>JANFCV010000097.1:1800000-2111592 GCA_024500475.1 Phthorimaea operculella
AATGCAGTGGTGAGACTGGCGCGTCTTTACTCTAACCATTCCTTTCCTAATACAAGCGACCCTTTCCTTGCGTATAGGTACATTGATTAATAGGTATCTACTCTAAAAAAATGATTTCTCAGACCTTCTCTGAAGCTCCTTTAATTTTTCCTTTTGAAGCCAAAGTAGGAACTTAAAATGTCTAGAAATTAGATTCGCTAAAATTAATACGCAATGTTTTGTCCTACTTTCTTATCTCCCCCGTCCAGTCCACTTTTCTACTTACGTACATGCAAATCCACTCAAGAGGAGATTATGTACGTTAAATTGCTAGGAAACACTCGCATTTTAATTGTAGGTGTAGTGTTCAACTTAGATAATAATAAAAACTGCAAGATATTTGATCATTGTTTTTCTTCTTATTTAAGCTTTTAATCAGTATCAGTATGTAGGTATAATCAAAATTACAAGTAAGTAAGCAATATACGCAACTACGAAAAACGCCTACGCCTACGAAAAATAGACAACGTTGTAAGGACCACCATAAAAACCGCGAATAAACTGACAAGTTCCTGAAACAGTTTTTTTATTAATAATAGCCTAAAGTGTCCTACTGCTGGGCAAAGGCCTACCCTCACCTTAAACAGTAACTTTTTTTATTGCAAGGCTCTATAGTTTTCTCCCCGGGGCCATCAAACTTAACTATTTGGTGGGGAGCAGAGCAGGATTAAAGAAGAAGAAGGGCTCACCCGGAGTATGTTTGTTAAGGACGCGACTGGGCTTAGAAGTTGTTCTGGGAAGAACGGATCGGACTGAAAGTCATAAACAGACATGTTCCTATACTATAGGCTACAAGTATGTAGCATAACATATCTTTATAATAACACATGTTATTCTCGTTAATGGCGATGAAAACATGTACAGTAGCGAGTAGCACGCGAACAAACGTCACGGTCTCGGATGTGGGCTATTCGCTTCATCTTAGTACATACTTAGTATTGCTGTGGTATTGCCAACCACAAACTGTTATGTTAGTGTTAGTGCTGGTTGTTGACTTGCAAATGCAAATACTGGGTCTTTTTAATAAAGTCATAGGGACTTACACTTTGACCACAAAAAAGTTAGACACGCGTTGAGTGCATGTTCAACTTTTTTTGTGGTCTTCTTTTGGTAAGGCCCATAGAATATAAACAATATCTAACTACATAAAGTCGAATCTGTTGTATCTACATAATTTTAATTAGTTTTCTTTAATTCATAACCTCACAAACTTGGTATAATGATAAAGATATATAATAACACAAAACTATACCTATGTGACGTACTGATTAAAATGATGCATAATTAATATTTTGTATACTCTGTGTAAAATAGAACATTAGGTAATGTCTAGTAAATTGATACAAATAAAGAATCCCTCAACAACTTTTTACATGTCTAAGTCCGCCCCTGTCCTTCTTCACAAAACGGCGAAATAATCTTAATACCACCGTCAAACGTAGTTACAACTTTCGTTTGACGTAATTGTAACAAACACTGTAATTTGCATCAGAGCAGAGCTTGTTGGCATAAGTGGCGGTGTCGCTTTGACCAAAAATAAATTAGACAGAGCGCTGAGATTAAGAATTTCTTTTCTGAAATCTCAGTGCGTCTCCGTCTGGTGATCTTAGGGCTGGCAGTTACCTCGTTCAAATGTTGAGCTTAGCTATCGAAATATCGCTTAAATATCGAAAATGCTGTGTAATTGCGCTCTTACCAACCCAGTGAAAGAAGTGTAACAACCTAACTATTTTGATAAAATAATAAAAATAGGTATATTTTTGATTTTGTGGCGCGACTGTCTGCGACACAGAAGCCGGGTTCGATTATGTGCGGATCACTCACAATGTTGATATATATCTGTATATGTAAATTTGTTCCCAATCTGGTTAGAACATTGCAGGCCAAACCTCCCGATTATCCGAAAAGAAAGATGATTCCGTGCAGTAGGCGGTAGTAAAACTCTGACACCAGGGTTCACTCTGACACAGGGGACTCGGTGTCCCACACGAAAAGAGAGACAGTAATGTACACAATAAATCAAGTTACTTACCTAATAACAATGTATCAAATATTGGTGCACCATGTGTCAAACTTGTCCTAATCGACCGAAAAGTTTCAACAAAACACTCACATAAGCAATTCGCTCCGTAGTAGTTCCAAGCACTCCATCTACCTATTTACTTCAGTCTATCTCAACTATAGCTCATAGAAACTTGTCCAGCGGATAGTAATGGTCAGCCATGGCAGGGTGACTAACCTTCAGTTTCCTTCGCTACCCATTAAATTGGTAGGACGTGATCTTAGTGTAGCTATGTCATGTACATTCGAAAGTGGTGAGATTTAATGTGGTCTACTCGGAATGTAAAATATTCATTGCACTGTCAAAACAAAAAACAAATAATTTATTTACTTGATCAAATCTTTGTATTTTGATTTGTAATGCACTCACAGTGCTATTATTTAATTCTCATAAATTGAAAATGAGAAAATAGAAAGCCCCAGCGGTCAATTTTTAAATTTTTTCATTGTAGGTATATTTTTGTTTTGATCAAATCACGGTTTTTTTGCAGATAGTTAGAATCTCATACATTTCACCCCAAGATTTATCAATCCATGAAACTGAATGTTACCAGTAAAATAGCAACACCCCAATCTTTTCCGTGGATGTTGTAAGAAGCAACTAAGAGGTTTGATAATTCATGTGTATTGCAATTTTAGGCGACAGGCTAACAACCTGTCACTACAGCGATTCATTGTTTTCTGAATAACTCCTAAACTTTTGTCAGACGTGGTGTAAATGGCCGTTTTTTGCAGCAGTTTACGCTCTGCTTACCCCGCAAGGGATATATGTATGGTAGATTAGTTCAAACTATACCTATAACTTAACAGCCGTGTTTTTTTATAATTAATGTAAATAAGCAGATAATAAACATTCAACCCTGATTAAGAAGTTTAGGTATTCTAGATCAGAAATGTCAATGACAGAGCCTTTATCAGAGCAAAACTATTATAGTCCGATTTTTAATTAAACATTATCATATTAAGTCTCGCTTAAATATTACATCCATATATACATAACTCAGCTATGCCGTGTGACGTCGGCTTAGAATAGCATCACCCCAATTCTACCCGTGGGTGTGGTAAAAAGCGACTAAGGGATAATCATCCAGCGAATGGCTAGCAACGTTCCCTGTCAATGCAACATCTTGCACTGCGCTCGACAATCCGCCTGACAAGCGTGGTTAGTACCTATGCC
The DNA here is from genome assembly GCA_024500475.1 of Phthorimaea operculella. NCBI lineage: Eukaryota > Metazoa > Arthropoda > Insecta > Lepidoptera > Gelechiidae > Phthorimaea > Phthorimaea operculella. The sequence continues at coordinate 1,803,278 of JANFCV010000097.1, forward strand.
ATGTACAGCAGTGGACTGTTGTGGCTGTTATGGTAAGATATGATGGTATAACTCAGCTGGCAGAGCAATGGGAGAGTGCTACAGTGCCCCGGGTTCAAGTCCCGGCCGACATAAAAAAATCTTGTTCTTATTTTCATTCTTAAGGTTAGGTAGATACAAATTTGAAAATCTGTAGTTTTTCCAGTACTTGACATACTAAGAATAACCAGTATTATGATGGTTTCTTAAAAAAATGTAGGTTACTTAAGGTTCTGCTTATACCTACTTAGAACGTACCTAAAAATATGGAATATTTTGCTAAATTATTATAAACTACTAGCTTTTAAATTAAAACAGAGGTAAACAACTTTTCTAAAACAAGTTTAGGCTAAATACTGGGCTAATAAACTGGGCTGGAAGCAATTCATTCTACAACCGAGTCATACATTCGATTTACGATAGGTTCACAATTTTAGAAATGATCCTGTTTGGCTAAAACTTGGGTTAAGCCGCTGATGCCCTGCCTACCTCACAAGGGATAAAGCCGTTGTTGTGTGATTGAAAAGTGCTAAAAAGGATCAAATCCGAATTGAGCTTTTAGTAAACGCACGCGTTGATGTCTTTTGTATGGAGAAGTTAGAGAAAACGTAGTTCTAAGATTTGGACTCTAATTTGGCACTACTACTACTACTACAGTCACAACAGTCCACTGCAGGACAGAGGCCTCCCCTTTCGGGGGTATTGACATACTAACCACACTTGGAAGGCGGTTTTGCGAGCGCAGTGCAAGATGTTTCATTCACAGGGAGCGCTGCTGCCCATGCCCTGGATCGATATCCCTTAGTCGGTTTTTACTACACCCACGAGTATAATTGGGGTGATGCTGTTCTGAGCCGGCACCACTCGGTAAAAAGAAGCCGACAATAAAGTGTTGTAAAACTAATAGGTTAACTGCGTTACTTTATAAGATATAATCTAATCGATATTGTGAGAATTGCATCAAACGGTAGGAAATAGGATGTTAACCTCTTGCGGCGTTGCGCGACGATGCGTGCAAAATGGTCATAAATACATATTGCATATAAATCAACCATGTAGCCATGTAGTATGGGTACATACATACTTGGTACTAATCATACGTATCTGTCAAATAAATACATGTTTGTATTACACATGTTATGACAACTCAACAGTTGCAAGTATATCCATTATCCAGTATTTTCCAGCTGTTAGAGTACGTGTTAAAAGTTATCTATAGTGTAGGAGTTTTGTTTACTTAATTTGTCTGACATCACTAACCTATTGGTGAGTGATGAATGATGATACAGACGATGTTGAACATGCTTGCCTAGGTAGTCCCTATTCACTCTTGCACAAGTCAAAAATATGATCATTATAATATCACTATAGATTTGCAAAGTTAATGAAAATATTGTGACATATTGTGACATTTAATGTGTATTTAATGTTTATATTGTAATTACATAACTTTACTATGTCCTAGCATAGCTACTGAAAATATTATGTATGATGATGGTATTTGAGATACATTTTGACATTTATTTAATGTGATTGATATTGTAATAGGTACATAACATAACCTATGTTCTAGCATAGTTGATTAAGTACATTTGACTTGTAATATTCTTTATCAATAAAGTTATTCTATTCTATTCTATTCTATTCTATGTGTGAAATCCTGGCCTATAGTCCGACAAGTTCGTGCGCGACCTTCCCTAGGGGTGATAGACGTTGGGGGGGGAGATGTCAGCGTGTAGCAGGAGGTGTAGCGGGGAAGGGACACGCGCGCATTCGCGCCGTGCGTCATATTAAAATGACGTGCTTCCTCGCCCCCCCCCACCGTCTGTACCCAGCAGGAAGGTCGCGCACGAAGTTGTCGAACTATAGTTCGTTTCGTGGGCAATATGATGGCTCACTCAGTTTTAGCGACGATTTTGTCGCTTACTGACTTTAACTGGAGTCTCAGGGTAACTCAAGGTAATTAAAAAGATAGCTGCTACGAACGTCATATTTCTTGGATTAAAATTGGCTCAGAATAATATTACGTTCTTGTTTTAAGATTTTTGACAGTAGCAAGCCTGGCTAAGTAACAAGTGTTGATCGCGATAATCCTAAATAGGGTCGAGTGAACTTTTTATACCGGGAGTAACAGAAAGGGTATAACAAGCCGAAAGGAGGTCAAGGTACTCATGAAACTGAACAACTTTCCCTATGGAACATGGGTCGAAATATGAAAAAAAAATTTGGACCTCCCATAGTAAATCAATCAGCTGATCGGCAATTTTGTATGGGAGGACCAAATTATTTTTTCATATTTCGACCCATGTTCCATGGGGAAAGTTGTTCAGTTTCATGAGTACCTTGACCTCCTTTCGGCTTGTTATACCCTTTCTGTTACTCCCTGTATACCTACTCAATATTATGTACGAAAACTGACGGAAAAAGTTTTTGCTACATGTTGGAAGCAGCTTGCTTGATCCAATCGACCCCATAATGTAAAAATTACATAAGATGATAGGAAATTATAGGCTGATAAGAAACAGGATGTTAACCTTTTACGGTATGTGCAACCATGCCTGCCGTGGTCATAATGTGCATAATTTTACGATACATTGCATAGAAACAGTTGAGATTGCATTCACAGGGGAGAAAGAACTTTAGAAATAGATACCTACAATATATTGTACCTATAATTTTATTGAACAGCAGAAACATGGCAACCATGATCGTTTCCTATTTAATTGGTATGTCTCTGATTTGTACAATAAATCCATCGTACATAAAAGTATTACAAGTGCATATTTTTATCGTAATTGTCAAATTGTAGTTATGTCAACATTACTCAGATAGTGTCCTAACCTAACTAATCGGATTACGAGAACGACGTTCGCATTTCGCGCTCCAATGACTATCAGATATTCACATCACATAACAATTAAAAATAGCCATTGATCATCATCATCATCTTGCTGCCCTTATCCCAACTACTTGGGATCGGTGCAACACATTTCCTTGAACACAAAATCGTGTTGCAAAAGGATTTGGCTGAATTTTACAACCGGCCGCCTACCAGACGTCAACCCTCCTTGGGAATGCTTTTGTGGTGGATTAACCACCACCATCCATACGGTCGGCCCTGGCTGTTTGAGTCGGGTTTATCTTATTCCTCGGTCGCCTCTTACGACCCCCACGGGAAGAGAGAGGATGGTGTTATATCTACTCTGCCGGCACCACACGGCCAATAATAATAACCAATAAAACATTGATCATTGGATATCAACACAGCCCGACGACAAACCGATAACAGAATTAAAAATACGAAACACAATAAATCGTTATATCGATCAATCACTATTGACATCCACTATACTTAAAAGAATACTTAACAAAACAACGATTCCAAAAGAACAGTTGCATTTTGCTGGTAAAGAAACAATAGCACTGTTGTTTTTATTGTATGGCGGATACCACACCTGAAGCCCGTTGGTGCAAGAGAGATTGGAACCTTTACATGTATTATAATTACCAGAGACAAATGCTTTTCTTGCGTCAACGTTCGTTTTTACCCGACTGCAGTAGGAGGGTTATGTTTTCCGAGAGTATGTATGTATGCATTTGGATATGTATGTAAACAAGAAATTAGTTTTCACTACCCAAACGGCTGGGCGGCTCTTGACATGACGTGTGGTGACGTTAGATTCGTCTCAGCAGCGTTATACACTGGCTAGATTGATTTGAAATGGACAGATAAAATACAAGTTTGAAATTACTGCAGTCGGGTACATAATACCTGCATCTGCTTTTTATTATGTGGATGTAACACACGCATGCGTTACGGATGCGCTACAAATGCGTAGCAACCGATTTCAAGTGTGGACACCTCCTATGGTTGCACGCAATAGTAAACTATGCTGAGTATGGTGCAGTGCGATGCAGCTAATAATTATACACCGATACAGTCTATTGATGGCTCATATAGATCGGTACGTGCATACAATGCCTAACAGGTTCAAAAACCAGTCGCGGATTTACAGATAGGTAATATTGATAGTATATAGGGTTAAATTGAATTAACTAGAAATATTTTAAGGATGTGTTCTACTCACAAAACTGAACAACTTTTCACTGAGTCACTGAGTCAGCGGAGTTTATTAGAAACTATTCATCGAAACACGAAAAAATAAATTAGGACCTCTTTTGACGTTTTTCAACACATTTATATGGGAGGCCCAAAGTTTTTCATATTTTGATGAAAAGTTTTTAACAAAAGTTGTTCGGTTTTGTGAATAGAACACTTCCTTAATATATGTATTTGTATTTAATTAAATGTAACCTGTTGTGGATGTAAAGGTAAGGTAAAGGTAAATGTAACCTTATACATATAGGATTGGCAGGTATGGGATGTAAAATATGGGATACTATGACAGCGCGTGTGCAACATCTTCGAAGTCATACGTATACAAACATTTCGAGATTATGTTTGATGGATGGATTCATGAATGATCGAGATTTGATGTCATAATTATTCACTTCACACTAAGCTTCACACAAATGCGACTGAAAAAACACTGACTTCATAATTTACGGCAGTATCTACCTACAGGGAGGTTCAATTTACGTTGGGTCGTTAGAGGACTTGGTGTCCCACTCGAAGAAGAAAAAGTATTTTTTTATTTTCGTAACAAGGAATAAGAGAGCAGTGCAACCCTTATCTAAGTTCCTTGGGAAAAGTAAATCATTTCAAGGGCAGGTCCTATAAGAAGCGCAGCAATCTTCCTAACTTCTAGAATAATGCTAGCTCAGAACTGTAACAGTGTTTTTGCTCTGAATATGTTATGCCTACATTTACCACGCCGCAGATATAGAATAACGAGTGTTTTTCAACGGTAGTAAGCTCTGTAACATAATATTATATCAAGAACTGGTTCATATTAAAAACCACTTACTCCGACTCACACAGGGCGAAAGCTATGCAATGGTTGTAGTGTTAATCACCTGTTATGTATGAGTTTGTGTTCCCCATGACATTAACATTAGTTTCCCATACGTATGGTACATTCTACACGCAACAGTAGGCAGTTTTTTTCTTTTTGTATGGAAGTATGGTGGCTCTGGGAACAAGATGACGGCTTTTATCAATGTAAACAAGTGTACTATCCGGAACTTGGTGTCTAGCATTTCGCTTCCTATTTCTTTAAATTAGATAACTTTGTTATCTTACCTATGTGGTGGTTAGGTACAAGAAGGTTCCAAATAACATCTCAATGAATAAGAATTGATTAGGTGCTTGTTGTGTACCTACCCTAACAATAAGAGACATTATCAAAATGAGATGTAAACTTACCCGAAATGACCAGGATAGCAGACAGGAAACTTTCTACAGATGTGCTGACCAGGAATCTTCCCGCTGAAGTGCTGACCGCCGTTGAAGATCACCTCCGAGCAACAAGGAGACGAGCACCGTCCACTATCAGTGCACTCCGAGCAGCAGCAAGACCTGGTCGACTCCGACTCGCACCAGCCCTCGTCACAAGACAACGAGTAACGCCAATCAGGAGTCGAAGCACGGAAGTTGTACCGAGGGTCCCAATGCATCGTATTCAAGTCCGTGCACCTCTCCACATAAGCACCGGCCAACTGTTCCATGTACTGCTTGTACAGACGCTTCTGACGCTGCGTCTGCGAAACGTGGAGCCGCAACACGTTGAGGAAGCACATCTTAAACCTGCCCAGGATGGTGGCGATTGCGCCTGCACTGTCCACCAGCCGATACGTCGGCATATGCTCGACTGGCCACCACACAAAACGCCCGCGGAATCTCAGAGAAAACCCATTTTACTGTGCGGTGTTCGTTAGTAAGGAATTTCAGCGAGAATCACTTTTTTCTACTTCCCGTTCTAAATAGACGACAGCTCGATTTCATTGGATAAACTTTTGAGTAAAAGTTAGCAATGAAACGTTTGGGAGCGCAAGAGTTTATTTATACTTTATTTTTGTGTTTCATATTTCGAATGTGGCGGGCGGTTGGCGTTCGCCGGCTGCGGTTGGTGGAGCGCGCGTGGCGGCTGCTAGCGGACTGCGCAGGCGCCGCGGTTTGCGCTGCCATAATCGCTTTACGTCAAATTAGCTCGCATTTCCCCGTGAGGTGAAAAAACGGAACATTACGGAGAAAATGCGCCGCTGACTGAAAATAATCAGGGTCATGAGCCGTGGCTGATGCGCTATTTTGTACACTACTTTGCTAATCGCTACGCAGACTGTAAACACCCATTGTTAAGAAAGAATCAACAATGTTATAGAAGTAGGTAATATAATAATAGCAGGTATTAAAGTACTATCATAACAAAAGAAAGTTTAGATTTAAATCTTAATTCACTTACCTACTAAGTATTTAGGTACGATTAACAAAACAAAATTATCCAAAACAAAATTCAATCACAATTCTCAACAATGACTTCAATTCGTAATACTGATTTAACAATGCAAACAATGTTTTTGTATTTCAATGTAAACTAAGGTTTATACTTGCTTATTAGTTAGGTAATTAACTATTTTATACTCCTATTCCTACAGACTGAAGACAGTCGTTAAAAACTACTACAGTTCTTTTGAAATAATCATAAACTGTAGACCTCTTCAAACGTTTCTCAAAGTATTTATTCAAGTCTTTTACGTCTTTGGTTTTTATGAAAATATTGTACGCAAATGTGGCGTTTATAGTTTTGTGGAAAATCGTTGGTTCTATCTTTTTGCCACAGAGATTATTCAAATAGTTCATGTGCTGCAAGCAGTGTTGGAATTCAGCGAATGTATGCAGAATTTTCCGATCGAATAATCGTTTCGCATTCTTCACGTAGAAAAGATCCATCATTGATTCAATAATCGACACACAGTCATTAGTTTTTAGACCATTCTTGTCGACATCGTTGCTTCTTTCTTCGGGGCATATGAAATTGCTTCGTTTTATAAGGCCAACATTTTCAGACACAGGCCCCATCATGACGTATGATAATATGATGCTGTAAGCGAAATTAAGGTCATGCTTCTTGTTGTAATAGTAAACCAGTGTTATTATGAGGATCCAGCATTCTTCCGACACGGCTTCAAGATGTTTGAAGTCAAATCCTGGTAGTTTCTCGATGATAAAGTTTTTGAATAAATCTACATTGTTAACATCGATTTCATCCCAAGAGTTGTCAACGTTCCAAGCACAAGCTACATTGCCATCTCTTCCAACAAAAGTTATCATTGCTTCTTTCTTAAACTTCATACATTTGCACGCGTAGAATATTATGTCCAAAGCTGGAAGCATAGCATCTTCCTGATCTTCATCGAATACGACCCAAGATCCAGAAAATATTCCGCTGCAGATCAAATTGATGTAAGGGATTGGAATTTTGCTGTTGCCAATTTTCTTATCCTGCTTGAAATGTCTTACAGCAGCAGAATTCTTTGATCTGCGACATAACTCTTCATTCTTTTGGTAAACATTGAAGAACTCTTCAGCTTCTTCTTCAGTTAAAATTTCTCGTATTTTCTGGAGAGTTTCTTCCAAGACATCTGTCTGCCAACGAACCCACCTGAGTACTTTGCCCATAATATATTTGGGCTTTGAGCAATCAACGATTACTGGCAGTTTCTTAAAATATGCGCTGGATTCATCAACCAATGTTAAAAATAATGGTAGCAATTTATGTTTTAGTCTGAATTTGGACCGTATATTCTCACTTTCAAAGATTTTACAGGCAATCTCTTTGTCATTCTTGTTGAACATCAAAGATTTGGGGCTGATGCAGTTTACGAAACGCAACGAAAGCTCGTAGTTCTTTGTCAAGATCGGACATTTGAATTTCTCAGCAACCCAGAACATTGTATTCCAGCTATCATGTTCAGTGACATAGTACTTAATGTTTAGTTCGTCTAGAACCTGCTTCCATACGTCTTTTGCGAATATCGGCTCGCAGTAAGCGTCCTTATCATCAGGATCGATTTTACTGACGTTATCGATAACCTTTTCGTGAATTTCCTTTCTTCTCTCGAGGCTAGCTTCCATACCACCGTTAAAAATCACGTAGCAAGTTATGTTGCTCTCTAAAAAGGGCTTTAAGGTGCTTCTAAGATAGTCTGCATACCTGTCATATTCACCGCCGAAGAGAGATTGACAGCCGCTTTTTTTGTACGAATCTTTAAAGTAGCTCCGTCCATCGATTACCAGATCACAGTTCTTCAGAGTATGATCCGTTGCTGGGGAGAGCCTTTTCATAAGTGCTCGGAGATGTGTGTATGTCATCTGTAAACAAATATCATTTTGATAGTCTTCCTTTTTTTGTCGATACAACTGATAACTTGTTTGTCGATATAGCTGATAAGATAACTATGTTAGTAAATAGTTTGATTCTTTTATTCCGAGTTTAGAGATATTCCGAGTCCAACGGTAATCTGACTCTAATCGTTTTCAGGTGCAAGCAGTGGCGGATTAACCCTTAAGCAAAATAAGCAATTGCTTGGGGCATCACGTCTTGGGGGGCACCAGAAGAAGCACCATTTTTTTTTTCAATAATACGTCCCGGCCTTAGGGTATCACGTCACATGTCTCTACTAGAAACTGCACTGCACCACATAAAGTTTCTAAAACTAAATTTGAAAAATTGCGCGCGATAAGTTGACATTTGGTCAGCGGGTTCATGACCCCGCTCGCGCTTGCTCATTCGCTGCCCGCTGATGCATTCGGCAATGAGAATGCCACCGTTTTGCAGATAGCCAATCACAAACCACCCCTGCCCAGCGCCCCCCCAAGTTTCGCTAAACTGTCAATCAGCGTTGCCAACCGGGAACATTTTACACATTTGACGTACTATTTTAGGCTCCCATGTGTCCTGGCCTCTCATGTGTAATTTCGTAAACTCGCAGCCAAATTAATAACTCAAACAATGATAGAAGTGAGCGCTGGCTTGCCATTTAACGGAACGTAAAATTGATTTTAAAAAATCTATTCGAACGTCAGACAGAAAGCTATATTACATCTCTCTTGCTCTAGCTAGATGAACTTAAAAGCATTCTTTTCCACACCACAGACAGAGATGGATCACCCATCTAGACGTTGTGGTGTAGTGTCACACTACCCATCCCCGTTCGAAAGTGTGTTACCAGTGCTTCTGCCTACTCTCGGTCGTCACGTAGGGCTCTGTTGAGCACCCGTAGCCTGGCCTCCCACCAGCGGGGGGGGCACTCCAGGGTCCTATGCCCCGAGGGCAGGCTACGCTTTACGCAGACCAGGCTAATAAGAAGATTCCCTTCAAGGGCTACCAGCGCCCCACGCTCGAGAGTCGTGGCCCTAAGCTACCTCGTGGGTTCTAGACGCCCACGGTACGTTCATCGTGGACGCCATCCACGCTGGGTTCGACGGACCCGCCTCTCGTCACCTCTCGCCGCCTACTGCCGCCGCAATAGCGAGAACCGCTGCCTGCTTCTCCCTCGCCGTCTCCGCTGTCCCAGCGTGAGCCGAGGGACAAGAAACAATAGGACCTGCTCGCCATTTAGCACGCCGTCGCATGGCACACCACCCTGAATGCTCTCAGGGAGAGTGCTGCAGCCGTGCAGGCGGGAGCGCATAACGCACAGCTCACAGAAAAGCGTACCCACGAAACATCTTCCATCTCACCGATCGCCGAGTACACGCACGGTTTCGGCTACGAGGGTCACGTCGCCGCTGTCCATGCCCCTGCTGAACAACTCGGGTACTGGAGACAGCCCAGCGTCAACATCTGCCCAGACATCCTATGCGTCCAGGCTGACGATGCCGAAGCCTACGCCCCGCAGACCCAGGGAAGACGCCGACACCTGCACCCACGACGTCCATAGATGACGGGGTGTAAGAAGAAGCCGCCGCTGATAGTGGTCGATCTGCTCGCGAACTGGAGCCACCACTTCGGCGAGCCAAAGGCGGAGCTCGGTCATACGCCAAACATGCGGCCCTACAGGTCCACAGGGTTCTGATTCCTGGCACAAGGCGAACAGAAATTCCGCGTTTACCAGCGCTACTTTACCGCGCTGGAGGGCTGCGCGCTGCGGGGCGGCGAGGGCGGCTGCCAACAGCCCCTCCGGAACTACGACGACGAAGAAGCGGAAGCCTAGAAGGCGGAGGAGGCGAACATCGCCCTCACCCACCAGGAAGTGGAAGCACCGGGCCAGCCACGTCAAGAGCCACCCACGGGTTCGATGGTACCCCACAGGGTACATCTCAGGGGGTGAAGCCGAAACACAAACCGGCCTCAAGACAAGAGAGCTCACGAGCAGCCGTCCTAGCAGAGAACAGAAAGGTCCTGATCAGTGCAATCTGGACCCCTCACTGAGGTCCAGGTCGCGCTCTGCACGGGGGCGGACGCGACCTTTATCGTCGCCTCCAGCGCCTGATCCCGTCATACGGCGGAGTCATGGCCGCCAGGATCAACAGGAGGCTCTGGGACCCAGATAGGCTGCTCAGGGTGGTGCTGTACAGATGATAAAAAATCAAAGCTGTTCCTACGGATAGGGGGGCCCACAGGCATGGATTGCTTGGGGCACCAAGTGGTCTTAATCCGCCCCTGGGTGCAAGGTGATTTTTGAAGTGGTTTTTTTGTACAGTGCCATGAAATGAAACATACACAGATACACACTCAAAACACCCTTCATACACTCATAACGGGACGAAAACAAATATACACAATTTTTAGTGTGTCGTAAGAAGCGACTAAGGGAGAGTTGATGTGTATTGCACTTTTTGATACACACACTTAGTTTTATTAATGACTCTCAAATTCTGACAGACGTGGTGTAACTGGCCGTTTGTACAGATGTTGGCGCTCTGCCTACCCTGCAAGGGATATAGGCGTGATGTATGTATGCATTAAATTATACCGTGCAACGTACTGAAATTATGGGACCAATGCTGAAAAACGACTAAAAATAAAGACCTACATAAGGCGGTTACATACACAAATCACGCCTCTATTGCTTACGGGTTAGACAGAGTACTGCTTATGCATTTCCTCCGAAACACGACGTATATTTAAATTACGTCATTCAAAAATCGTATGACGGCTTCGCGCTTGACTTGGCAGGGGCACTACCGTGCGCCGTCATAAGTAGGTAGATAAGATAATACTATGTAGGACAAAGGTATTTAGTATTTCATGAAATGCCTAGGGAATTCCCCATTTGGGCGTGTCTTGTCTGATATGCTTCTGAACAGGTTTTTTGATTACTGGAAACAGCTGACCGCAACATAAATAAACAAAAAAATGCCACACATTTTTGGTCGTAAACAAGGTCTTGAATCCATCTTAAATTACGTGATACATATTAATCATAATTTAGAACAATAAACATACAAACTTACCTTGTTTCTTTCTCAGTAGGCGGATCCTACTATTAATGCGGATAAACAATAATTAAAACCTTTGACATTAGCAACAGTAGAAAATCGTAGATTACCCCCTATTTCTCCGTCTAAATTTAATACAAAACAATAATACACGGCCACCGACCGAGACGACCGTTACGATTAGTTTTTTTACATACTTTTTTTCTTTTGGGAGAGGCAAAAGCGACATCGCCTATGTTTACGAAAATACATCTTCAAATAAACAACTTACAAACATTAGCTTAATCAAGTCATTATTATAGTTATTATTGAAACTGTGAAATGCACTAGTTGTCAAGAAGCTTTATACCATGGATCAAGTCATAAAATACGGTTTACTCACAGGGTTTACTTTACCGACCCTTTTTTTCGACATTTCTTTACCCAAAATTAAACGGAACGTAATGTTTGTTTTGATACGAGATGACAGCGTAACCATGGTGACGTGTTTCCTGTTTCTGTCAAGTTACTGTTTTGATTGCTTCACTCCGCCAAATTTTAAATATTTTTTTGCCAAAGTTTTCTGCAATTCTTCATCGAAACGTGAAATATGTTAAAAAGTACAAAATTAAATAATATCGACTTCAGCTGAGCAGGCATTTAGGATTAAAATGGGATCTGAGTTTCGAAGCGGAACCGAGCGCGTTGAGAAGTTTGATATAAAGTTAAAATCGAGGCCAAAGGATGGAGTGATATTGCAGCTACATCACACGGTGCGAGGCTCCAAAGGGCAGTGCCGGAGGATCCGGTTCTCCACAGGCACATTCGATGACCTGCATGAAAAACTCGCCTGCGCTGATAACGTAGGCAACTTGTTCATTCTAGACTTCTGCGATCTCAAATTCTGGAAACTGGTAGGCATCGGCCCGAGCTCAGCGTTGCATTTTTTTCCTAACAAGATGGACACCCTTGTTGTAGCTACGGTCAAGAAATTCGAAATCAGTTTCATGGATACAGAAACTGGTAAAAGTTCGCTTACTTTGAGCGGCCATACGGCGCCTATCAAACACATATCGTTTTCGAACAATAAACTCAACAACATGCTTACTGGCAGTCCAGTTGAAGCTATTCTGTGGGAGCTAAGGAATTACACTAAATTCTTCACGTTAAACACGTATCTAGGAGCTCAGATTCAGCAAATCATGTTTACTCCGGGAGGCGACTTTTTAGTAGCGTGTTTCCAAAACGACACGGTTCAAATATGGAAACATGACACCATGAAATCAGTAAAGCAAATCATTCCAAATGAATTGAAAAATATGAGAAGCATCGCGTTTACAATGAACGGCAGAGCGATGGCTATGGCAGGACTGACGAACATCTTGATACTTTTCAGTATGGACACATGGAAAGCTCTGAAATCAATAGATTTGTCGAAGTACAATATCGCCGGCGCATTGCAGATATCATTCGTGCCAGAAAATTTTGACGGCGGCGCTAACAAAATTCTAGCCATATTGAGCAGTGATTGCGTATTACACTTGTTCAACTTGGAATCAATGACCATGATTCACACAGTGGTCCACCCAGAATCATCAGGTATCCGCAAATTCGTTATCAGCCCCACAGGAAAATACTTCTTCTGTATTTTACAGCTAGGAGAAGTCAATATTTACAACACGTCATTTGTATTGGAGCTAAACGATCATGAATCGCCTACAATACTGAACAACCGAAATATTGGTGGCTGTTCTTCTGAACAACCAAAATCTGATAAACCCTGTACTTCAAGTAATACACAAAAAAGCGTGACAAGAGACCTTTCATTGACCAAAGACGAAATCGAAAAGAAAATGAGGATATGTATGGACAGCGCGAGATTAAGAAGAATACTAATGCAGTACGGTGAATACCCAGACAAGTTCCGGTCCATAATTTGGAGATCACTACTCGATACACCGAGGAATAAAGCTGCATATTCTGCTTTAATCGATAAAGGCATTCATCCAGTTTACAAGGATATCGAAAAGCAATTCACCATACACAGTTCAGTCACGCTCAAAAATCTAAAAAGGCTGCTGTCGTGCTTAGCGCACTGGTGTCCTCTATTCGCGGTAATGAAATTCCTGCCAGGGTTCGTGTTCCCATTTGTGAAAGTGCTACAAAAAGACCCACTTTTGCTCTTCGAGAGTGTAGCAACTGTGTTGCTGAACTATTGTCAACTGTGGTTCGAATACGCTCCCTTTCCACCGATCAGCATTTTAGCAATGACGGAAAACATACTCGCTGAACACGATCAGCAGCTATTAGACCACTTTTGCGAAGTCGGCATCACCAGTCAGACCTATGCGCTAAAAATACTAGAAACAGCATTCAGCGAAGTCTTGACCTGCTCCGAATGGTTAATCCTGTGGGACCACATATTGAGCAACGAACCAGCGTTCATACTGATGGCTGTGGTCGCATACAGCATTGTTCAGAAGAACGCTTTGAAAAGGATTCACAGTCACGAACAAATCGAAAGCTTCTACCACATGCAGAACCCTATTTGCAAAAAGGCGTTTCTAAAGAAAGCCTATATCTTACTCAATGAAACGCCGGAAGAAATACATCCAAGAAGGTTCTTCAAGACTTTCGAGTCTTTAGAAAAAGGCGATTGTTATCAACAGTTTACGGGCTACCCGAAGGCGACTATTTGCCTCAAACTAGAGAAGCAACAACGGAAAAAGGAGAATAAATCAAAGAACCAAACTCTGAGGAATTTAACAACGAAAAGTCAAGAACGAATGATCAACGAAAGAATACAAAACATTCATTCAGATAGTAAATCGGATCACAGCGATGAAAAATACGATAATGACAGCATGGAAGAGGTTTATGTAAGAGAAAACTATGTTAAAAAACAGGATAAGAAAGATGGGAAAGAAATGAGTAAAGGTGATTATGATAAAAGGCACGTAAAAGACGAATTGATAGATAGCATTATGTACCCAGTCCAGACAAGGCCCAAATGTCATACCGAATCAAAAAATAGGAGAGAAGTCAGCAGCAGTCAAAAACCTAAAACTAAAACGAAGAAAAGATCGCAAGAGAAGAAGAAAGACTATTTAGAAAGAGAAGTGGAAAAATTAATTAAATATAGCAATAGTGATATATCTGATACGTAACTTTCACTGTATGTATATAACATTTTAGTTGGAGATTTGTGAATATTATTCTATAGGAGCAAGACGAAAAGATTACTTATATCTTATAGAATATTTTATTGTAGTAACAAACATGAGTGGCAAGGCATTATTTTTTAATAAAAGTCGGTTAAAATTAGCCTGTCTTTTCTCAAAAATAGAAGTAGTCAACAATATGGAAAGTCACACAATTTGAGACATTCAAACAACATTAAACTTATGAAAAAAGAACTTGTTTGCATGTAAAATTAAAGGTAAAATTTGCCTAGTCTTTAAAACTTTGTAACAAATAAAATAATTGCTAAGTAAAATATTGGAGCAAAAACACCTGAGAAAAATCGCCAGTATCATTTCGCAACTTTGGCATTTTGCTACCGTAGGAAGTTTTGCGAGGAGGCATTCATCGCAGTGGCAAAACAGACTTGTCTACCGCGGGAGTAATAAAAAGGGTATAACAAGCCGAAAGGAGGTCAAGGTACTCATGAAATTGAACAACTTTCCCCAGAAACGAAATGTGAAAATAAAATTAGACCTCCCATAGTAAATCAATCTGCTGATTGGCGATTTTGTATGGGAAAGTTCCAATGCATGTTCCTTTAGGAAAGTTGTTCAGTTTCATGAGTACCTAGACCTCCTTTCGGCTTGTTATACCTACCCCTTTTGTTATTCCCTGCATAATTTCGCAGCGAAACAAAATTTGTGCAAAATGTCTAGCTTCATTTTGCAACATTGACATTATGCTTTTGTAGGACATTTTGCTAAAATGCTAATCTTTCTTAGGTGTAGGCGCGGGCGTGGGTCGCGGTATGGTTGACTTGACGTGGCTGTATTTGTTCTTGGTAGCGCTGCTAACTTTCGGAGTCGGCTCAGAGTTTAGTCTCTGCGCTCGCACTGGTGTTACGGGGACCGCTATCTTCGGCCTGAATAAACCTGGAAAAGATATATTTCTAATGAAGAATAGGACTTTTGTAATTCATGACATCAATAAAAGGTAGAATGCGACTTTTTATATTGATGACATCAACAAAAGTTAAAATGTACGCAAAGAGGCAATCTTTAGTGACACAAGCTTAAAATCTTCCGTATATCTTACAAATACAAATAAATTATTTTATTAATTAATTGATCGATTAGACGGACTCCTGTTATTGGTGGTAAACAAACACAGAGAACGCTGGTGTCTATTCCTAGGTCGCCTTTTAGGATTTGTAATGGCAAGGACACCTACACCTAAATAGCTTCATTGCAATACACATGCATGGATTACAGAAACCCCATAGGAGACGGAAATGAAATAATTATAAATACCCCAAAAAAGCTACAAATAGCGAGTTTTCTAAAATGCTATACAAGGTGTTCCAATGTAAATACATTAAATTGGAGACGTTGTGTAGGCCACCGAACCGAACAATTTTCATTATGGGGCCGAGTTATGAAAACTCCTCGTTTAGAAGTAATCAGCAACTTAAATTTGTTAAATTTAACTGAGTGCCACATTATGAAAGGAACTTTATTGATTATGACCTTTATTTATGTCATGTTGCAGTCTTGCAAAAATTTTGAAATTACCGCCACAACTGTTGCCGAGGAAACGGTTTTGGCGGTAGTTTAGTTGCCAAGGCAACAGTTGCGGCGTAGACCAAAGTCAAATGTCATGTTCGTCAAAAACTGACACAACTGACACTACAGACTCTACTGAGTTCTCTGATTGGCCCTTTGTCTTTGCGTCTCTATGGGTGCTCTAAGTCAAAAGAAGTTTTTAGTTTGAGGCGGCAATAAAATAAAGTTGACACCAAGAAAGAGATCTTTTATCTTAAGTTTTCGTTTAAATTTAAGACATAGACAACTATGTTCCAAACTTTTCGAAGATTCAATCCAACAAGTTAAAATTGTAAGGTTGCAATCTTGGATAAGGGATAATACATAATGGTTGTAGTAAATGAAGGCATTTACTTTGTATGAAAATTTTAACTTCTTAATTGTTGAGAATTCAAACTTGGTGCCATAATGGAAATTGTTCAGTACAATGGTCTACGCAACGTCTCCAATTTAATGTATATCCTTTGGAACACCTTGTATGTCGCAGTACGATGGCAGAATTAGGAAAATTGACGACAATGTTCGGCCATTGTCCTAAGCACATCCAGGATTTCGATCAAAATTCTTATTCTGCCATGGTACTGCGACATACCTATACGTGGCACGGGAAGTATTTTCAAAATGTGGTATTCAAATAACGATTCAACTTACTCTGTAACTTGCTTCGCCCAGTCGCCTGCGGCTTATCTTTCGCATCCTTCGACTTGAACATATTAGGGGAGATCCTCATAAGCTTAGACTTCATTCCCTCTCTAGGTTTAACCAAGTTAGATGTTGATGCACTTTCAAAACGCTTCAGTTTGCTCTTAGGGTAGTCTTGTATGGATGAAATGCCGGAGAGGTTTGGGCTCGACGCGAATTGAGACTTCTCTGGGCCCTGAAACTTGGAAAATGGTGTTTATAATAATGGTACATAACGATCATTTTATACTTACGCAGCTAAATGGCTTTTTCGATGGCATATGGGTTACGCTAGTAGGTATCATATAATATCATTAGTTTATGGCATGTCGTTTGCGTTATATGGGTTTTTATTTTGGTTTTGTATCCCAAACTTAACTATAAGACTGAGAACTGTATAAAGTTTAACCAATGTCAGCAGCACCTTAGGCATGTTATTAAACAGAATTGTTTGATTCTGGCTAGTTAACAATTTAGCTGCCACATAGGAATTACAAATTATAAACATACATACATGTATCACGCCTATAACCTTTTCGGGGTAGGCAGAGCGTAAACGGCTGAAAAAAGGCCATTTACACCACGTCTGACAAAAGTTTGAGAGGCATTCAGGAGACTGTATCATCGTAGGGACTGGTTGTCAGCCTGTTGCCAAAAAGTGCAATTTTACACATCAACTCTCAAATCCCTAAAATATGCTACCACACGGCAAATAATAAAAAAATACCTCATTAAAAAAATCGAGACCCTTTCGTTTTTAAAGTTAAACTAAAAAAGAAATCTATGAATTCATAAGTTGAATCTTGAATTTAGAACATTGACGTTAGAATTTAGAAACCTTGTAATACTCACTTTTGGACGACATTAGACATTGATTCCTAAATATAAGTACACAGTGTTCAGATAATGTGATCCGTACAAAACGTAAACTTGCTAAGTGTCTCGATTTTTCTGATGAGAAGCGTACTTTTAATAGTCAAGTTAATTCGATAACTACCTTCAAAACGGATATCTTGGACACATCCAGCATAGAAGAAATGGAGGAATCATGCTTCTCCTCGGTATACTCTCTGATCACAGCTACCAGTTTGTTGCGAAGGTTTTCAGCGTCCTTCTCCGCTTCTATCAGGCTGTCTAGGAAGGTGGACGATGGGGTGTGGATTGGGCTGGAAAATAAACATAAATTAAAATAAAAAGAACGAAAAATTTTAGCTTCGGCCGTGACTTGGAACCAGGACCACAAAATACTAAACTGAATATGGCCCACAACCATCTTAGGACTGATCAAATTAGGAGAGAATATCAAAAAAGTCCAAGTCAATACCAATTATTTCCAAGTTCCAAAACTACTCGCATACTAGTGTCTAACAAAACAAATGAAATTCACTTGTGAAGAATAAGAGAGACGTAGCTGTTGCAACTTTGCAAGCTGTTGCAGGTATAGTGTCGCTCGTCTGTGGGCAAAAGGTCGTTGGACAGTGAGAGCCCTAAGAGGCGTTAAAATTTGAGTTGAAATACAATTACCTTGAGGTCTTGTTGCGCCTCCTCACGCTTCCAGGGGTCGAGCAGGTCGAGCAGACGGTGTACGTGCTCTGTCGACGACACATGCTCTGTAAGCGTTATACACTCTCAAATTAGCCAACTACCTACCTACTAACTACCTACTAGCTTCTGAAGTAGGCTTGGACCAAAATACGTGAATGTTTAGTTAGCTATCAAAAATGTTTGTACTTTACAGCGTGATTAAGGTTTTAATCATGAGCAAAGAAGACCATATAAGTCGTCATGTGGGAACACGTTATTTTGGGTGGATTCTCTCTCGGTGATCTATCGTCGATTCTCAGCCTTATAATCAGATGGCCCTCAGATGCGATCTTAATTCGAAAAATAATAATAGTGTTGGGTGGAATTTCGATAAAGTGCAATTAGCTATGATCCTTAGAGCAAAGATCTTATAATGTTACTAATGTAAGTGAAAAAGTGACTAATAAACCTTTGTTGTACCTTCTTTAAATTAGAGTTGTCTCCCAGGCTGGCGATGAGCTGACCCTGCCCATCCTTGGTCAGGGTGTCCAGAGATCTGTATCTGGTGGGCGTGTCCACTTTTAGCTGGTAGTGTCTGGAAATATTACAGGAATAAGAATTAATCTTATCTTATCTTAATAAGCCTATAAATTATCCCAATGCTGGGCAAAGGCCTCCCTCCCGTTCTGCTTAGAGCCTCCAGGAAGACCCTGTCGCAGGTGGCGCGACGAGTTAGATGCTTTTAGCAAAGAATCAATATTGGGTAACATTTTACTGTTGACCGGTAGCAAAATCACTCAGAACCTGCTGGTGATAAGGTACCACTTTTCTACAGGAACATAGGTCGTAATATGAAAAAATAATTGGGCCTCCCATCCTTTTTTCATATTATTTCGACATAATGTTCCTTGATGAAAGTTGTTCTTTGGTTCAGCAAAATTTCACACTATAGCTTCCAGGGTATGGAATTATTGTTGAGGGCCGAAAAATTCTAGAGATGTCTATGGCTCTTTTTCAAAGGGCGATCTAAAGCGCAAGCTCCACAGAGGAGACGTGAGACGTGCGACATCACTACGCTTGAAACCGTTTCCATATAAAATGTATGAAACGTGAGACGCGCATCAACTGATGATGACTTGTCTGACAGAAGTCATCTCACACATCGAGTCACACGTCTCCTCTGTGGAGCTGCGCGAGCGAGCAATTTAAGTGATTGGGGAAATACCAACCACAGAATGTGCGGTGTAGAATGTAGATCAGATCACACATCACATCACATCACAACCAACATTTCAGAGGCTTGCTACTTGCAGTAGGCGGTTGAATAACTCTGACACTAGGGCTCATGAGTCTTTGGACGACTTGGTGTCCCACTTGAAAAACAACATCACATCAGCCTATAGCAATTCACTGCTGGACGTAGGCCTCCCTTAGGATATGCCATAAGGCATGATCTCCCGTGTTCGCAGGCGGCTAAAATACCTATCCAATTACCTAAAGAGCCAAATCATATCTACAAAATGTTGATAAGTTTAAGTTACAGAGTCCATCTATTTTTTAAACTACATTCAAAATGCCCAAAAACCTATAGGTAGGTAGAGTGAAGGACAAAAAAAATTTATTTACAAACATACCTTTTCTCAGGAGTGCCCATCTCGAGAATGCTCGCAGACTTGTTCTCCTTGCTCAGCTCCACCAGACTGGCCGATCTGTTGTCCACATGTACCAGACTTACCTTTTCTCAGGAGTGGCCATCTCGAGAATGCTGGCAGACTTGTTCTCCTTGCTCAGCTCCACCAGACTGGCCGATCTGTTGCCCATATCTACGAGACTTACCTTTTCTCAGGAGTTCCCATCTCGAGAATGCTCGCAGACTTGTTCTCCTTGCTCAGTTCCACCAGACTGGCCGATATGTTGCCCACATCTACGAGACTTACCTTTTCTCAGGAGTGCCCATCTCGAGAATGCTGGCAGACTTGTTCTCCTTGCTCAGCTCCACCAGACTGGCCGATCTGTTGCCCATATCTACGAGACTTACCTTTTCTCAGGAGTTCCCATCTCGAGAATGCTCGCAGACTTGTTCTCCTTGCTCAGTTCCACCAGACTGGCCGATCTGTTGCCCAATCTACGAGACTTACCTTTTCTCAGGAGTTCAAATCTCGAGAATGCTGGCAGACTTGTTCTCCTTGCCCAGCTCCACCAGACTGGCCGATCTGTTGCCCACATCTACAAGACTTAACTTTTCTCAGGAGTGCCCATCTCGAGTATGCTGGCAGACTTGTTCTCCTTGCTCAGTTCCACCAGACTGGCCGATCTGTTGCCCACATGTACGAGACTTACCTTTTCTCAGGAGTGCCCATCTCGAGAATGCTCGCAGACTTGTTCTCCTTGCTCAGTTCCACCAGACTGGCCGATCTGTTGCCCACGTCTACGAGACTTACCTTTTCTCAGGAGTGCCCATCTCGAGAATGCAGACTTGTTCTCCTTGCTCAGTTCCACCAGACTGGCCGATCTGTTGCCCACATCTACGAGACTTACCTTTTCTCAGGAGTGCCCATCTTGAGAATTCTGACTTACCTTTTCTCAGGAGTGCCCATCTACGAGACTTACCTTTTCTCAGGAGTGCCCATCTCGAGAATGCTCGCAGACTTGTTCTCCTTGCTCAGTTCCACCAGACTGGCCGATCTGTTGCCCAAGTCTACGAGATTTACCTTTTCTCAGGAGTGCCCATCTCGAGAATGCTGGCAGACTTGTTCTCCTTGCTCAGTTCCACCAGACTGGCAGATCTGTTGCCCACATGTACGAGACTTACCTTTTCTCAGGAGTGCCCATTTCGAGAATGCTGGCAGACTTGTTCTCCTTGCTCAGTTCCACCAGACTGGCAGATCTGTTGCCCACATGTACCAGACTTACCTTTTCTCAGGAGTGCCCATCTCAAGAATGCTGGCAGACTTGTTCTCCTTGCTCAGTTCCACCAGACTGGCCGATCTGTTGCCCACATCTACGAGACTTACCTTTTCTCAGGAGTGCCCATCTCGAGAGTGCTGGCAGACTTGTTCTCCTTGCTCAGTTCCACCAGACTGGCCGATCTGTTGCCCACATCTACGAGACTTACCTTTTCTCAGGAGTGCCCATCTCGAGAGTGCTGGCAGACTTGTTCTCCTTGCTCAGTTCCACCAGACTGGCCGATCTGTTGCCCATATGTACGAGACTTACCTTTTCTCAGGAGTGCCCATCTCGAGAATGCTAGCAGACTTGTTCTCCTTGCTCAGCTCGACCAGACTGGCCGATCTGTTGCCTACGTCTACCAGACTTGCGGACGCAGACTTGCTTGCCAGGTCTACCAGGCTATTAAGAATAAGAAAAAATAAATAAAACAATGTATGTGTATGTGCAAAAGTGGAGTGGTATCGGCTAAGAATTCTGCCACCCCTATTCTACTCAGGGTGTTTCGTAAAAGGCGACGTGGTTTTTGACCATGGCTACAATATCTGCCGGCTATGGTCAACCGTATGATGGCAGTAATACCACCTACGATAGCATTCCCAAAGAGGGTTAAGTTAGCCAAACAAACCAAAATTAAGCCAAATCCTTTTGCAACATGATTTTGTGTTCAAACAAAACGTGTTGCGCCGACCCTAAGTATTTGGGATAAGGGCAGGAAGATGATGTTGTATGTACCTATGTACAAAAGCACACTCAATACCGAAAAGGTTTCCAGCATATGCTACAGTAAAGTATAGTAAGACTGGTTTTCTGCTGGATCCTTAACGCGAACAGTCTAAACACTTAACAGTCTAACAGTCAAAAGCTATTATAAACCAGCACCACACAGCAGAAAAAAATTCAAAATAAATTTTGGCTACGAAAATATTTGTATACCTATTAGACTTGTTGAGAGGTTTGGAGGCGTCTTCCAAATCGTTGATGGCGCGGATGCAGCGAATCATGTCGTGGAGCTGTTTTGAAAGACGCTCGCGGTACGGCTTGGGTAGGCCACGGAGAACGGTGCAGCCTGATTCCTGGGAAAAGCCCGGTTCATAATACAGTGTGCGCGTGAGTTTATGAATATCCTGAAGGAAGCGCCTCCTTGTCGCACTTGCTAGTATCTCTGCGTTTGCGAGAAGGAGGCATATCCTTTAGGATGGTCATGAACTCGCGCATGTACTTTTACTTGAACTAAGGTTTCGATTGCACCAGAACAAACACATTTTGATCTTCTCACTTGCATTCTATAGCGTGGCGGACTGATACTATCAGGGTGAAAAAAAAATGAACTGGAAAGGTATTTCAAGTTTCTAAACGTTAGTTTTCATTTCTTCAGCTGCGACAGTTTCTCAAGTTGTTTTTCGAATTGAAGAAAAATAGTTATGGCACCATGCCACCATCTTGTAAGTAGGTACCTAACTCCGATGACTTAGCAGCGCCGCGCCGACCCAAAGAAAAATTTGGTTTATGAAACAAGAGAGTTTGAAATAGACGTGTTATTTATTAATAGTCTTCCAAGTGAAAAATTCTTAAGTAGGTACCTTTTCCAGCTGTTTTCCTCCAGCGACCCCTGAGACTTGCCAGAAGCCGCTGTTCTGAGGATCGGTGGTAGGACAAGAGCACGAGACTGCAGTACTCTCAAGCACAACGTGCATGCCGGAATACTGAAATAAATGTAAAGAGATGGTTTATCTCTAGTTACAATATAAAGTTCAAAACTATTTAGAGCCTCCTCAATTTTTTTCTCATCGGTTAAAAACACGTTAAATCTATCAAACACGTTTTTGTTGTGCTGTGCTTTGGTGCTTATATTATAATATTGGATTATTTGAATAGTAGTAGGAGGACAGAAACGTGTACTTGTTAAAAAAAGCAAGTAAAAGTGGGAATACAAAAAACTCGATGCTTTCCGTCGAAGTGATTCATGGCTACTAAAACTCCATGAATGTCACTATCCAACCACGCAAGGCTCCCCTCGCCCGAGCGCCGTTTACCTCGACAAAAAAGATAATGCAATATGCACGTTCTATTGCGCCACCCTGTATGTTTGCAAGTAGGTATACCGGGAGTAACGGAAAGGGTATAACAAGCCGAAAGGAGGTCAAGGTACTCTTGAAACTGAACAACTTTCCCTATGGAACATGGGTCGAAATATGAAAAATAAATTTGGACCTCCCATAGTAAATCAATTAGCTGATCGGCGATTTTGTATGGGAGGTCCAAATTTTTTTTTTCTTATTTCGGCCCATGTTTCATGCGAAAAGTTGTTCAGTTTCATGAGTACCTTGACCTCCTTTTGGCTTGTTATACCCTTTCTGTTACTCCCGGTATAACACATGAGTGTAATTTAGCCCATAATAAATCATTATCACAGCCATACAAAAGACATCAACGGGCGTTATGTTCAAATCATATTTCTTACTCACAGAATTGAAATATTTGATTCCTATAGCTAAGTTCGTACCTGGCAATTGATGACCACGGTCTTAGGCGCCACCTTACAGTCGTCTTCCTGACTCAGGTTATTATTGCTAGAGTCCAGCGACTTGACAGAGAAGCCCAGGCATTCCAGAAGAGCGCACAGTTCCACCACGTCGGTGAAAGCATCCTGAATAGGGGAATTGAAAAAATATTACGGTCAGTAAAATTTTTATTGTATTTTGGAAGGGTGAGCCTGCCTTTTAAACAATACGCAAATTATTGATTTTGCCCTATCCACATAGTTAATGTTAAACTTAGGTCGATTCTAAATCTAAAACGTTCGATTGAAACCCCTTTTTACATATCCTTGTACAAAGACAATGCAGGCAAATGAAAAATATTAACTATTTGTGTTTAAATCAAATCAGCTTGTTTCAGTCCAGGTACTGCTGGTAGATAGTAGTGATTTCGTTTGTGTTAGTGGCGTTTTGAATACTGAGACGATGAAGAAGATTAGAAGACCAGGTATAATCTTCGTATTTCCACAACACTTCGCATTCCTTAACCTGTTAACAAGAATGTGACAATAGATACTTACTTTTTCATCAGCCATTTTAGTTAATCACTTTTCAATCTTTTTAATTTTGATTGCACGTAACTGCACTGTGGTGCACGTAACAACTAAGTGTAACTACGATGATCGTTACTTTTTTGGCGAAATTAGAGTAACAAGTAACTTAATTGAGGGTAGTTCGAAACAAAATGACAAAACATTCGGCGCGTTTTAATACTGCTAAGTAGGCAGAATCATCGTCCGGAGGCGATAAAACCAAATACATATTTAAAAAATACAGCTACAGTCCAGCAAAAACGAGTAGAAATTAAATAAAATGGAACTAAAAAAATTCATACTAAATTGTTGCCATTCATAGCCAATGTTGCCATTTAATTTTGAAATTTCATACAAAGTGGCGCCCTTATTTTTTGTCTACTCTTTGGACTGTAAGTAGATGTTTTAAGTTTTACTTTGTTTTTAGAAGTTTGCGTTGGGATTTATTTTTAGTTAAAAGACAAATGTTAGATTGAACACGGACATGCCCGCCTCCATACACCAAGTAACCATTTTACAGAGATTAGGTTTTTCTGGTTTTTCTAGATTCGATTAGATTAGATTTAGCGCGTTTTGGTAGGGCAATTTGACATTGTTTTGATTTCTTATTGGACACATTTTAACTTCTAAATAAAACACATCTTTTTAAATTACATTTTATTACCAAATATTAATAAGTAAGTAGTGTAAATACGTTCTATTAGTTTGCTGTTAGTTGGCCTAGTTGTAGGTCATGTATCTGGGCGTGGCGCTAAACTTGGCGTAGGACTTGATGACCTTGTTGACGGCCTCGAGGAAGTCCTTCTCGGTGGCCACCTTGCGGCGCGCGCGGATCGCGAACATGCCCGCCTCCGTGCAGACGGACCTGGGAGGAAAGTTTATTGTGAATGAAAAAATACATTAATGTGATAAAAAATAACAGCAAATATTTCGAGGGGTGTTGAAAGCAGAACCACTTGCACCAAGGAACATAGTAAAACAAACATTTGCACCGTTTTTACTAAGTTAATATCGCATACTAACTTAGCACACATACCCCAGCCCCGAAGGGGGCTTCCGCACATCGCAGCGCACCTCACATACCCCAGCCCCCGAAGGAGATACTTGTCGTTATTTTTTACACCCTTTAAAGTTTTGAAGCGTCTACTTGCTACACAAGCTTTTCATAGCTCTAGATTCAAGCAGCAAAATAATGAATAGAAACAAACTTACTAATATAGTTACCAATTAGCTTCTATTGTCTTCTATTCAAGTGAAATCTTCAATTCATTTTGAGAAAAGCATAAATTGATCTCAGGTGAAAAAATATAGTGTTTCCCACCAAACACAGTTTTACGTTGTTTCTGAATTAGCCAGCTTTGTGATATTTACCTGATTTCAGCCCCAGTAGAGTTAGGGCACAGTCTAGCGAGCAAGTCGAAACGAATATCTCGTTCAACGCTCATGGAACGCGCGTGGATCCTGAATATATGCGCGCGGCCCTCCAAGTCCGGCAGACCGACATACCGACCTTTAGCTCGCTATTTAGACTTTAAATATGGTGTAATTCTTACCTGATTTCAGCCCCAGTAGAGTTGGGGCACAGTCTAGCGAGCAAGTCAAAGCGAATATCTCGTTCTACGCTCATGGAACGCGCGTGGATTCTGAATATATGCGCGCGCCCCTCCAAGTCCGGCAAACCGAACTCCACCTTACGGTCGAGACGACCGGGACGCATGAGCGCGGGGTCGAGCGTGTCGGGACGGTTGGTGGCCATGAGGACCTGGAAATAAGAAAGGTAGATTGGAGAATGGTGAAGGCGTTAGATGTTTTACCAACGAGAATGCATATTGCAGTATAATCTCCAGCATCAAATGGAATAAACAGACTATGCTGTATTTGAAAACTGAAGACCCAAGAAACCGTCGATATACAAAGTGTTTTAATAAAATACACTTCCCATCAAAAAAATCGAAACACCTCGGTTTTTCTTGTTTTCGGCCTAATTAAACACCAAAAAGTATTGTTTGCATTAAAAAAATTATATGACTGTGTAGCTGGCAGTTTTGTCTTTTCAGTGTGTATAAAAAAAATCAAAATTCAAAATTGGAACCCCACCTGTTTGTTCTGTAAATGACATGAATGACAGAGACACGTTTGCAGTTAGCGCCTTTTAACGATTCATAACATTTTCGACATTAAAATTTAGAGCTTGTCTTATCTTATCTTAAAACTTTTGTTTTTTTAATGAACAAAGGTGAGGCTTAAATGCAAACATTCAGCCACAAAACGATGACCAAGTCCAAAATTTGGCAATGTCACCACTTGGGCGGCTTCTACGGGCAAAATACCCATGATTCAGATAAAATCTAACTTTTTTAGGCGATCCAAAGTCACAGTAAACAATTAAAAAAACAAAAGTTTTAAGATAAGATAACACAAGCTCTAAATTTTAATGTCGAAAATGTTATGAATCGTTAAAAGGCGCTACCTGCAAACGTGTCTCAGTCATTCATCTCATTTACAGAACAAACAGGTGGGGTTCCAATTTTGAATTTTGATTTTTTTTATACACACTGAAAAGACAAAACTGCCAGCTACACAGTCATATAATTTTTTTAATGCAAACAATACTTTTTGGTGTTTAATTAGGCCGAAAACAAGAAAAACCGAGGTGTTTCGATTTTTTTGATGGGAAGTGTATTTTATGGACCTTAGTAGAGCAATAATCATTGATATTCCAATGATTTTTTACCGATTTAGGTCTGTCTGTTTTCTGGAAAAGTATTTGTTTCGCTCAAACCCCCTCAGCGAAAATGTAGGTGCACCCTTTACTATTCCATCACAATATGAAGCTGAGTTTCCTCTTCACATAATCAGCAGCAGAACAAAATGATAATACGTTTAACATACCTTGATGTTACCGCGAGGGTCGAAACCGTCCAGTTGGTTGATGAGCTCCAACATGGTTCTCTGGACCTCGTTGTCTCCACCGGCGCCGTCGTCGAATCTGTATCAAAACAATCAGTTTAATTATCGACGGTAGTGCGACTGCCTGCGACGCAGAAGGTCCCAGGATCAATTCTCAGTGGGTCCCTCACAAAAGTCCCTCACTTTCACATTGTGAATTTGTTTCCAGTCTGGTTAGGATAATGCAGGCTGAATTGGCATACCTGATTGTCCGAAAAAAAAGATGGTTCCATGCTTCGGAGGACATTAGCCGTATGTCCCAGTTGCTAAATACCTCTATTATCACTTAGACGGCGGTCAGGCCTCTGACATGGTTGTTACATACACAACCACCTAGTAGTAATTATTTAAACTAGTATTTATTTATCTTCGAGATGGGATGAGATTAGCACAGGATCGTGAGGTTTGGTGCAATAGAAGAGGGCTGGCTATAGAGGGCTATAGGCTACAGTGGGTGGATGTGGGCTGATGACGGTGATTATAATGAAATTCGAAACATACCTAGCTCCACCAATAGCGTCGATTTCATCAAAGAAGATGAGACAAGCCTTCTTGCTGCGAGCCATCTCAAAAAGCTCTCGCACCATACGCGCTCCTTCACCCACGTATTTCTGGACCAGCTCAGAACCTGAAATAGTAGGTTGTTGACGAGGACGGGAAATAAGACTTTGACTGACGAGTAGAGTTTGAAGTCCGAGCCGCAGGCGAGGACTTTAAAAACACGAGTCTGGCAAAGTCATTTTCCCCGAGGCTTACATAGTGCTTTTCTCAAAAAAATGCTAGGAAATTATAAAGATTTTAATTTATTTTATAGTAATTTGATATAAAAAGTTGTTTTACTGATTACTAAGTCAAGATGTGGATTAGGAGTTATTCTTTTTTTTTTTTGTAATTTCTGAACGATTTCTATATCGCGCCAGAAAAGTTGTATTGGAATTCATTGCTGGTGTGTAAAAAAGAAATCGTTCAGAAATTACAAAATCACAGACAATGTCAAACTTTCTGGATTGTTTTCTTGAAAGAAATTGTCATATTTCCTAGCATGTTTGAAAAAGCAGATTTTTTCTTTCAGCAAATCTTGGTATTCTTAGCTGATGCTTAAACAAGCAATACAAAAGAGAATCTCATTAGGTGCGTCCACACCAACCGAGGCTGCTCGCTGCCTTACTGCCTCGCGAGGCAGACGCTCGTGCGCAGGCGAGGCAATTTCGGCCCAATTTGGACACCTAAATAAATTATAGGCAAACTTTTGAGGCGCGTTCATTTTGGCTCGGCTAGCGCGCGTTAACCCGAGCACGAGCGCGCGTTAACCCGAGCACGAGCATGCGTTGCTTCGGGTGAGTAAATTCTTTGGTCGTTTGCCTCGCGAGGCAATGAGGTAGCGAGCAGCCTCGCTTGGTGTAGACGCACCTAATCACATGATAAACAGACGTTTATTTTGACGATAAGACAAAATTGGTGAGACCTTCTCTTTTTCAGAGAAAAGTTCTCTGTAAGAATTGTGTAAAATAAATCGAACGTCGAGTTTAGAAAAAAAAATTGCCGATTTCCTTCTTTGCCTTCCCTCCCCTATTTAAGAAAGTGATTTTTATACCTATATCACTTTTTGAAATAGGCGAAGTAAAAGTAACGGAAAAGAAGTTTCTTTTGGGTAAATGGTAGGATGAATTGAGGTAGGTTGAATTATACTATGGTATAAAAATGTCCTGCACAGTGTAGCTTCGAAAATAGACTTAATTTGACGAAGTTGTTCATTGCAGGTGTGGTTTACTGTAGGGGAGGTGTATCAGAACGCAGTCTAAGCTTATAGGCAACACTCTTTCTTTACTCCCCATAAACCAAAAGTTTATACATTTTTGGGTAAGGAAAAAGAAAGTGAAACATTCGGAATTTGGTAAGCTATTTTCTCCATCTCAAGCTCTCTAAAGTAATACATTTTTGGGTTAGGAAAAAGAAAGTGAAACATTTGGAATTTAATTGACAATAAAATCAAATAATAGTCCTAGTGTCTGGCTACACAATGGGAAGCACGGCATATTACATAAACATAATATTCTTCATCTGGCAAAACTCTTGTGGGATAATTTCTAGCACATGTTCAGTTGATATCGCAGCTGATTTAAATACTTGGTGAAATTTCACGTGTGACCGATAGCTCAAACTCAGAACTGGCTGGTGATAAGGAAAAGGAACACCCCCTTCAAGAAAAATAGGTCAAAATATGACAAATAGAAATTTTAGGTTCCATATAAAATTGCCGGTCAGCTGATTTGAGTTATTACAGGAGTTCCAAAAAAATATTTTTTTCATATTGTGACCTTGTTCCTTGGGGAAAGTTGTTATCACCAGCCGGTCCCTGCTTTTCGTTAATAGTCACTAGTAAAATTTACCTTATTTGTATAAATACTTAGTAGGGTAAAGTATGGTAGCATTGTATTGTAGGTAATTTAGTAAAAAAAGTTCCATCTTACCAATAACTCTGATGAAGCAAGCGTCAGTGCGGTTGGCGACGGCTCGCGCGCACAGTGTTTTGCCGGTACCAGGGGGGCCGAATAGCAGGACTCCCTTAGGGGGCTCGATACCAAGCTTCACAAACTTCTCGGGCTAGAAAAAAAAACATGTGAAGTTGTGTAAACATGGAGTCACACATGATTATATTGCAAACATAACAAAGGCTTTTTTAAAGCAAGAGTGAGTGAGTAGGCATTTTCTGGACAAGTATGTATGATAATTATGTAAGAATGCAGATAAATATTTCTCTATCTCTAAAAAAACTAAATGACAAATATAAATGGCTATGATATTCACACAAGGCAAAGCCTGTATCATGAATGCAAAATACTTGTCCAATAGGTCAAGAGGATATAAACTCTATCCCTTCTCATATAAAAATATTCTTGGTATTTCCATAACTTTCCTCATACTTACATGCAAAAGTGGTGTCTCAACAACTTCCCTAAGCTTGTCAATCTGTTCCTTGCAACCACCAACATCGCTGTAGGTCACATCAGGTTTTTCTTCAACCTGCATCATGGTGACTGTCGGGTCTATTTTGGGCGGCAGCGGGATGTGAATTTGATACTTGTTGCGGTCCACTCTGTGAAATATAGAAAGTTTTTACTTAGGGTTAATTATTTTTGTTCAATTCTTTTCATGATTTCATACAGGTTTTCTAAAATCTGAGATTTAAGCTCATAAAATAGTCAAAGATGTTTACACTATTAGGAAGAAAGTTCAAATTAATAGAAATTTACAAGGAAGAATCTGTTTAAATTAATATTATGAATAGGTGAAATCAACATGGATTGGATTGGACAATGGATTTCTTTTGTGAATTAGAAGACACAATCTTATTAAAGTTACTCTTTTGTAACTAGTGAATCACAGATTAATCCTCTTCTTTACAAGTCATGATCATGACATGGCTGTATTTCCAGCCCACTATTGCAAAGAGCACAAACAAATATTTCAGAATAGAATAGAAAATGTTTATTTGTCATCAATCATCAAGAAATCAGATTATCAGTCCCAATTTTAAAACACATGTATTGAACTTACCCAACCCTCATGCCCTCTTCAATATCAGTAGGTGCTACGGAGTCTGCAAGGTCCACCACAAACTTGGCAAACTGTTTGACATTGATAATGTATTTGGGGTCGTTTGAATCTGCGTTGATGATCTTTGTACACCTTGCCACCTTTGAAAGAGGATTACAAAGATGAGTTATTACAGTTATATTCTAATTTCTGAAAAGCTTTGACAGGCCACTGCTGGACATGGGCCTGCTCCTATTAGTGTCTATAGCCTATAGACCGAGACTGCCATCCTAGGCAAGCAGATAGGCAATGCAAGATGTTGCATTCACAAGGAATGCTGCTGCCATTCCCTGGATAAATTATCCCTTTGACTTATAATGAATTACAACCATGGGTAGAATTGGGGTGATGCTATTTAAGCCAGCATCACCCGGCAATTTAAACCGGCATCATATCCAGAAAATGTTGTGACCTACATTATTACAAAATTATAGCTTAGCCTCTCCTCTGTGGCGCCATTTTTTATAGGTAGGCTTGCCACAGACGAGCGATTAGATACTTTTTTACTTCATACAATAAAAATCTAAAAAGTCCATCTATTTAGTTATACCTGTAAAGGCTGTTCATTCTGCAGGGTCTGCTTATCAGCGGCCAGATCCCAGAGTGCCGGTGGAGCCAACCCTGTGTCAGACTCCTTTATACCAGTCAGTTCATTGACCCTCTTCATCACAGTCTGGATACCTTCCTCCACATCTTTGATCAGCTTTGTGTACTGTCCCTGGCCCTAAAACATAAAGAAACAGGTGAGAACTTTGGTATATTTCGAAAATGCTAGTCATCATTTTGTGGTTATAAATTGGGTTTGTGACTTACATAGGACTTTAGCAGCGCTATGTCTCCTTCGTCGAGAGCTGGAAATGATAATAATCGTTAGTAAAGAGTCAAAGTTTACAAATTTATCACGGAAATACAAATTCAGCGTCATCAAAGGTTACTTGGATTTTTATATGAAAATACTCACATTTGATCTCTTTTTCTGGCTCTTCCTTATCATCTTTGATTTTGCGCATATCATCTCCTAAATGGTCCGGCATTTTAGATAAGTTTTACACTATATTTCTAAATAATTTTACAAACAAACTCTCTTCTTCTTGTTCCTTTCAGCCGCGATTCGATTTACGTTAGTTTTAATACAAGCAAGAGTTTCTGTGTGTGAAGGATTTCTGCGGAAAGAAACGATCAAAATAAAGCCAGGTATTCATTAAGCCAGGTATTCATTAGGGACAAAATCCCTGATACTTTGTATCATAGACAATGTTTATGGACAATGTCCCGAATGTGTACGCTTTTTTTCGGGGATTTTGTTCGGGGACATTGTTCAAAACACGTCCACATTGGGAACATTCTCCTGATACTTTGTGTCATATACAAAGTTCCTGGGATTTTGTCCCCAATAAATACCCGCCTTTAGGGACAAAATCCCTGATACTTTGTATCATAGACAATGTTTATGGACAATGTCCCGAATGTGTACGCTTTTTTTCGGGGATTTTGTTCGGGGACATTGTTCAAAACACGTCCACATTGGGAACATTCTCCTGATACTTTGTGTCATATACAAAGTTCCTGGGATTTTGTCCCCAATAAATACCCGCCTTAATATGCGTAAAATGGAACTTTTGTAGATTGTGTTTCAATTTACGCAGTTCCCTTTTGCAGGTAAATATTTGCTTGCCAGCAAAAACATGCTAATCTTCTTGACATCTTCTAGAAATCTTCAAAACTCTACACTGATTGCAATATTTCTTTGAGTATTTGATTCCTAAAGTATTTACAGGTATATTCTCAACAAAAATTTGTAGAAAATGTACGAAAGCAATGCGTGTAACGAAGTGTGTTAAAAGATGACAAGCAAATTTTTCGATGCGTTCAAGAAAAGTAAACTAACTCGTTTCGGAAAATAGAACTTCTTGAGCTTTGCATTAAAGGCTGAAATTTTAGTAAAATTGCTTTTGATCGTGATTTTGTCATATGCATTTCGTAAAAAATTTATTGAAATTTTATGTCATTCAAAACTAGAATATGGTTTTGATTTACCTTTTTGAACTATTTTGAAAATCGTGAACGCATTGACAGAAACTGCGATACGCCATCACGCCACCTTGCGGCTAATTTCAGTACTAAAATTTTGTATTCATAGTGTTGAATGGAGATCACATTTTTTCGTGTTTTTCATGAATAAATTCTTCTGAATTCTTGAATATTAACTTTTAGGTAAGTCCAAATATGTATTTTGTACCTCCGAGTAGCCTTTAGAACCCTTTGTATTCGGCAGTAATGGTTGCCGTAAAATTATTCTCAGTCACAATGACCCAGAAACTAATGTCAAAGCCCGGTTTTACTCGGCGTTTTCATTCAATTACGCGCAATTTTCATGCCTATTTGCCTTCAATATTGTGTAAGAGGTATGAGCGTACCTATTCAACAAATAAAATTTAGAAATCCAGCACCAAAATAAATTTTATTTGTTGGTTTGTAAATTGTGGCGACCGCCCGGTTGAACTTGACTGTGGCCGCGAGTCGCGCGTAGTGGCTCAGTAAGCATGTTTTTATCTCCCTCCTATCTGTTATGTTATCATGGGATCTTCAAAATCTCACTAAACTCCTATAATGTTAAAAGGTAGTTGGTACTTGTCCATTGGGCTATGTTTTGCATTTTGAAGAAGGTAGGAATCTTTGTCAGATTTTGTGCAATTATTTCACTAAGTCGCGATATTTGTTGCTGTGTTTCTTATCTTGGTGCCAATAGATGTCAAATGGCATCATCTTTTGGGCCAAACAAGGCCAGGGCTATCACATGTTATGATAACCATATTTATCATACATAACCTAACCTTCAAATAATTTTATTCATGCTTATTGGTAATTAACTTACATGTGTAGACACTCGTTACAATAAGGTGTGTGCGAAGTGGGCAGCTAACCTCTTTCTAGATAAATAATTAAGGTATTTTAATTTATTATTTTCTGTTCTTTTTTATTTTCAAGTTTCTTGATATTTTTAGTGTTTGCAGCTTGCTTGATTAATATTGAGAACCTTTTGAATTGCCATATGTATTTCAAAATCACATGAAAATATTTTTATCTTTTCATATTAGTAGCAATAACTTTATCCAATAAGAATTTTGTATGTACTTATTGCTTTAAACTTACTCAATACTTATGAATATTGTTTTACATATTGCTTTCCCTTTCACTGAAATGTCATACTAAAACATTATCTGTACAGACACACTTCACAGCTGTTTATATGTTTACAAATTCATGTAGGATGATTCTATAAATAACTTCATTCTGAAAACACACTGTCCAATACCTTTTTCTCACCACACATCTTTATCTTTGTTCACAATCAGAAACAACCTTTAAAAAGGGTTTTCAACTGATTTCAGTAGTTCTGTATCATATCTTTTGTTGAATGTGATGTGATAATCTTTTGTTGTGTTAAAAATGATAATGCAAACTGTGTTTGTATGCACAAAGAAGATTTGTTTGTTGTTCTTGTTTATTTGTGATGTTTGGTTTTAAAAACTTACTTCTTAAGGTATGTAAAATACAGTGTATTATTGCAAAGACAAATGTTCATAAAACTATCTCATAAAATTTCTGTAGTTGTAACTTTTTAGTAACAATTGCTTTTGTAACTGTACAATTTCAGATGATTCATGTACAGTTAACAGAAAGATTTTTTGTTCCTGCTAATGATTTCTTAGTTTGTGAATTGTGTAAATGTATGAGACTTATGATGTTTTTAACTTCATTGCTGATACAGATACAACCATCATGTTTGCAATACTTATTTTAAAAACAAGTGCTTTGATTATTATATTGGTTTGAATGTCCAATCTGGTTATTAACTATTAGTTAAACATGAAAGAAAATGTCAACCCTTAAGAACCCCAGAAGTGTAATTGATATGACTAACCACTACCCCAAGCCTCACAAGTGTAGCAAGGAAGGACACTTGTGTTCAAATTCCTAATGTTCTGTATTTGGTCAATTTGATAATTTAAATATCTTGATTAAGTACGGCTAGACTCAAGTTTGTAATGTTATTGTTGTATTTTTGTTCATCACCTCCTTAAATTGTTTTGCTGTTGCAACTGAAAGTTGAAGCATTAACTTATCATAAACATTCTCCAGTTCCATTATAATCTTTAGCAATGTCAATCAGATAATCAAATATCTAAGCAGGGGGGAAGCTTCTTGTAATTTTCTGTAGGCATCTCTTTTTGATAGCCCGTTGTGTGTCCCACTGCAGGATCAAGGCTTGTCCTCTTTATTGCAAAGCCTTCCCTTACTGTAAAAAACCAGATAACAAAGAATAATGGAAGAAACTGCCTCAGGAAGTAATTGATACACATTTACTAACAGTTTTAAAAACAGACTTGATAAGTGGCTTTCAAAGCAATTTATGAGACTGACTATAATGTGAACTTTTTAACTTTTTTACACACACCAGCCAATAGGCACATTAGCCAGTGGCTGCTCGCCTATTATTAAGTAATAATAATTATTATTCTTTCCAGTGCTGCTGGCGAAAAGGCGACATGCACACAGCCGGTACCGACGGGCAGTTCCGGGGCACCAACGGGGCGGGGGCGGGCGCGGCGGCCAGCCGGGATAAGGTCGCCATACTCGACGCCGGATCGCAGTATGGGAAAGTGAGTTTACATCCTTGACAATTTTGCTTAGAAAATACACAATATTGAAACCAAAATGTTGAACTTAGGACCTTTGGCGAACCATGCTGTTTTGGTTTTCAGTTTCTAAATAATATCTTCCTGCATTACATACAATTGAACCTTCAGGGCCCTAGCCTGCTATTTCTATCCATTGTAATGCCAGGGACACTCAAGGGCTATACTAAAAACTGTTGCAGAATAAGGAACTAACTAAATTATCCAACCTGGCATGTTATCTTTCATGTCATCGACAAACAAACATATCATTTTAATTTATAGTTCGACAACTTAGTACGCGACTTTTCTGCGGGGTACCGACAGTGGGGTCATTCTAATATGACGTGCGGCGCAGATGCACGCCTGTCCCTTCCGCGCCAACCACTTAAATCTTGGATACCTCGCCGTCGATCACTCCTAGGGAAGGTCGTGCGCGAACTTGTCGGTCTATAGCCAGCGACATTTAACAAACTTTCCTGAAAGTCCATATACTCTGAACACGCCTAACATAGAACATTCTAACCAAAATCTTCTCCACAGGTGATAGACCGTCGGGTGCGCGAGCTATGCGTGGAATCGGACATCCTCCCGCTAGATACTCCGGCGTACCACCTCAAAGAGAGTGGTTACCGCGCCATCATAATCTCCGGAGGACCCAACTCGGTCTACGCCGAAGACGCACCGAGATATGATGCCGATATATTCAAGATTGGGCTGCCTGTGTTAGGTAAGCCTGTATAAAAACTACTGTTTTAGCTGTCAGACGTGGTGTCAATGGCCGTTTTTACAGTCATTCATGCTTTGACTACCCCGCAAGGTATGTAGGCGTGATTTAGAGTGGTTACCGCGCCATCATAATCTTCGGAGGACCCAACTCGGTCTACGCCGAAGACGTGCCAAGATACGATGCCGATATATTCAAGATTGGACTGCCTGTCTTAGGTAAGACAGGTGAGTATGAGTATGACATCCTACCGGCGTACCACCTCAAAGAGAGTGGTTACCGCGCCATCATAATCTCCGGAGGACCCAACTCGGTCTACGCAGAAGACGCGCCGAGATATGATGCCGATATATTCAAGATTGGACTGCCTGTCTTAGGTAAGACAATGGCTACCTTAAGAATAGTGGTTACGGCGCCATCATAATCTCTGGAGGACCCAACTCGGTCTACGCCGAAGACGCGCCGAGATATGACGCCGATATATTCAAGATCGGACTGCCTGTCTTAGGTAAGACAATGGCTACCTTAAGAAAAGTGGTTACGGCGCCATCATAATCTCCGGAGGACCCAACTCAGTCTACGCCGAAGACGCGCCGAGATATGATGCCGACATATTCAAAATTGGGCTGCCTGTCTTAGGTAAGCCCATACAATGACTACCTCAAGAATAGTGGTTACTGAGCTATCATAGTCTCCGGAGGACCCAACTCGGTCTACGCCGCAGACGCGCTGAGATACGATGCCGATATATTCAAGATCGGACTGCATGTATTAGGTAAGCCTGTACAAAAACTACTATTTTAGCTGTCAGACATGGTGTAAATGACCTTATATTATGGCATGGTACTCATAAAACTGAACAACTTTTCCCATGGAACATGGGTCGAAATACGGAGACGAAAATTGGTTCACCCATACAAAATTGCTGATCAGCTGGAGTTATTATGGAAGAACAAATTTTTTTTCACATTTCTAACCATGTTCCATGGGGAAAGTTGTTCAAGTACGTTGTATGTACCTACTTTAAGGTGTTTGTTACTGCATAATGAATATCTTCGTAAACTGAAAGACACATTATCAAAGAGTAATGTTGTTTTGTTGTCCGCAGGTATTTGCTACGGCATGCAGATGTTGAACAAGGAGTTTGGTGGGTCGGTGCTGCGTAAGGACGCTAGAGAAGATGGACAGTACGAAGTTGAGGTGGAGACCACTTGCCCGCTTTTCAAGTAAGATTTAATAACCCTATTCTAGGAGGAAGTAGTTACTTTCACGCTTGTACGCTTTTTCAATGTTGGGTAAGTCTACTAAAACAAGGTCTCTAATGAGCCTTCTTTTCAGAAAGACCTTCAAAATATGCATGCTAGCGTACAATCTTATCTCCGAAAAGGACCCTAGAATAAGCGTGCTAGGATCGGGAACGACGAAGTAGGTGTAGTGATACTAAAACTGTTTGTGATTATGACTATTTTGAATCTTATAATAAACCAGCGGTCTGATAGCGGTTTCACCCGCTGCAACTCATTTTCCAGCAAGAAAAAGGCATTTTCCCGGAATGATCGGTTATGCATGTAAACCTTCCTCTTGAATCACGCTATCTATCACAAAAAACCGCCTTTAAATTCATTGCGTGGTTTAGGAGAAGTTAGCGACTTCCACGATAGACAGACTGACAGACAGATAAACGTCAGTCTGTATATCTGTATGTCTGTCAGTATGTATTTATATATTATTGAAATAAGTCGCTTTTTGCGTTTATCTGTCTATCGTGGAATTCGCTAACTTCGCTAATATTAATGATATACATTTCTCACAGCCGCCTGGAGAAACTGCAGCCCGTGCTGCTTACGCACGGAGACAGCGTGCAGAAAGTTGGCGACCGGTTCCGAGTTGGGGCTCAGTCCTCCAGCCACATCATCGCAGCCATCTACAACGAGCAGCTGCGTCTGTATGGAGTGCAGTTCCACCCGGAGGTGAGCCACAATGAATGCCCCCCAGCCGTCTAGTGAAGCATCATACAAGGAACATTACAAGAGATAGCGTGCAGAAGGTGGGCGACCGGTTCCGAGTTGGGGCTCAATCCTCCAGCCACATCATCGCAGCCATCTACAACGAACAGCTGCGTCTGTATGGCGTACAGTTCCACCCAGAGGTGAGCGCACATACAAACACGTGGATATTTTTTTTTCTGCTGTTACTAAATGTACTTTTATTATTCATTTTAAAATAAATTTGGGGAGTAAAGAAAGAAAGTTGCTATGAAGACTAGCAGGTTTCTGATACAACTCCCCTAAAGCAGTGTTCATAGCCTTTAACCTTCTATTGATAGACAAATACGGAGGCTATTACTGTGAACTACATTCATTTGTATTTTTTGTTAATCTCTTCTTGACGTTGAACAATACTTATCGCAAATACCTCATAGTGTGTAACGCGCGCGCTTGCGCGCCCTCTCCACGCGTGCAAATCCCTCTATAAATTGCTATATTTATAAATCTTTCCCAGGTGGACCTAACACCGAAAGGCAAGCAGATGTTGTCCAACTTCCTGTTCGACATCGCGGGCTTGTCTCGCTCGTTCACGCTGCGCTCGCGTCGGGAGGCCTGCATACAGTACATCAAGGACACCGTCGGGGAAACCAACAAAGTTTTGGTGAGTGCTATAAGTGTGATTGGTTTAGACACTCGGAAAAGTTTTGTCGTATTTTATTGGTGTGTTCAAAATGTGCCAACGACGCCGTGTGGTGCCGGCTTAGAATCGCATTACCACATATCTTTCCCGTGGGCGTCGTAAGAAGCGACTAAGGGACTTAAGAGTTAATGGTGGACCTAACGCCGAAAGGCAAGCAGATGCTGTCCAACTTCCTGTTCGACATCGCGGGCTTGTCTCGCTCGTTCACGCTGCGCTCGCGTCGGGAGGCCTGCATACAGTACATCAAGGACACCGTCGGAGAAACCAACAAAGTTCTGGTGAGTGCTATAAGTGTGGTTGTTTTGGACACTCGGAAAAGTTTTGTCGTATTTTATTGGTGTGTTTAAAATGTTCCAACGACGCCGTGTGGTGCCGGCTTAGCATTACCTCATATCTTTCTTGGGTGTCGTAAGAAGCGACTAAGGGATATCGCATTACCCCATATCTTTCCTGTAGGTGTCGTAATAAGTGACTAAGGGATTTAAGAGTTAATAGTGGACCTAACACCGAAAGGCAAGCAGATGTTGTCCAACTTCCTGTTCGACATCGCGGGCTTGTCTCGCTCGTTCACGCTGCGCTCGCGTCGGGAGGCCTGCATACAGTACATCAAGGACACCGTCGGGGAAACCAACAAAGTTTTGGTGAGTGCTATAAGTGTGGTTGTTTTGGACACTCGGAAAAGTTTTGTCGTATTTTATTGGTGTGTTTAAAATGTTCCAAGGACGCCGTGTGGTGCTGGCTTAGAACCGCATTACCCCATATCCTTCCCGTGGGTGACGTAAGAAGCGACTAAGGGATTTAAGAGTTGATGGTGGACCTAACACCGAAAGGCAAGCAGATGTTGTCCAACTTCCTGTTCGACATCGCGGGCTTGTCTCGCTCGTTCACGCTGCGCTCGCGTCGGGAGGCCTGCATACAGTACATCAAGGACACCGTCGGGGAAACCAACAAAGTTTTGGTGAGTGCTATAAGACGTGTGGTTGTTTCGGACACTCGGAAAAGTTTTGTCGTATTTTATTGGTGTGTTTAAATTGTTCCAACGATGCCGTTATTATTATTAAGATAGGCCTGCATTTATATCTCACCTATTGATTAGTGATTATGCAGACGATATTGGAACATGCCTGCCTAGGTAGTGCCTATTCACTCTTGCCTTGAAAATTCCCAAGTTATAATGTTCCGGAATCAGATCTGCCGGCAGGGAATTCCACTTCTTAGCCCTTCGCATGATGAACGTTTAAGCAAATCACTTCGTGCGAAAGAAGGTGTATCAACGACAGTAATAAATGTAGTTGTTCCTTCCGACATTTCTCTTTACTAACAATTATTCTGCAAGAAACACAGTCTTTACATTATGAGAGTATTCGACATTTCCAGGTGTTAGTAAGCGGCGGTGTGGACTCCACAGTGTGCGCAGCTCTACTCAGACACGCTCTACGCGAGGATCAGGTCATCGCATTGCACATTGACAACGGTAAGACTAGATTATTTTTCTTAGAATAGCATCACCCCATTTTTTAGCCACGAGTATCGTGTGAGGCGATTGAATTATTTGTTACAAAAGTGATACACAAATTTTTTGAAACAGTCGTCAAATATTTGTCAGAAATGGCGATAAGCACTTTTCAGGCATGCTCAATTGTTCAGGCCATGAAACTGAACAACTTTTACTATCGAGGCTATGTAGGTAAACGAGAAAAGAAATCGATTTGCCATTCAAAATTCCTGATTACCTAACTGACGTTCTACGAAAACTAAAAAGAAACGATTTTAGGCTTTTACATAGGCTCCATAGTAAAAGTTGTTCACATAAATTGAAAAATTCACAAGCGACCGCCGGGACTTGAACCCGGAACTGTGGATCACCGTTCCACCGCTCTACCAACTGAGCTACGGGCGCCTAGCGATAGCTGGTAAATTTCTCATCCTCTTGATGCTCGTCTCGAAGCGACGATCCAGCGACATCTGTAGAAAGTATTTAGAACTTTACTACATGGTTAGTCCACATTATGACAAAAGTTGTTCAGTTTCATGGTCTGAGCACACCTCCAGTTTTGTGTAAACTGTTTCTTACGACCCGTACCTATATCTGTTTTATTCCACAGGTTTCATGCGTAAGAACGAAAGCGCCAAGGTGGAGAGATGTCTTCGCGACCTCGGCGTGCGTCTACACGTCGTCGACGCCGCACATCAGGTCAGTATCCTTTCCCATCATGCGATATATATTTTAAATTTATGCAAAATGATTTTTCATTATAATATCTATATAGGGTGAAATTTTACTAGTGATTGATAGCGAAAACTCAGAACCGGCTAGTGATAAGAAACAACTTTCCCCAAGGAACATAGGTCGAACTACGAAAAAAAATTTTGAACCTCCCATAGTAACTGAAATCAGCTGATCGGCAAGTTTGTATGGGAGGTCCAAAAATTTTTTTTCGGTGTTCGACCTATGTTCCTTGGGGAAAGTTGTTTCTTATCACTAGCCGGTTCTGAGTTTTCGCTAAAAATATTTTCCGACCTCCCATACAAAGTCAGTCAGTTGATCGTGAATTTTGTATGGGAGGTCGGAAATTTTGTTTCGTTTCCCACCATTGGCTCCATAGTAAAAGTTGTTCAGTTTAATGGTCTGATCATGCCTGCAAAGTTTTCGGTACACCGCCCCTAACACCCTGTATAGATTCTGGTTGTACGAAAACACGATTGAAGAAAGTTTGCTTGATAGATTTATTTTCTAAAGTAAGATCGATTTCTGCACTATTTCGCCTAGCTTTTAGCAATCGCAATAATATTACACTTTTTTTTTCGAATGCAATAATAAATAGGCGCGAGCCATCAAGCGAGTAGCCTCGCTGCCTCGCTGCCTCTTTCTCTGCCTCCCCGCTGGCAAACAACAAAATAATTACGGGCCTCATCCGAGGTCATGCTCGGGCGAACGCGCGCGGGTCGAGCCAAAATAACGCGCCTCAGAAGTTTGTCTATTAATTTATTTAGCTGTTCAAATTGGGCCGAACTTTGCTCGCCTGCGTACGAGCGTATGCCTCGCAGTGGCGGATCTAGGGTGTGTAACTCAATTTAACTTTTGTATGTAAAGCGTCCCCCACCTTAATCAGGTTTCTCTGTGAAAACCGTTTCGCCACTTTATGAACATAGATGGAGCTACTGCTGCAATAAACAAGTTTGACCTTTTTTGTACAGAAAATATTAATTATCTTTTGACCATAAGCAGTTGTGCGATAAATTTTCGTCTGCCTTCATGATTCCACAAAAGCTATTTGACAAAAATTTGTTTAGCTCATGTTTAATTCGATTAAAGGTTAGTTTTTCGTTTGTATGACGTAACGATTTGCTTTAATGCATGTTGTTTCCAGTTCCGGCAAGGCAGCACAGTGGTTCGGGAGGCGGGCGGGCGCAGCCGGCACACGGCGCTGCTCTGCCACACCTCCGCGCCCGAGGACAAGCGCAAGATCATCGGCGACGTCTTCATACGCGTCGCCGAGCGCGTCGTGCAGGACCTTAACCTGCAGTGAGTCACAGATAACCTAACCTAACCCAACCTAACCTAACCTAACCTTAGTCACTATCCACACCTCCGCGCCCGAGGACAAGCGCAAGATCATCGGCGACGTCTTCATACGCGTCGCCGAGCGCGTCGTGCAGGACCTTAACCTGCAGTGAGTCACAGATAACCTAACCTAACCCAACCTAACCTAACCTAACCTTAGTCACTATCCACACCTCCGCGCCCGAGGACAAGCGCAAGATCATCGGCGACGTCTTCATACGCGTCGCCGAGCGCGTCGTGCAGGACCTTAACCTGCAGTGAGTCACAGATAACCTAACCTAACCCAACCTAACCTAACCTAACCTTAGTCACTATCCACACCTCCGCGCCCGAGGACAAGCGCAAGATCATCGGCGACGTCTTCATACGCGTCGCCGAGCGCGTCGTGCAGGACCTTAACCTGCAGTGAGTCACAGATAACCTAACCTAACCCAACCTAACCTAACCTAACCTTAGTCTCTATCCACACCTCCGCGCCCGAGGACAAGCGCAAGATCATCGGCGACGTCTTCATACGCGTCGCCGAGCGCGTCGTGCAGGACCTTAACCTGCAGTGAGTCACAGATAACCTAACCTAACCCAACCTAACCTAACCTAACCTTAGTCACTATCCACACCTCCGCGCCCGAGGACAAGCGCAAGATCATCGGCGACGTCTTCATACGCGTCGCCGAGCGCGTCGTGCAGGACCTTAACCTGCAGTGAGTCACAGATAACCTAACCTAACCCAACCTAACCTAACCTAACCTTAGTCACTATCCACACCTCCGCGCCCGAGGACAAGCGCAAGATCATCGGCGACGTCTTCATACGCGTCGCCGAGCGCGTCGTGCAGGACCTTAACCTGCAGTGAGTCACAGATAACCTAACCTAACCCAACCTAACCTAACCTAACCTAACCTAACCTTAACCAAACCTAACCCAACCTAACCTTACCTTAGTCACTATCCACACCTCCGCGCCCGAGGACAAGCGCAAGATCATCGGCGACGTCTTCATACGCGTCGCCGAGCGCGTCGTGCAGGACCTTAACCTGCAGTGAGTCACAGACAACCTAACCTAACCTAACCTAACCTAACCTTAGTCACTATCCACACGTCCGCGCCCGAGGACAACCGCAAGATCAT
Source organism: Phthorimaea operculella (assembly GCA_024500475.1). Classification (NCBI taxonomy): domain Eukaryota; kingdom Metazoa; phylum Arthropoda; class Insecta; order Lepidoptera; family Gelechiidae; genus Phthorimaea; species Phthorimaea operculella. The sequence continues at coordinate 1,846,959 of JANFCV010000097.1, forward strand.
CGGCGACGTCTTCATACGCGTCGCCGAGCGCGTCGTGCAGGACCTTAACCTGCAGTGAGTCACAGATAACCTAACCTAACCCAACCTAACCTAACCTAACCCAACCTAACCTAACCTTAGTCACTATCCACACCTCCGCGCCCGAGGACAAGCGCAAGATCATCGGCGACGTCTTCATACGCGTTGCCGAGCGCGTCGTGCAGGACCTTAACCTGCAGTGAGTCACAGATCATACCCTTAGTCCTTGTCACTTTAATCTCAAAGTGTTAAATAATCTCTTTTCACCCCCAGGGAAGACCAGGTGATCCTGGGCCAGGGCACGCTGCGGCCCGACCTGATCGAGTCCGCTTCGTCGCTGGTGTCGTCGCAGGCAGACACCATCAAGACACACCACAACGACACCGAGCTGGTGCGCGCGCTGCGGGCCAAGGGGCGCGTTTGCGAACCGCTCAAAGACTTCCACAAGGACGAGGTAACACGAACATTCTCTCACAATTTGACAATTCGAGAACTTATATCGTGTGTAAGCGCGCTTGCGCGCCCCCGCGTCATGTCCTCAACCCCCTAGAATAAGCGCGCTTGCGCGCCCTCGCGTCATGCCCTCAACCCCCTAGAATAAGCGCGCTTGCGCGCCCTCGCGTCATGCCCTCAACCCCCTAGAATAAGCGCGCTTGCGCGCCCTCGCGTCATGCCCTCAACCCCTAGAATAAGCGCTTGCGCGCCTCGCGTCATGCCCTCAACCCCCTAGAATAAGCGCGCTTGCGCGCCCTCGCGTCATGCCCTCAACCCCCTAGAATAAGCGCGCTTGCGCGCCCTCGCGTCATGCCCTCAACCCCCTAGAATAAGCGCGCTTGCGCGCCCTCGCGTCATGCCCTCAACCCCCTAGAATAAGCGCGCTTGCGCGCCCTCGCGTCATGTCCGCAACCCCCTAGATTAAGCGCGCTTGCGCGCCCCAGCATCAACACCTGAACCCCCTACAACAAGCGCGCTTGCGCGCCCCAGCATCAACACCTGAACCCCCTACAACAAGCGCGCTTGCGCGCCCCAGCATCAACACCTGAACCCCCTACAACAAGCGCGCTTGCGCGCCCCAGCATCAACACCTGAACCCCCTACAACAAGCGCTTGCGCGCCCCAGCATCAACACCTGAACCCCCTACAACAAGCGCGCTTGCGCGCCCCAGCATCAACACCTGAACCCCCTACAACAAGCGCGCTTGCGCGCCCCAGCATCAACACCTGAACCCCCTACAACAAGCGCGCTTGCGCGCCCCAGCATCATGACCTGAATCCCCTAGAATAAGCTCCTTTGCGCGCACTCTTTTGTGGTTGGTTGAGGTTGGGGTATGATGAGTTTGATTTCGTTTACTTACCGTTGCGTGTTGCAGGTGCGCGCGCTGGGCGTGGAGCTGGGTCTGCCGGCGGCGATGGTGGAGCGGCACCCGTTCCCCGGCCCCGGCCTCGCCGTGCGCGTGCTCTGCCAGGAGGAGCCCTACGCAGAACGGGACTTCGCTGAGACACAGGTCTGCGTTAACCGATTCATCTGCATACTCATCTCTCTCTTTTCGTGTGGGACATCGAGTCGTTCAATGACCCGATGAACCCTGGTGTCAGAGTTTTTCAACCGCCCACTGCAAGTAGCAGGCCTCTGACATGGTTGTGTAACGACCGCTATCATAGACAGCAACCGGGACCGACTACTTAACGTGCCCATCCGAAGCACGGAACCATAATACTTGCGGACAATCAGGTGGTTCAGCCTGCAATGTCCTAACCAGACTGGGAACAAATTCACAAAGTGATAAATAACAACTTTGTGAGTGACCCCACCGGGAATTGAACCCGGAACCTTTGCGTGGCAGGCAGGCATACTAGCCACTGCGCCACATCGGCTGTCAATTTAGTTTGCGTGTTTTTAAACCGTTAATTACAATATTATGATGATCTCTGACAGGTGATAGTGAAGATAATGGTGGAGTTTGCGTCGATGTGCGTGAAGTCTCACGCGCTGCTCGGGCGCGTGTGCAACGCCAGCACGGCGCAGGAACAAGCCGAGTTGAAACGCATCTCGTCCGCGACGCCCGTCGCCGCCACGCTGCTGCCGCTCAGATCTGTCGGAGTACAAGGTACTGTGTAACAGTGGGGTACAAGGTACTGTGTAACAGTGGGGTACAGGAGCAGGCCGAGCTCAAGCGCATCTCCTCCGCCACGCCCGTCGCCGCCACGCTGCTGCCGCTCAGATCTGTTGGAGTACAAGGTACTGTGTAACAGTGGGGTACAAGGTACTGTGTAACAGTGGGGTACAGGAGCAGGCCGAGCTCAAGCGCATCTCCTCCGCCACGCCCGTCGCCGCCACGCTGCTGCCGCTCAGATCTGTTGGAGTACAAGGTACTGTGTAACAGTGGGGTACAGGAGCAGGCCGAGCTCAAGCGCATCTCCTCCGCCACGCCCGTCGCCGCCACGCTGCTGCCGCTCAGATCTGTTGGAGTACAAGGTACTGTGTAACAGTGGGGTACAGGAGCAGGCCGAGCTCAAGCGCATCTCCTCCGCGACGCCCGTCGCCGCCACGCTGCTGCCGCTCAGATCTGTCGGAGTACAAGGTACTGTGTAACAGTGGGGTACAAGGTACTGTGTAACAGTGGGGTACAGGAGCAGGCCGAGCTCAAGCGCATCTCCTCCGCCACGCCCGTCGCCGCCACGCTGCTGCCGCTCAGATCTGTCGGAGTACAAGGTACTGTGTAACAGTGGGGTACAGGAGCAGGCCGAGCTCAAGCGCATCTCCTCCGCCACGCCCGTCGCCGCCACGCTGCTGCCGCTCAGATCTGTCGGAGTACAAGGTACTGTGTAACAGTGGGGTACAGGAGCAGGCCGAGCTCAAGCGCATCTCCTCCGCCACGCCCGTCGCCGCCACGCTGCTGCCGCTCAGATCTGTCGGAGTACAAGGTACTGTGTAACAGTGGGGTACAGGAGCAGGCCGAGCTCAAGCGCATCTCCTCCGCCACGCCCGTCGCCGCCACGCTGCTGCCGCTCAGATCTGTCGGAGTACAAGGTACTGTGTAACAGTGGGGTACAGGAGCAGGCCGAGCTCAAGCGCATCTCCTCCGCGACGCCCGTCGCCGCCACGCTGCTGCCGCTCAGATCTGTCGGAGTACAAGGTACTGTGTAACAGTGGGGTACAGGAGCAGGCCGAGCTCAAGCGCATCTCCTCCGCGACGCCCGTCGCCGCCACGCTGCTGCCGCTCAGATCTGTCGGAGTACAAGGTACTGTGTAACAGTGGGGTACAGGAGCAGGCCGAGCTCAAGCGCATCTCCTCCGCCACGCCCGTCGCCGCCACGCTGCTGCCGCTCAGATCTGTTGGAGTACAAGGTACTGGAACACTTTACATTCAATTTATTAGTTAACATGAGCTAAGTTCACGTAAGACTTTTCATATTTTATCGCCAAGATGTTAAAAATATAGGTACAAATCTCTTGAGGGTGAGCTCTACTCACAAAACAACTTTTATTAGAAACTTTTCTTAGAAATATAAAAAAAGAAATTTGGACCTCCCATACTAAGTGACACACTTTTTCAACATTTTTGTATGAGAGGCCCAAATTTATTTTTCATATTTCGAAGAAAAGTGTCTGACTAAAGTAGTTCAGTTTTGTGAGTAGACCTCACCCTCAAGAGATTTGTACTTAATTAAATGTAATCCTATGTACTAACCAAAAATATTACATGATGCAGGTGACCAGAGGACGTATAGCTATGTAGTAGCGCTGTCGACGGAGCGCTACCCGCCCGACTGGAAGGACATGATGTACCTCGCGCGCATCATCCCGCGCGTCGCACACAACGTCAACAGGTACTCACACTAACATAGCAGGAGACCAGAGGACGTATAGCTATGTAGTAGCGCTGTCGACGGAGCGCTACCCGCCCGACTGGAAGGACATGATGTACCTCGCGCGCATCATCCCGCGCGTCGCACACAACGTCAACAGGTACTCACTAACATAGCAGGAGACCAGAGGACGTATAGCTATGTAGTAGCGCTGTCGACGGAGCGCTACCCGCCCGACTGGAAGGACATGATGTACCTCGCGCGCATCATCCCGCGCGTCGCACACAACGTCAACAGGTACTCACACTAACATAGCAGGAGACCAGAGGACGTATAGCTATGTAGTAGCGCTGTCGACGGAGCGCTACCCGCCCGACTGGAAGGACATGATGTACCTCGCGCGCATCATCCCGCGCGTCGCACACAACGTCAACAGGTACTCACACTAACATAGCAGGAGACCAGAGGACGTATAGCTATGTAGTAGCGCTGTCGACGGAGCGCTACCCGCCCGACTGGAAGGACATGATGTACCTCGCGCGCATCATCCCGCGCGTCGCACACAACGTCAACAGGTACTCACACTAACATAGCAGGAGACCAGAGGACGTATAGCTATGTAGTAGCGCTGTCGACGGAGCGCTACCCGCCCGACTGGAAGGACATGATGTACCTCGCGCGCATCATCCCGCGCGTCGCACACAACGTCAACAGGTACTCACACTAACATAGCAGGAGACCAGAGGACGTATAGCTATGTAGTAGCGCTGTCGACGGAGCGCTACCCGCCCGACTGGAAGGACATGATGTACCTCGCGCGCATCATCCCGCGCGTCGCACACAACGTCAACAGGTACTCACACTAACATAGCAGGAGACCAGAGGACGTATAGCTATGTAGTAGCGCTGTCGACGGAGCGCTACCCGCCCGACTGGAAGGACATGATGTACCTCGCGCGCTATCATCCCGCGCGTCGCACACAACGTCAACAGGTACTCACACTAACATAGCAGGAGACCAGAGGACGTATAGCTATGTAGTAGCGCTGTCGACGGAGCGCTACCCGCCCGACTGGAAGGACATGATGTACCTCGCGCGCATCATCCCGCGCGTCGCACACAACGTCAACAGGTACTCACTCACACTTACATATACCATACATTCAAATCTTAGAGTATATATAAGCAAGCTTTAGAGTGCACGTAAAAAGTAGGAACTGGTGGCAGTAGTCTGGGCGCACCCTCTCTGTCTGTCAGTAGCAAAACGACAGTGACAGCACTACTTAACCTCTATAACTTCTCGTACATTTGACGTGTGCAACTGCTTACGCTTTGACAGTACGCCGCAGGGGCTAATGCGCACTCTATAACTTGCTTATATATAGGGTTACATTTAATCCTACTAATATTATAAAGGCGGATGTTTGTGTGTGTGTTTGTTACGACATCACGCTAAAACGGCTGATTAGATTGACATGACATTTTGCACAAATATAGAAGAGTATCTAGAATAACACATAGGCTACTTTTTACCACGGGAAAATGTCTTATTCCTACGGGATCACTCATATTCCAATATTTTTGCAAAGGTGGCGTGACTGAGCCGATTCGCGTTTTAAACGTTTTCGCCGAAAACTAACAGCGACATCTCTTGACGAGTAATGCTTTTTTCCCGCGGAATAATAGGTTGCAGCGGGTGAAAACGCTGACGGGCAGCTAGTTAAGTACAAATCTCTTAAGGGTGTGATCTACTCACAAAACTGAACAGCTTTTTAAAAGTTTTTAACAAAAGTTGTTCAGTTTTGTGAGTAGATCACACCCTCAAGAGATTTGTACTTAATTAAATGTAACCCTATATACTCTAAGATTCAAATACAATTCTCTTGCAGTCAGGCATGTAAGTGATGTTGTTATTTTTGTTTGTAGGGTGTGCTACGCTTTCGGCGGTCTGATCAAGGAGCAAGTGACGGACATCACGCCCACGTTCCTCACGCAGCAGGTCGTGTCCACCATCCGACAAGCCGACGACCTCGCCACGCAGGTACGTTACTCCGAAGCATATAAGCCGTTCCACAAAAGAAGGGGAATATAAATGGCGGCGCTTGACAGCTGACAGCACTGCTACAGTTAGCATACAAAGTTTAATTTAAACGTCCGTGTTTTCTTTTTCGTTTCTTTTTCCTTTTATAGGATTAGATCCTTCATGGAATGGATCCAAAATATCAACCAAACCCCGTTTACAGTGTTTACACTCAACTGTTACATGCAGAAAGCTATAATTTCAAGTTAAATTTGTACATAATTTTGTGCATCGACATTGAGATTTAAATTATGCTGACCATACAGACGCGTACGACTATAAACAGCAATATTGAGCAAGCGAGAGACAAATAGGAGATCTGCCATTTATACTCCCCTTCTTTTGTGGAACAAAATTTTATTTTTTGTTTTCCGTTTGCTGACCGGTGTCTGGTAAGGCGCGCTTACTTGTGTTTATGGCTGACTAGCGTGCGTTCACTAGTGTTTATGGCTGAATAACATGACGCGCTTGCGCGCGTTTACTAGTGTTTATGGCTCACTATTACATGGCGCATTTACTAGCGTTCATAACTGACCATGACATGGCATGTAGTCGCACTTCTACTGTACGTGTTACTGATATGAGTAATCCTCTAGGTGCTGCTGTCGAGCGGTTGCGGCGCGCACATCGCGCAGATGCCGGTGGTGCTGATCCCGATCCACTTCGACCGCGACGCGGCGGTGCGCGCGCCCTCCTGCCAGCGCTCCGTGGTGCTGCGCCCCTTCATCACGTCAGACTTCATGACCGGCACCGCCGCGCTGCCCGGCACCGAGCAGATGCCACAGGATGTGAGTATACGATACGAGCTTACTCAAATAGATAGCTAGATACGACTTTTATTTCAATTCTGCGTTTTTTTTATATTATAGTATACGCGTTTGAGAGTGTAGACTCTAAAGCCGTTTAAAGAGAGAAGCAGCGATTAATTTATTGCGAAGGATAATGCATTTTGGATTACAATATTCAATTTAAATTATTCTAACCATTTTGTGAACATTTATTTATTTTATTAAATGCATTTTATAGAAAAAAGGAATGAAATTTAAAAGGCTGAATTTATAATGACATTGAACACCTTTTCATGAAGAACAAAAAATAAACTTTACGTGATCAAAAAATCGCTCCATGTCATCTGATTTTTTATGCTTAGCACACAGCGGTTGAGTTTCTAACATAGTAATCTTCTACCCTCAGGTGGTGGACCGCATGCGCAAGGAGATCCTCTCAGTGCCCGGTATATCCCGCGTGCTGTACGACTTGACGCCGAAGCCGCCCGGCACCACCGAGTGGGAATGATCGCGATGTTACACCCTTTTATATGTTTTCTACTGACGAACGCACCCGGCAGTGGTCCCGACGGGTCGGCGTGAAACGCCTCGCCTTTTTCGATTTTAGAAGTGTGCCGTAATTGAAATAAAGTCGACATTGTTCTGGTTGCGGAACGGCAGGTTTCGACTTTATTTCGATTACAATCATTTTAAATATTCAACTGAAAACGGCAGACGTCAAGTCGGCAGTCGAGCGCTGGCCCTCACACAGACCTCACTTCGTATAATTTCAAGCTCCGGTTGGTTGTTAATAAATAACCAGAAAGAGAGTAGAGATATTTTTAAATTAATCTGTGGAGTCGACATTGGTGCGTCGAAATCTGTTCGTTAGAATACCCCAGTTATGGTAAATAAAAATACCAAGCAATAAAAATTCTAAATAATTTTGATCAGAAACAGTCGTTATCATGTGGAAGTTTCAACTTACGAATACCTATGACATTAAATATAAACCATACCTCGTTTAGAACTACGTAATTTTCTTTTGGTGCGGGAAGTAAGATCACATGTACCTAGTTCAAAATGAGTACCTATAAACTTATCTTGCTTTAAGTGTTGATCGAGTTCAATAAAATGAATTTGTTGTGTAAATGGTATAATAGCCTGATTTTGTTTGTAATATTGCGTTTTATGTATACGTAGCGGACCACTGCCCATATAATGAATTGTGTAAATACATTGGTGTCACGTTAATTGTTAGTTCCACTGATCAGTTTTGTAACTCTTAGTAATTTATTGTCGAAGGCTGTGTAAAAATTTATAAAAAGCCGTAAAAATGTTCCGCGCGACAAGATATTGTAACGAATCTTGTATGAAATCGATACACGTTGTGTTGTATGGAATGGTTCAGTGTTATTGACTGGAAGTTTCATAATAAAAATTATATTATGCTTTATTTTCACATTGAATTTTATTGGTACAAAAATTCCTAAACAATACTTCAGTCATCCATTTGTGACACAGTCGCGGTACAGGTGTGCGTCATTTTGGCACGGCCACCATGGAATACCATAAGTTTGATGGTGTGAAATAATTGACCTCTAATTGCCTCTAATTGACGCACAAGTAAAAAAAATTGTCTCCCCGCCGTTTAAAAGATATTCCATGTGACAGGTGGCCGTGCCAAAATGACGTTTCTATAGCTGGGCCACCATTAAAGCAGCCACTTGGCGAAGATCTGATTATTCCAAAAATTGCCCATTTAATTGTCTATTCTTCATACAAAATTTCATCAGTCTTCGAAGAGCCGTTTCAGAGATATATGATTGGTTTGTGGCCGTGCCAAGATGACGTTTCTACAGCTGGGCAACCACCTAAATCGGCACGTAGCGGAGACATGTCTGTTACCAAAAATTGCCCATTTAATTGACCATAACTGCCTGCCTAATCATTTTAATTGTCTCGTTTTCGTTAATGAAAAAACTCATTTTTCATTATGTGAGTAGGGGAAACTGGGGACACTCGACCCCAGTGGAAGACATGGTATTTTTCATTTCCAGAAATACTACCAAAGCTATGTTAAGCTAGCAAAACTGTTTGTCTACAGTCGGACGTGTCAACTATGTCATGTTTTAAAGTGACAGGTCTTTATTGACAGGTATTCATAATTTCTATGGTGGCGCAGGATCATTTTGGCGAGTATTTAGCTCAGATGGAGAATTGGCATCTTAATATATCTCTCAAATAAGCATAATAGATTAGTCAGAAAGTGATAGAGTTATTATGGTTGTTTCACTATACCCCACCTTACCCTACCAAAACAAATTTAAAACAGTTTTCTCTTTAACGAAGCCGAGACAATTAATATGATTGGGCAGGCAATAATGGTCAATTAAATGGGCAATTTTTGGTCATAGACATGTCCTCTCAAAGTTACGATTTAGATGTGGCCGTGCCAAGATGACGTTTCGGGTAACCACCTAAATTGTCACGTAGCGGAGACATGTCTATTACCAAAAATTGCCCATTTAATTGACCATTACTGCCTACCTGATCATATTAATTGTCTCGTTTTCGTTAATGAGAAAACTTATTTTTCATTTTGTGGGTAGGGGAAACTGGGGACACTTGACCGCGGTGGCAGACATGGCAGTTTTAATTTCCAGAAATACTACCAAAGCTATGTTTAGCTAGCAAAACTGTTTGTCTACAGTCGGATGTGTCAACTATTTCATGTTTCAAAGTGACAGGTTTTTATAAATTTGACAGGTCTTTATAAATTCTATGGTGGCGCAGGATCGTTTTGGCGAGTATTTAGCTCAGATGGAGAATTGACAGCTTAATATATCTCTCAAATAAGCATAATAGATTAGTCAGAAAGTGATAGAGTTATTATGGTTGTTTCACTGTACCCCACCTTACCCTACCAAAACAAATTAAAAACAGTTTTCTCTTTAACGAAGCCGAGACAATTAATATGATTGGGCAGGCAATAATGGTCAATTAAATGGGCAATTTTTGGTCATAGACATGTCCTCTCAAAGTGATGATTTAGATGTGGCCGTGCCAAGATGACGTTTCGGGTAACCACCATGTCTATTACCAAAAATTGCCCATTTAATTGACCATAACTGCCTGCCTAATCATATTAATTGTCTCGGCTTCGTTAAAGAAAAAACTGTTTTTAATTTGTTTTGGTAGGGTAAGGTGGGGTACAGTGAAACAACCACAATAACTCTATCACTTTCTGAGTAATCTATTATGCTTATTTGAGAGATATATTAAGCTGTCAATTCTCCATCTGAGCTAAATACTCGCCAAAACGATCCTGCGCCACCATAGAAATTATGAATTCCTGTCAATAAAGACCTGTCACTTTGAAACATGAAATAGTTGACACATCCGACTGTAGACAAACAGTTTTGCTAGCTAAACATAGCTTTGGTAGTATTTCTGGAAATTAAAACTACCATGTCTTCCACTTGGGTCAAGTGTCCCCAGTTTCCCCTATTCACATAATGAAAAATGAGTTTTCTCATTAACGAAAACGAGACAATTAAAATGATTAGGCAGGCAGTTATGGTCAATTAAATGGGCAATTTTTGGTAACAGACATGTCTCCGCTACGTGCCGATTTAGGTGGTTGCCCAGCTGTAGAAACGTCATCTTGGCACGGCCACAAACCAATCATATATCTCTGAAACGGCTCTTCGAAGACTGATGAAATTTTGTATGAAGAATAGACAATTAAATGGGCAATTTTTGGAATAATCAGATCTTCGCCAAGTGGCTGCTTTAATGGTGGCCCAGCTATAGAAACGTCATTTTGGCACGGCCACCTGTCACATGGAATATCTTTTAAACGGCGGGGAGACAATTTTTTTTACTTGTGCGTCAATTAGAGGCAATTAGAGGTCAATTATTTCACACCATCAAACTTATGGTATTCCATGGTGGCCGTGCCAAAATGACGCACACGCGGTACAGCTATACTATCGGTCATTTGTGCATTCATGCTTAGGACATAGTCAGATAGTCACGTCATGGCTGATAATGATAGATAAGATAACACATTTACTACCGTCATGCATGATGATGCGATATGAATATGACACAGCAGGATGCACTATTATTAGTTGTCTTGATATAACACATAGTATAAGCATATAAGTGGTCACGAATGGATGACTGCCCACTAAACCCTATAGAAAACTTACAAAGTCAATCAAGCTTAAAAAATACATAAACTAACATAATAATTTATAAATACATATAATCAGTCAAGTAGATCTACATCTAGCTATCACCATCTGGCACCAACAAATTGATGTTCTTGCCAGAAGTAACTTGTCCACCAATGAATGTCTCTTCCTCTCCTCTGATAGACAGACCATCACATAATGTTGTCACCTTCTTTTCTCTCATCATAGGCGCCTTCACCCATTTCGAATTCTTGCAGTTACTACAAGGGTGCAGTGGTATAATATCCAAAGAAACTGTCCTGTTACTGCAATGGCCACATTTGAAAAACCTTTTGAATGTATCCAAGACTTTCAGTGGATGTCTCTCATCTTTGCATATCTGAGCTGCAGAAAATGATGTGTATTTGCATTTGGCGCACCTGACAGCTTTGCATGCAAGCTTGAATGTGTTCAACATCTTTTCCTCCATGGATTCTTTCTTCTCCAGTTTATTGAAGTATTTTTCCTGCTCATCATCCTCATGCTGCTTCACAAGGTTTTGATGAGCTGATGTAGCCTCCATAAGCTTTTTGAATCTTTCAGACATGATCTTTTTATTAGACTGAGGTTCCTCATTAGGTTTCACCTTTTTAGAGTCATTCTCATCACTTCCAGAGCCAGAGTTATTCAACTTTTCCAAAGCTCTCTTTTTGCCAGCTTCTGTACCTTTGATATTGTTAGGGTCCTGCTTGGGGAGGCCTCCCATTTTCTGTATAAGTTTTATAGCATTTGCTTTGGTCCTTTCAGCAGCTCTTTTCCCATAAGGTATGTCTAGGTCAACTGTGCCTGCACCTTTCAAGCTGAACCCACCTAGTTTAGGAGAGTTTGCCACCCTTGCTGCTAGACTAGAAGTGCCTGGGCTGCTATTCCCAGCAGATAGTTTGTTGAGGCGGTCAAAATCATTGGTTCTTTGTGCTGAAGGACTGTGGAGGATATTCATATTGTTCTTGAGGGTTCCAGCCCCACCAGGTGCTTTATTCATCATGAGTTTGCTGCCTTCTTCATTGAAATAATCTGTCAAAGACATAAGTCTGTTTTGATCTCTTTCTTTGACTTTCTTGCCATTACCAGTAGGCAGAGCTGAATACTGTTTACCTCCATAAATGACAGTACTTTTTCCCAGAACTTTGTTTTGTAAATTAACAAGTCCTTTGCCCATAGTTGAGGATTGCAGAGCTTGTCTTCTTGAGAACTGTTGATACTCCTGCTTGACATGATAAATGCAGTGTTCACATTTGCTGAGGTTTACTATGGCTGTGCATGGTTCTCCATTCTTTTTCTTACTCTTACAAACACCTAGATCTTTGGACTGGCCTAGGATCATGACCCTATCAGAGGTCTCAACACTAAGACAGGCTTGGTCAGCGCTGTTTTGTGATTTGTCTAATACATTAGGGTTTAGCACAGCCACTACTGTTCCCTCAGAAGTTTTCCATAAGTCATTGTAGGCTTTACGGAATAAGAACATTGAAACTGTTTTTAAATCATCTTTCAAATCACTCAATGTCCAGATAATGAATTGGTTTCCCTTTTGCGACTTTTTTGGTGTACTTTTTCTAACGATCACTCCTGCAATGACCCAGTCTCTAGAATTATCTTCATGCTCTACAAATCTCTTTACTCTCAGCATGCAAACTGCCTCTCTGCCTTGCATTCGCTCTAGCAGACCTGCACTGGATATCAATGGCTTTGTTATTCTAATTCCAAATATGGGGTCTGTGTAAATGTCAGAGACAGACTTCGTTTTAGTCTCAGGAGCACAGAAAATATTTTTCGTACTTTCTGGAGTCGGCGGAGTAATGATTTTCTTACTGAAACTACTACTCTTATAAGCTACTTTTGCGTCTGAATTAGTTTGTCGAAGTCTAACTTCAAAATCTAGCTTCTTATGAAGTTGTTCGTTGCTTTTCGTGTCGAGTATCTTTTTCACTTCGTTACCGTAGTCACTATACTTGCGTTCTGTGTAATTCCTCTTTTCCTCGTCGTCTGATGAATCTGTATCACCGTTATGAATTGCTGAAGATTTTTGAGGTTCATTTTCAGTGATAATGTCCTGGGTTTCCTCTGTATTGCTGCTTGATTGGAAGATGTCCACATCGCGAATTGAAGGCTGGCTTTTGTCCGGTTTTGAGACACATTCATCTAAGTCTGCACTAAGTAACTCTTCTAACTGGGCCAATTCATCAATATCTTCCATAATTAACGATGTTTTTCAAATAAAATAGGCTAAAATGCTGATAAAACGAAGCAATAGTATTTTGGCGCGAACAGCAATCAGCTGAGCTGACATGACAAATGAATGATTGAATGTTGAATGAATGAATTGTTGACATTAAATTAATGTTTACGAAGAAAGCTAAAACTTTCTGGGCTGGATACAAGCTCTTTCAGTCCAAAAACCATAGACTAAAAAAAATCGCAAATTTGACAGCATATCTGTCAAAAAAATGTACTAGAGCGATCGCGGACAGATTTTTTTAGATTTCATCTCACAGATGAACTTAAATATGTAGACTAGCTACAGATACGACAGTCACTTGTCCCACTACCACAGATTACATATCCCACTACATTATTGTTCATCTCTTGGCGCTAGTGTCGCGCATTAACCATAGATGTTAATTAGGACCTTAATAATGAGATAGTAAATCCAAAAAGGTAATATAATTAATAGTGCTGTCCATCGAAACATTTATCGCCATCGATTATTAGTGCTGTGCGGTCATTATCGATAAAACTGCGGCGTAGGGTATACTGTATTGATGTTGATTAAATAATAAGAAATTGTGAATAAAACTTCAGAAAATGGGATAAAATTGTCAGTTTATTAAATTTTCAAAATACATTTATTCAAAGTAGTTTACAAACTTACCACATTACCACTTACAAAGAGTTTTATTGGAAATTTCCATTGCGATGTTTGATAAAAATTAATTCAACATACATGATAAAGTTATTTCGGCCTGGCGTTTTAGGTAGATGTAGAAGCTTGTGCAGTGTTCACAAAAATGGGCGAAGGTTGCACATGAATATTTGATTTTCCCACAAATTAGGTGAGGTCAGAATCATCATCATTATCATAAGATCGGGTCTTGAAGTAATTATGGTCACTCAAAGCATTTTGATCTGAAAAGAAAACCCTTCATGTTAAATAAATGATTAAATGCAGCAAATTGTACACAAAAAATTGCTCTGCTCACTTATGCACACACAAAGAACCACGAGCAAACATATCCAAATGAAGAATCATCATATTTAGGTAATCACCCCGTAACCTAAAAAGGTACAGCTTACCTACCACGTTTCAGGTCATGGTCCACGCATCCGAAGGTTTTGCGAAGGTAGAATCTCTTATCAACAACTTGAGAAATAAATAATGCGCGAATAAATCCACAAAAGTAAAAGTAAATTTCACCGAAAATTTAATCAACAACAGACGCCACGTTGAAATTTTGATAAGTCTTGTCGTAGAAGTGTCTTTGTCACACAATTGACTGACAATAATTTTTTCATTCCAAATTTAAATTCTGCCGCCACAGTCAAATAAGCGATAGCAGCGACGAGCGTCGAAATTTGGAACTACAACTGACACCCCCCTGTTTCATCTCGTTTTTGTACTCCTCGCCGATTTTTGTACCTGTGATTCTGTTATTTCATAGAATAATAAGTGAAATAAAATCTAGACACAAGAAAAATACATAAAAACCGTCAACCATGGCTGGTAAGTACGAGTTTTCATTGTTCAAACCGCATGATTGACTCGGCAAAGCTCGGCGCCTTCTAATCGTCTCTAAATCTTGTTTTTAGATAACAAAGAAGTAACTATGGCTGGTAAAGACTCTCCTCCGCCTCCGGCGACTCCGCCACCACAGGAGGAAGACACCCAGGACATTGTAATAGTCAATGATGATACCACAGAGCTGGATATGAATCACGGCAGAATCGGCAAGATTGAGAACCTCGAGCCGCTACAGAAACTGGAAAGGTATATAGCTAACTAGCTGCCCGTCAGCGGTTTCACCCGCTGCAACCTATTATTCCGCGGGAAAAAAGCATTCTTCGCCAAGAGATGTCGCTGTTAGTTTTCGGCGAAAACGTTTAAAACGCGAATCGGCTCAGTCACGCAACCTATATCAAAAATATTACAAAATGCGTGATCCCGTGGGAATGAGACATTTCTCCGTGGTAAAAAGTATCCTATGTGTTATTCCAGATGCCCTTTTATATTTCTGCAAAGTTTCATGTCAATCTAATCAGCCGTTTTTGCGTGATGTCGTAACAAACACACACACAAACATCCGCCTTTATAATATTAGTAGGATATGCATATTTCCAAGAAGTATCTAAAACATGAGAGTGCCAGAGTATAATTTTTGTGTTGTGTTGGGGAAGTTTAAGAATGCTATCAGGAACATTACTATCTTGTGAGTCACTGTTCATGTTAACTTTCATTTCATTCTCATAAATTCTCTTTTTAGGTAAAAATTATCATGTTTCCTGCTAACTACGAGAATACTTGTAGTGAGGAAGGATAAAAGTTAAAAGTATACTCATCTGGCAGTGTATGGGTGAATAACATCAAAAATGTAGTAGCCTTTAAGTTATCTATGAGTTGATTTCATGCTGCAAAAAATTATCAATTTAATGTCTAGAACATGCCCTGAAAATATTCTCTCTGAGCTTTCATCCTATATATTTGGAAGATCAATGACACAAATCTCTTGATATAACAAAGTGTGTGTGTTGTGTTTGTAACAGCTAAGTAATTCAATTGAGTGTATTAGAGTAATCAAATATCCAGTTGTATCCTGTTACTTAGACTGTTGTATGATGTTTTATCTAGGGCTGTCTCATGATTCTACTATAATTTCAATCCTACTGTTTAGCTGTCTCATATCAATAGATATTTCCCTAAAAACAAGTTTGAATTTTTGTGTTTATTTATATTGGAGTGTTGTAGCTTATTTTACATTTGATTAAATTTCAAAATATTCTAATATTTTTAATAATATTCTAACAAATTTTTGTTGAATACTGCTATAATGATCTTTTTGTATTTTTTTTTCAATTCCAGATTGTATCTACGTTGGAATCTGATCAAGAAGATTGAAGGCCTGGACACACTGACCACACTAGTGGAACTCGAGCTTTACGACAACCAGATCACAGTCATTGAGAACTTGGATAACCTGGTTAATTTGGAGTAAGTGCCTATATTTTTTTATGCAAAATAAATAATAGACAAAATATACTTTATCATACAAGAAACAGAAAATGCCAGAAAATATTATGAACTATGCAATTGGGGGCCTTGTAGCTAATGTAGCAGTAACTTCCAGGCAACCAGACAATAAGGAAATGACAGAAAATGTTAAGATTGTAAAGATTCCAACAAGATACTTACAAAAATAATAACAAATTCCCATTGCTAACTACTAATAACATGATCAAATTATCTTTTATGGTCAGTGTAGCTATAGTTACCCGTGTGGTGCCGGCAGAGTAGAATAGCACCACCCCCTCTGTTCCCGTGGGGCTCGTAAGAGGCGACCGAGGGATAAACCCGACCCAAACAGCCAGGGCCAACCGTACAGTGGCGATTAATCCACCACAAAAGCATTCCCAAGGAGGGTTGACGTCTGGTAGGCGGCCGGTCGTAAAGTTAAGCTAAATCCTTTGCAACACGATTTTGTGTTCAACAAAACGTGTTGCGTCGACCCCAAGTAATTGGGATAAGGGCAGGAAGATGATGATGATGGTCAATGTAGCTCTATCTCCCCTTCAAAAAGAAATTGATGATTATTAGATATTGAAGATATTTGTTTAACATATCATATAATTTCTTCCTGAAAATATTTTTATTTGCATACCAATTATCAAGTATGATGATGGATGATGATAACAATTAGACCTAACTCGAAAACTCGTGACTAGCATATTATTTATCAAAGATCCAATCCAAATCTGAAAACAGATTTACAGCCCTTTCACACAAGCGATTTTAGGTGATTGCGACGAGCACGCGGCTACTGTCGGCGTGCAAGCAGCAGGGCGTATTTCGCCGCAACATTTTTAGACGCCGAAACGCAGTGAACTCAAAGTAGCGTTGATGCCGGGCGCCGGCCTATTTTATTCACAAAATAGAAGGCCTAAAAAAGTTTGTATGGATTGTATAAAAGATGACATGAAAGAGAAGGCGATGTGAGGTGTAAGGCTCGAACTTGCGCTAATTTTACTAAAAATATTGCTCATACATAGCATGTTTACTTCAGGATCCTGGACCTATCCTTCAACCGTATCAAAGAGGTGGAGGGTTTGACTAACCTACGGAAGCTGAAGAAGCTCTTCCTCAGCTCCAACAAGATCACGGAAATCAAGAACGTGAACCATCTTACTAACCTGGAACTGCTGGAGTTTGGAGACAATCGGATAAGGGTAGGTAATATAAACCTGGAAAACCACTACTGACATAGGGAGAAAACGCGCGTGTTAACTCAAATGAGAGTACCAGACTGGTTTTTCATGTACCCACATGCCAGTACATGATATGCCTTCCCCTTTAGATGACTTGCCATTAGTCCACTTTAGATTGTATAGTCTTTTTTAATACTATAAACGCACATTTATAGTATAGTTCTTATTATCCTACTACACACACATATAATTCTAGATTTTATTGCTTGTTTGCAGATTTGAAGATGTAATCTTACGCCCGTCATGTTTGTTTACAGGAAATCAAAAACCTAAATGGGATGTCGCAACTCAAGCAACTCTACTTAGGCAAGAATAAGATCACCAAAATCCAGAACTTAGAAGACCTGTATAACCTAGAAGTCCTAGTTCTACAGAGCAACAGACTTACAAAGATCGAAAACCTGGAAAATCTGACAAAACTGGAACAGTTGTATTTATCAGAGAATGGAATATCAGTTATGGAGAACATGGATAATCAGACGAAATTGCAGACGCTGGATCTGGCTATGAACAGGATCACGGAAATACAGAATGTGCGGCATATGAGCGATTTAGAGGAGTTATGGGTGAGTTGATTTTATTTTAATAATATAAAGTTGAAATTGATCACTTTTTAACATTGTTTGCAGTTTAGTTTTGCAATGTACTAAGTCATTGATTGTTAGATAATCGCCTGACTGACCCGAAAAATAATAGTTCCCACCTTTGGTGGCATGTTAATTCCTTTGTCTCGATTTCTATCTGTGATCTATATTATCCTTGGACATTTAAGTAATTGTCATTATCAAATTGATAATAAATATGAAATAAATAAATGTAATCTAATCTTATCTACGGGATCTGTCTTTGACTGGAATACAAGCATAGCTTTCCAAATCCACTAAATATAATTCCTCCTTTTTCCAGCTAAACGACAACCTTATCTCGGACTGGGCATCCGTAGACTACCTTCAGAACAACAAGAAACTTCAGACCATCTACCTGGAGCGCAACCCCCTTGCCAGCGACGCCGCCTACCGACGGAAGCTCAAACTGACGCTGCCTTCCCTGCAACAAATTGATGCTACGCTGTGTAGATAAGCCTCCTGTCATATATGTAGTTGAACCAGTTTAAAAGCCCATTTTGACAGCTTACCATAAGGCTAGTTAGAGATACGATAGTATTGATAGTTCGATACTACTTACAGTGGCGTATACAGCTTTAGATCGTGGGGGGGGACACAGCACATATTATAGACTACTATCGCTAAACTGCACTACTCAGGCAGAATATGCATTACAAGCAAAGTAAGCCTAACATTTCACGATTAAAAGGCATGCGAGAAGACACATCGTGCTGCACTGTCACTACACGTTTTGCGAGCGAAGCGAGCCCGACATTTCGCGTTGAAAAGGCATGCGAAGAGCCACACAATGCTCCACTATCACTAAACGTTATGCGAGCGAAGCGAGCCCGTCATTTCGCATTAAAAAGGCATGTGAGAAGCCACACTTGTGCTATCAGTAGACAATTTGCGAGCGAAGCGAGCCCGACATTTCGCGTTTAAAAGACATGCTAGGAGCTACACTGTACTGTACTATCAGTAGACATTTTGCGAGCGAAGCGAGCCCGACATTTCGCGTTGAAAAGGCATGCGAAGAGCCACACAATGCTCCACTATCACTAAACGTTATGCGAGCGAAGCGAGCCCGTCATTTCGCATTAAAAAGGCATGTGAGAAGCCACACTTGTGCTATCAGTAGACAATTTGCGAGCGAAGCGAGCCCGACATTTCGCGTTTAAAAGACATGCTAGGAGCTACACTGTACTGTACTATCAGTAGACATTTTGCGAGCGAAGCGAGCCCGACATTTCGCGTTAAAAAGGCATGCGATGAGCCACACTGTACCGTACTATCAGTAGACATTTTGCGAGCGAAGCGAGCCCGACATTTCGCGTTAAAAAGGCATGCGAGGAGCCACACTGTACTGTACTATCAGTAGACATTTTGCGAGCGAAGCATTTCCCGTTAAAAAGGCATGCGAGGAGCCACACTGTACTGTACTATCAGTAGACATTTTGCGAGCAAAGCGAGCCCGACATTTCGCGTTAAAAAGATATGCGAGGAGCCACACCACTACACGTGTTTTGAGTGAGCTTGGCATTTCGCGTTAAAAAGGCATGTAAGCAGACACACCTTGCTGCACCATCACTACACGACACGTTTTGCGAGCGAAGCAATTTCAACATTTCGCGTAAAAAAATGCGTGCGACACACCGTCCTACACAAGGAGCTTTGTCCTACACGACCACTATAATTATTGCGAGCGAAGCGAACTCGGCATTTCACGTTAAATATGTGGTGCGAGGAGACACACCGTCCTACACCACTACCACAGAATACATCACTACTAAGTATTGCGAGCGAAGCGAGCTCGAAATTTCACACTAGAAATAGTGGTAATAACCGTCAGATAAGCGTAATGATGGGGAAGAAGAAGAATCCTTGGTGAGTGGGGGGGTCATGACCCCTGCGACCCCCCCCCCCCCCTGTATACGCTACTGACTACTTATCGATTGTTTCGTAGTAAATCGATATTAACGATAGTTTTTCAATCTCAAGAAAAGATGCTGTCGATAATAGCATTGAGTTCCGCTACTCACGTACCTCACAGATACCGCTTCAATTTGAATAGGGTCTAATACAATGAATATGCCTGTAAAATTTTCCTGCAATTTAAAGTGCTTGTGTACTTTTGTGGGACGCTTGTCGCTTAGATAGTGTATAATGAACACTGTTTTTACAATTAATTTTAAAATATACATGGTGTACGGTAAATTTTCCTTTGATGAGCTCTTCTAGTCTAAACAAGTAACCTATCAAATCGGGTTTTTAAAGTGGCTTAAGTATAGAGTAGATTCTCAGAGCAGAGGAAACTCTACGATCAACTAACAGCTTTGATAAACTCGTCCTAATAAACATGAATGCATTTTTGTGTATTTTCTTGTGGTTAATGAAACATGATTGAAAATTTCCTCGCTCTGATGGTAGATTGTGTAGTTAGTTGGTACAGAATAGGTTATGAACCAAAGTTTCGAATTTCAATCATCATTTATTAAAACCTCATTATTTTTCATTCAAATTAGAGATCACCCTATCTGCCTTCCAGTAGATAAAAAGGGTTTGAATAATTTTCCGTTGTCTGTACCTTTATAGCACTTTAATAGTAGATAGCTATAAACAGCTATTGACATCTTGGTAGCTTGTTGTATTAGACTAACAATTTAATTTAAATTCTTCAGGGCCTTGCCATAAAAAAGTTAGACGCGCATTCTTCTTCATTTCGTGTGGGACACCGAGGCGTCCAACGACCCGATGAACCCTGGTCACAGGGTTTTTTTACCGCCTAGTACAATTAGCAGGCCTCTGACATGATTGGGTGGTGACCGCCGACTCATAGGCAGCAACCGGGACCGACGGCTTAACGTGCCCTGCGAAGCACGGAACTATCTTACTTTCGGACAATCAGGTGGTTTAGCCTGCAATGCCCTGACCAGACTGGGAACAAATTCACAAAGTGATGAATATCAACTTTGTGAAGTGACCCACCGGGAATAGAACGAACCCGGGACCTTCTCCGTCGCAGGCAGACGCACTACCACTGCACCGCAAGACCAAATCGCATTGAGCGCGTTTTTAAAACTCTCTCTCTCCCTCTCTCTTCGTGTGAGACACCGAGTTGTTCAACTAGACTTCGTACAAGAATGGCGGTTAATACACCAACAAGAGCCAAGCTCTTAAATTTAACAGCAACAAAATAAAACCCTAGACACACGATCAACGCGTGTCGTCTTTTTGTGGTAAGGTCCTCATTATTTAATAATCTACGTTACATACCTTAAGTCTCTCTCTTCCTTTGAATTTCGAATTATTTAAATTATATTTTCGTAATTGTTGTGGCAAAAATATAGAAAGGCCAAATGAGTCTAAATTATCAAATTTCCGGTAACACGGTAGTATACGGCCAAGTTCAAAAAGTCATTAATTGTCTAACTGCTTAATCAACATGTTAAAAACGTACAACTAACAATTTTACACTTTCAATTACATGATTTTAATACTTTAGCATAGCATTTACAGATTTTACGTAAGTACGATATTATTTTAGTTAAGTATTTAAAATATTTAGTTCTAATAAGCTTAAAGCTGGTACTAATGGACTTGTTGTTTAGAAATTTAGTTTATTTTAGCTATAAAAATGTAGTCGATGATGTCGTGATCGATGTATTTAGATTGCCTTGTCATGTGACGTGGTGTAAAAAAGTGTCAAGTAAAATGTAAGTGCCTATCCTAAGCTGTCCAATATTTTGAATTTAATTTACATTAAGGACAGATATACCTACAACTACATGTATGTATAAATATGTAATTTATACACTTACATAACTACTTATTTTAAGTTATTTTAGTACTCGTACTTTCATATAAGTAATTTTGTAACAAACCCAGTAAAATGTAACAGTTTTTTAATACACTTTATTTTTAGAATACATAGTTTGAATAAATGTATGTGCAGTGTAGCATAAATATACTGTAGTTATGTATCTTATCTATTGTAATTCATATTTTTGTACAGAATTAAGTATGTTTACCTAATTAGTTTATTACAAAGCATTTCTATGGAATAAACCACACCAGAATAACCATAATTATGTTTTATTAAGACACATCTAAAATATTTGCAAATGTTGTTAAACTTACTTCGCAGTTCAGCAACACTTCCTACATTGTAGGTATCTTGAATATCACTGAACTGATTTTGATGTGTTACAAGTTCTTAGACACATTCTAAGTAAATAAAAAAGAGTCAAGTAAATCAAACTATGTAAAGAAAAACATAAATATTTTTCACAAATATTTTATACTTACTCAGAAACATTTAAAACCCGAAAAAAAGATCTAGAACATCTTAAACGAAAATATTGGTCGATTAGTTGAATTCCTTTTAAAATCGGTTAAAATAAGTGGTCTAGTAAGACCGGATTAATTAAAAACTGAAGAAATCGCGCAATATTATGCAAATAATGACGTCAGTAACCACACCCACTACACCTCTTCTGTATACATTTTAAGGAGAATAGTATCACGAAACCAGAACCTCTTTGGTATTTTGTTCTGTTGCTACGAAGAATAATTTAATTTTATATTTCAATTTCAACACTATTGCCGCACGGTTGTGCAATAGCCAAGTACTTACCTAAAATGCAAGAATGGTAACTCCTATTCTGCGGGACCAATACCTCAACAAATTATTAGCGATTTCTTTTCATATTAATCCAAAATATAAATTAAAGTCCATTTTTTTACTTCAGAGGATTCAATCAAATTTATAGGCTACAAAAAGTACCTAAAATGCAGTAAGTATTACTGGTATTACATCGAAACAGGCAAAGTACGAGGATATGCCGCCATTTTCGTACCTACGGCCAGGGGCGTATACTATTTGTGCTATTTTATAACATCGGACTTATCTTATAATAAAATGCCGTAGAATATGCCTCTGCATACGCCAGCCATAGTCATAGGCTGTGACTCACATAGTACGGTAGTACATTTGTTCTAGGTACTCGCTAGCTTGTTATTCTAGGAGTCATTCTCCAGCTTGTGTCCCATGCATGATGCGGTATATCTTTTTTGCCCTAGGATCTAGAATGCCAAACCTACACAGCCCGTAGCTACAGTAGTACATTTGTTCTAGGTAGTCACAGAGTCAATCACCAGCTTGAGTCCCCGCAAGCAGCCTCCGCACCTCGTAGTGCGCGGCCCGGTAGGAATCCTGCCAGACGCAGCAGCAGGCCCTGACCAGCCTTCCTCCGTCCTAACCAAGACTCATCACTTGTAATATATCAGTGCATGTAAAGTGAATTTTAATGTAGTAAAATAATTGTACCTATGTTTAATTTTGTTTGTTTTACGTGCTTTTATTAGAGTACTTTTTTTGTAGTGGTTTAATCATCCTTTGGAACTGAGCAACTTTCTCGAAGGGACATGAAAACGTGAATTATGAAAACAGTTTTGAGACACAGTTATTATTGTTTGGTTAAAAGTTGTTCAGATCGTAAGATTCGTAACTTTAGCCAAGACTCCAGTGGTTCAGATGCAGCGAAACTGTATTTCGTGGTCCTAGGGTCCTGAGTGCAGTCAATGTTAATCGGATCAAAAGTAACTATCGAACGAAACCGAGTTCTAGATTTACCTAAATATAACTCCGAAATTAGTGTGACATACTACGAGTGTATGCTTTGTTTACTGTTTGATATGCATTCATTAACTTTCTCAATGATATAATGCTATCATTAACATTTAGTACGATAAACTTAGCTCAAGACTATAAAGTCATATAAAGTAAGTAGATAGGGTGCCATGACCTTGACGGTCCAGTGTGTGTTTACGCGTCTAGCCAGCCGGCCGGAAAACCGGCTTCTCATTTCCATACCTACACGAATTCCTACTTTATATTTCCACAACTTGAAATTCCACTTTGAACACATCTAGACGGTGATATCTAGTGGAACCACCTCATTTCTTAAAGGGACTCAGAGGTTACGGACGCGAAAATGAAATCTTTCATTGAATACTCGCCGAGCACGGATTTTCCTATCGAAAACTTGCCTTATGGAGTTTTCACTTCACCTAAAAACGTAAGTTCGTTCTATAATAATAATTCTCGTTCGGCATACCTACCAAGTTTTAAAGATCATGATAAAGCTTCCAAATGGCGTAGAACGTCAGCAATTTCACGCCGGGTACCATTTTATGACTTCTCTATTTAATCGTATTACAAAGAAGAGGTTAATTCAAGATAACATTGTTTATTTTTCAGGCTGAAAAACACATAGGTGTGGCGATAGGGGAATGGATTTTAGATCTCAACGTGATATCACATTTATTCAATGGACCTCTGCTGCAGTCCAAACAACATGTTTTCAAGGTATTTTAATGTTATGTAAATTAATTCTGATTCTCTATATAGGTTTATAGTTTAATTTTAATCATGTTTTGTAATGTTTGTTCGAGCTGGAAGATAAGTAGGAGTCGGTGTCATTAGTGCAAATAAATGTTTAATAGTAAGTACCTACTTACATTAATAAGTTGGGGGCGCACGGGTGTGCACCCGCCAAGTTAAACATCAACCGTCCTACTAACTTCACTGTTTTTTATGGTTGTTTAATTAAAATTTCAGGAGGAAAAGCTCAATGCCTTCATGGGCCTCACAAAACCTCACTGGCTTGAGGCAAGACAGACACTTCAGAATCTCTTAGATGTCTCGAATACGACACTTCAAAACGATAGTCAGCTGAGAGAAAGGTAAATTAATATTTAGTTCTAATGGCCACAACAGTGTACAGCTAACCATGGGAATATGGTGGGGGTATTGATATTTTCGCCACACTTGGCAGGCGGATTGGCGACTGCAGTGCACGAAAAGAAGAAGAAGTGCAAAATGTTGCATTCACAGTGGACACTGCTGCCCATTCCCTGGATGATTAGATATCCCTGAGACGCTTTTTATGGCACCCACGGGTACAATTGAGATGATTCTATTCTAAACCGGCACCACACGTTTTTTTTTATTATCATTAATTTTTAATTTTCGGTTTTCCTGTCTACAGGGCCTTCATAAAACAGAGCGATGCCCAGATGCACGTGCCTGCTGAGATCGGCGACTACACAGACTTCTACTCCTCAATCCACCACGCAACCAACGTCGGCATCATGTTCCGGAGCAAGGAGAACGCTCTTATGCCCAACTGGTAACAATACTTTGATCTAGTTTTTAAGACAATAAAAAAGAAGACTTTGCAGGGAAGTAGAAGTAAGCGGCCTAGTTGCAGGTACGCTACGTGGATGTAACCCAACTGAAGAATGATAAATGCTTGTTAACTCCTGAAACGAGGTATATTTGTAACTTCCTTAAACTTTCAAGTTAAACTTTAAAAATAAGCCAAGTTCAACTTTTTCTACAAACCATTCATGCCACTCGCAGTTTTGCCTTCCTAAAATGTTTGAATATGTCTTCAGGAAACACATCCCAGTCGGCTACCATGGCCGTTCCAGCTCCATTGTTATCTCTGGCACCCCCATCACCAGACCTTACGGACAGACTTTACCAGTCGAAGGCGCTGATCCTCACTTCGGGCCTTGTCGCCTCATGGACTTCGAGCTAGAAATGGCCTGCTTTGTAGGAGGCCCTCCGACGAAACTTGGAGAAAGAGTCACGGCTAGACAGGCGGAGGAAAGGATCTTCGGTTTTGTGCTTATGAATGATTGGAGCGGTAAGTCAAAGATCATTTCCATATACCAAACATTTTTAAAAATTTACCGGTATTTTGATTTGATGCATAGAAATGTATCATGCTCTTTTAGCTTATTACATACATTTCTTTTAGACATAAATCCAGCTTATTATGGCATTCACATGACATGACCGAGTTACCGAACGAAACATTATTCGCATTTTTTTAAATATAGTATATTGTTCCTTCCAGCTCGCGACATCCAAAAATGGGAGTATGTTCCTCTCGGTCCCTTCACAGCCAAGAACTTGGGCACATCCATTTCACCCTGGATAGTGACAGTCGAAGCCCTCCGCCCTTACGTGACTGACAACTACCCGCAAGACCCGGCGCCTTTCGACTACTTGAAACACGAGGATAACTTCAACTTTGATATCAAACTGGAGGTGGATGTTAAAAGTAAGTAATTAAAAAGTGCGTCATAAATTATTTGTGCGTCATTTTATAAATACGCACGGAAAATAGGATAGGTAACATATACCCAAACGCCGATGGTATAAACGAGGGTTGAATAGTTAAGATCGATGCTTTACTAACACATAAGCCAAGTTGTAGAACTGATTCAACAGTTTTGTACAAGTCGCGTAGATAAAGAATGAACCCAAATTGTTGACAACCGGCTCATATGATAAAGAGGCAAACAACAGATTTTCCAATTTGGGTCCTTTCTTTATCTGCGCGACTTATAACGTAAACTATCTACCCTGCTTCTTCTTTTCGAGTGGAATACTGAGCCGTCCAACGAACAGATGAACTCTAGTGTCAGAGTTTTTCAATCTGCCGTTCTGATATTAAATAACGGTTTAATAGCTGTTAAGTCGACTCAGGTATTTGATAATGATACAACAGTAATAATGTTGTTCCTAATTTTTTTTCAGCTGCGAAGAACCCAGTTCATTCAACCATCTGCCGGTCAAACTACCGCTTTATGTACTGGACTGTGAAACAACAACTCGCTCAGCAAACCGTCACCGGCTGCAATTTGAGACCTGGCGACTTACTGGGATCTGGTACCATCAGTGGTGATGTAAGTTCCATTCTTATTAAATTAATTATAGTTCCTTTTTAATAAATTTACTCTTATTGAGAAAGAAAACCTCGCCGGCTAGTTAATTCGAAAACACAACAAACTTGACTAGGACACTGCCGGGCGCATATTTATTCGTTTTTCATTTAATGTTATTATTGCCTAACTACAGGTCGCGGGTCGCAAGTTGTCTCTCCTATTTAATTGTAAAAATCATATTATGAACTTGGATATACACTGCCGATCTTTCGTCGTACATAAAATATTATTTTTCTTTCAGACATCCGATTCCTTCGGCAGCATGCTAGAACTGTCCTGGAAGGGCACTAAGCCAGTGCGTCTACTCAACGGCGAAGAGCGGAAATTCCTTCAAGACGGCGACACGGTCATCATGCGAGGCTACTGCGAGAATGAAAAAGGCAGAATCGGCTTCGGCTCCTGCGAGGGAAAGCTTCTGCCTGCCGTGCCGTATGAGGAAGGAAAATAGAGACCCAGCAGTGATACCCGTACCTTTTACACTGCGAACCCTGATCAATCATAATCTTGTCAAAAATGTTTTTACTGCCATTGTTAAATATTTGTTAATTAAAAGTCCTTGAAATTAATTTTGGTTTATATTTTTAAGGCTGGTTCTTCAGCTTAAAATCCTAACATCTACAGAAACTAGGTACACCAAAACAGTAAGAAAATACGATAGCCTTCTTTAAAATATGGAGAAATAAATAGTGGTGCTTAAGTAAAGTAAAATGCTTGAATGGAATTATGAAAATGTAAATTTTATTACAATAATTCAGAAAACGGGACATTTATTACAACAATTCAGAAAATATTTTTACTTTACTACACATTATTTAAAGACCGGCACTGAACAAGGACATGAAGAGATACGAAACATTCGTCAAATTCTACGCACGTAAATGGTACAAAGCATTTCTGTGGTCATTCCACTTAGTAATCTCTTCTATTTTCGTCAATGGTCTCTTGGTCGTAAAACCAGCAGTTCGTCTATCATTCAATGACATCGCCGCATCGAACTTTGACTCTGGTCTTTGAGCCATGAAGGCCTTGGTCCTGAATTCATTCATCTTATTCATCCTATCCATTTCTGAAAACTTCTTTCTATAGGAGTAAATTTTGTTTCGGTTCTGACTTTCTTGGCACAGTTTCTTGAACGTGTCTTCTTTGTCTTTGCTTTTTCCGCATTTAAAACCTGCGTTTCTTTTCTCGTTTTCTCTCGTTAAAGTTCCAAAGTCGTTTATGTATTTTTGGAGTTGAGTCTGCATCTTGAAACCAACGTTACGTTTTTCGCTTTCCCGTCTCATTGTTGCCAGGTCGCTGTAGAATTTATCGTTGACGCTGTCGATCTTTTTATAAAAGCCCATGTTGAGATTTTTTGCCCGTGTATCGCTCTCTTTTATTTGATTTAGGAGTTCATATATCTTGTTATTCAATAGATTGCGAGCTCGGCTGAACGTAGCTTTCCAGATCTGCAGAAGACAAAATATTCACTAGCAATAAGTAACGCAAAAAGTCGAAAAAAAAATAGGCTGAATTGACGGCTGCAGGCTGCCAGCGTCCGTGTCGCTTGACTTGGCCAGGGACACTACCGTGCGCCCAACGAAATTGTTATGTACCTTTGTTCTATGGGGTGGGCCTAACTAATAGGCACGCCTGGAACAACTAATGTAGTCGGTGTGACTACCACTACTACAGTTAAGGTGCTCTCCGGAGCACAATAAAATACTTACGCTGATCTTCTGCTTTACTTCCTCTTGAGCGGTATCAACTATGATATTCTGCCATTTATTGTCCGCCTTTCCAATATTGTAAGCTTGCAAAGCTTTTTCCCTAGCAAGATCGCTCAATCTCATAGCCTCGTAGTCGCGACAAATCTCAACCGACTTAGGTTTCTTCACAGGCTTCTTAGGGCCTCGAAAATGTTTGTAACGCTGAACAACGCTTTGTTTAATTCGTAATACAGTCATGGTGGTGTTTTCTTGCAAAATATTGTTTTCATAAATTAATTTTTAATTTCTGTTTTAATTTTAGTACTCAAGCCAAACATTTTTCTTGTCTAAAATTATGTAAATAAAACTTGTTTTTATGGTGTCTGTCTTTTTAGAAAGATGTCAGAGTTTTATTTATATCCTCTTTGGATGTCAGTAAGCACAGCATCTGCCACTGCCAGTTAACCTTTCAGGCTTTGTGTCACCCTACCGAGCCCTACCCCGAGCCCTACCCTCTCTAATGCTACGTGCCGTGCGTGCTACCCGGAGCGCCCCGCGCCAAAGAGTAGGTATGGAGCTGTATGCCTGTATGATGTATCCCAGGGTATCTGCCAAGCAAGATGCCAGAGTTGCCAGGAAGAAATTGCTTCTGAGCAATAAGGCCGCCTATTTGTACTGTAACTGTAACTGTAACAGCCACAACAGTCCACTGCTGGACATGGGCACGCTTGGCAGGCGGATTGGCGAGCGCAGTGTAAGATGATGCATTTATAGAGAACGCTGCTGCCCATTCCCTGGATGAATATCCCTTAATCGGTTTTTACGACACCCACGGGTTGAATTGGGGTGAAAAATACCGGAAATGAATGAATGATTGGGATGGGGAAATGAGATTTTGTATTTTGCCTAGGCAAAATCTAAAAAATAACGCAGCCCTGACTCAAATGCCTAGTTTCCCAAGCAGAAAAGTCGATCAAAAAAAAAACATTAAAAAAGCAAATGTCATTTCACTGCTGTGTGTGAATTGTGTTTTTATTCGCGTTTTATTTTATTTTTTACGGAGAAAACTATATTATTTCAAGTGTTTTTAGTTCACCTCGCATTAGGAAGCTAGATAATTTAGCTAGTAGTAGTCGAAGTCAATAAAAATAGCAATAAATAGTAATTTCCTAGCACGCGCTTCACGCACCGTTCGCCACAATGGAAAACCTTGATGAGGGCAATAATAAAAACGTGTCTTTGAGTCTGATAGCGGACTACGGAGGCTCCGAATCGGATTCGGACGACACGGAGACCAGATCTAACGAGAACACGAACGATGATTCTGATGCGGCGGAACTTAGCGAGATGGTTTTGAAGAATAACATTATCAACGCGTGTGCTCACGGTCCTCTGTCACGGCCTGTTGAGGAGACCACGAGACACATGATCATCGATAGCGTGGAGAGTGGCGTCGTGGAGTACGACGTCACGGAGTACAGGGATGAAGACACATCGGATACAAACTCCTCAAGTGACTCGAGTGATAGCGATGTGGATTCTGTCAAAGATGTCGAGGAGCTTTCCAGCGGGTAAATAATGTTTTCTTTTTCGTATAAAATTAATCCTGGTAACAGGCATACTATAAATAATTGGAATTGGAACATAGGACGTTTAAGCACTTGCTGCGTTCTATCAGTATATTGGAATGCTAAACTTTTGCGTGAGCCTGTGCTACGGTGATTGTGTCTCAGCATTCGCTTAGTTCTATTTCTATATTGAGATGCAAATACATAAAATGTATGATGGCGAATATTCATTAGGAATAAAATCCCCAAGAGATTGTATCTGATACAATGTTACCAGATCCTTGTTGGGAGCTTTTCAAAAACTTCAAAAGGGAAGAAATCCATATTACTATTAAATTGTTATATATTCATCTAAAAGAATTAAATTTATGAACACCATCTACCACTATTGTTCTATGTTTATTTGTCTCAATGAATGAAGTCTTGATTTTGAATCCTAGCTTAGGTTGAATCCATTGATTTCTTATTCTCTATTTATGATTCATAGTAGAATTAATTCCCATACTAATACTTTGCCTTAGTAATAGTGAGCAAGGAGCAATATTGAAAGCTGAACAAATAAAATACTCGAGACACACTTTTAATTTATTATAACAAAGCCTTATATAAGCAGTATCAAACTGAACCAAATGTAAATAAAAGTGTCTTCAACCAACTTAGTCAATTATGTAACTAAGACTAATTCTGCAACCATTCTCATTAGCATTTAGTTATGGAAATTATGCTAATCTTTATTATTATATCATCATTTTGTCAGCTGAGAAGTAAATAATTTACTCTAACTTAAAATATTCACAATCTTGGCTTGAAAAAGTTTTATAATGATAAATTTGAATCATTGAAGCATTGGTATTTAATTATGAAATGATTAAATATAATAATGATTGTATTCAGTTTGTGAAATTACTCAGTATTGAGTAATTGGTGTGTTTTATATGAGTCAGTGAAGTACAATGCTTTTTAGTGGACAATGACTATGATACAAACTAATATTTTATTTTAAAATTGTCTGAGACATATCAAATTTGTTCATATTATAAACAAGGTATGATAAGTTGCCCCAAATCAAAAAATATTTGTTTTTTTGAAAGAAAGAAAAGTGTTTATTAGTTACACATATTTATAATGTTTCAAACACAATAAACTTAAACATAAACACAGCACATAGGTAACAAAAAGGTTGTCCACTCAGCAAATGCTTTAAAAGAGTATCTACACTCTCAAAGCGCTGGTCTTCCGCAGATCCAAATTTTAGGCTTTTCAACTCAACAAAAATAAAAAATATTGGCAAATTTAATTGTTTACTTCTATACAGGGTGTAAGGGACGGTGTACCGAAAACTTTGCGGGCGTGATCAGAGTATGAAACTGAACAACTTTTACTATGGAGCCAATGGTGGGAATCGAGAAAAATTTTCTCACCTTCCATACAAAATTCGCGGTCATCAGACTGACTCTGTATGGGAGGTCAAAAAATTTTTTTCGTTTCCCACCATACGTTCCATGGAGAAAGTTGTTCAGTTTCATGGTCTGAGCACGCCTGCAAAGTTTTCGTTACACCGTCCCTTACACTCCATATATATAATAACAACTTTATTCCTTATGCAAGAATCAATTTACAAATAACTCCTTAGACATAAATTAAGTTAGTTTCCCAGCTCCCAGTTGAAACAAATATTTCTTCTAATTTTCAGGGATGAAGACGGCAGCAAGACTGAAAAACCTGAACAGCCAAAGGTCCACGGAGAGTTGGGGCTGGACGACCTGCCTCCGATAGAGGACCTCGCCATAAGCCTGCCGGAACAGGAAACCATCAAAATTGGCACCATAGCTAGCATAGTTGATAGATTAGGTAAGATCTTTGTATGCTTTGTTATGTTAGTCATAGAATCAGGAAATACTAGAATGGATTACAATGTCCTCTAAATGATCAACTTTTATAAATACTGTTTTTGCTTCAAAAGGCATAGAGAATATCAGGATACATATTGTTTTTATGTGAGGCCGAATTTTCCGTTATTCAGTTCATTTCACATCCTTAGCACAAAACAAGCATAACATGTGCATTTCTTGAGATGGGTGATTCAATTTTATTTTGTAGGTGTCTTTGTATATATCTCGCCCTTATCCCTTGCGGGGTAGGCAGATCGTAATCGACTGTAATAAAAGGCCATTTACACCATATCTGACAGAAGTTTCAAGTCCTTCAGAAGACTGTGTGTCACCCTAGTGACAGGTTGCCAGCCTGTCGCCTAAACTTGCAATACATATCATCTCTCAAATCCTATGAGAAAGATAGACGCTGGTGCTATTTTAAGCTACTACATGGCAGTAATAAGTTCATAGTAATACTAATTTATGCATTTTTATTTGCAGTAATAGTCCGAGCACTTCCAGAGACCCCTGCCGTGGACCTAGACAGTGTTTTATTCCTAGAGCACGGGGCGAAAGCACTCGGAAAGGTCTTCGATGTGTTTGGTCCTGTAAGTATCTATTATACAATGTGTTACCAAACAACCAATAATGCTTGCATACATATATACAGGCCCAAAATATTTTTTCACATTTTGACCTATGTTCCATGGGAAAAGTTGTTCAGTTTTATGAGTACCTTGACCTCCTTTTAGCATTATTGGTTATTTTGTAACACCCAATTACCTATCAGTCGGAAGGGTCCATACATGTTGTGTCCCATCGGCTTCCCTTTCAAAAATTTATAAATCCGTATTTTCACATCAATCTACTTTCAGTTAGCACATTTTGCGCTCCAGCCTAGCTTCTTTAAAATACCCTTCGCCACTGATGCCTATAGTTCATACTTCATGTCATGTTACTAAAATATTGAGTAAAGATCTATTCACATGCATCATTATCTATCTACCTGCCCTTATTCCTTACCCCAAATTAGTTGGGGTTGGCGCAACATGTTTTGTTAGAGCGACCGCTAGAGAAATACTGTATTGCAGGTAGTATCACCGCCACTATGCGGTTGGCTATCACTCCATGGACCACCCTATCTATATCTATATAATCTGTTATTTATTACCTAACAGTAAATATTTACAATTCATAACATATTTATTGAAGTAAGGGAAAAATTTATTCTACAAGTGAAGATTCTTTGCCAGGTAGCAAATAAATAATTCAGTAAGTCCTTGACGCGCGCGGTTGCACGCTGAGTTCAGTAGATAATCCTATTACTAATTTATGAGCTTCAAAGACTGGTGACCTTGACTCCTAAGCGTTTATATTTGATTAGGGTTTAACTTTCGTCGCAGTCTTGAAATTATTGTCATGTACAAGGGCGGATTAAAACTGCTCGGTGGCCTAAGCAATACACGCCTTTTGGCCCCCTTACCTTACCTTAACAGCCACAACAGTCCACTGCTGGACATGGGCCTCTCCCGTATTAGGGGGTATTGCCATACTCACCATGCTTGGCAGGCGGATTGGCGAGTGGCGCAGTGCAAGATGTTTAATTCACAGGGAACGCTGCTACCCATTCCCTGGATAATTATCCCTTAGTCGCTTTTTACGACACCCATGGGTAGAATTGGGGTGATGCTATTCTAGGCCGGCATCACACGGCGTTTAATCGAATGGGCCCCCTATCTGTATGTAAAGCAAAATTCACACAGTTTCAGCAAGTCGATTAGTACAGTCGCAATTTGAGCTTGAAACATTTAGAAGTTTCAGAATTCATTAGTAAATCAGTCTGCCCTTTTTAGATCTTACAGAACCGACAAAGAGCATGTTAGATTATTTTGCAATTTTCATTTATAGACAAAAAGTAGGGAAGACTAAAAATCGCGAGTTACTCTATTTTAATTCGCCATACAAACATTCTCGTAAGACTGACATAAAACTAAATGTTTATTGCATGTATGCAAGGCACTTCGATTAGATTCAGTCTCAAGAAGCCAATTCTATTCACTTGACTTGACAATAATAACACCGTTTTCCCCCCGAAGGGTAGAAAACGGATATTTAGGTTCCAGCCGAAGCTTGACCCACTGGTGAGATAACCTCTTGGATTTGGCGTGTGGCAACACTGTTTCGGCCCATAGAGCATCCCTTCTACCTGACAGGACGTGACGTCACCGCGTGCTTCCCTCCTCACCCGCGCAGCCGCAGCGCCGGGCGCTCGCGCTTTTCAGTACTCTCAAGCCAGCAAGAATGTTAATTCTTAGTGGGTCAAGCTTCGGCTGGAACCTAAATATCCGTTTTCTACCCTTCGGGGGGAAAACGGTGTTATTTAGGTGTCCGAGCCTTCGCTTGACCCACTGGTGAGAAGTGTTTATTTTCTGCTGGCGCTGCTGCTGCGACGTACTGTGATCAGGTGATAGGAATGCTCAAAATGCAATGACGAGCTTTCGCCAATAAGACACATTTAGTACAAAATCAAGTCTATAATGTTTAATTAATATCACAAGATGTGTAATAGATTACACTAAGCTAACTTAATAAAGATACACAAGGATGATTCAAAGTACTTTAGAAAAAAGAACTAATAATTATTATTATTGGAAACGAGGAACTTATAATCATAATTACCCAAATTTATATGGGCGTAAACGAATGCATCATGGTAGCACCGACAGTATTTGATGTACTTAAAGCCTCTTTGAAGTAGTGCTTCAGGAAAGTATCCTTACTTCTCCAATTGCCTCTTCTTAGGATTTCATCTAGGGCCACATTGTTGTTTTTCCAGTTATCACTGTTAACTGCTGCCCTAAAACTGCCTGGCGAATCATGTATGTTAGCATTCTTAAGAATTGTCCTGACCCATCCGGCGATTACCGATCGAGAGGCAGGGCCCACTTTTCCTCGCGTAGTAATAAAAAGGCTACTTAGATTTTCTCTACTTGATCGACGTGCTTCTGAGACGACAATCAATGTCTGAATCCAGTATACAAGATCAAATTTTTGTGTTTCATTACTGATTAATTTCCACCCCGATTGGCGATATGTTGAGCTGTCGGTCTTAGAACCAAAATTAGGCCATAAGATCAGATGATCATCGAATATTTCTAGAGAATTAGGGCTTATATCTAAAAGAGTGAGATCGTGGATTCTCCGTCCAGAAGCCAGTAATAAAAGAACCGCCACATGACGTGAAACTTGAAATAAACTCTTAGTGTCGATAGGGTAGCGTTTAAGATATTCAATCATTGTATTAACTTCCCATGTTCGAGGTTTCTGAATGGGAGGTTTACTTAGTGTGACAGCTTTCAGAGCTTGGCGGACTAACGGGTGTTTGCTGAGTTTACTTGCATTTGTTGGATTTGCAAATGTAACTACGACTGATTTATGAACTGCTATTGTCTGAGGTGCTAGGCCAACTTCCGTATGTAAGTAGCAAATAAACTTTGCGACATCATTCGCGCTTGGGTTCCTACTGTTACAATGTTTTTGGGACCACTGTCGCCATCTATTCCAAGCCGGTTTATATGTGTTCAATGTCGACTTTCGCCAGGAAGATTCCAACAGGTTTTTACTTTCCTCCGACCAAGAGCTTACTAGATTGGACCAGCCCGAATCTTCCAGACCTGCAAAGACAGTTTCTTTACCGCCACAGGGGGTTCGCTGGTCGTAAGGCCGATCAGGTGTTTGTGAGTGTTCCAGATTGTCAATGGAGGAGAAGTGCTCGTTGTCTCAGTTCGGCTTTCCAGAAGGTTTTTTCCCATTTGGGTACCACGCATAGGTAGACTCCTGTACTCTTTTCCAGGTGGCGAAGCACACGAGGTATTAGTACTGGAGGAGGGAAGATCCAACCGAGCTTGAAATTCCAAATCTGGCTGAATGCATCCACAAAAACGCAATTTTGATCTAACGCGTCCTCGCTGACATATTTCTTTACTACCGCCGATCGTCTGCTCGCAAAAAGGTCTATTGAGGAGTTCGAACTTCTGGAACACAATTCGCAACATTTCCTTTGATGACGTCCATTCTGGCAGTCTGTTTTGTCTGGACAGACAATCCACAATGCCGTTGTATCAACCCGGTAAGTAGCGAGCGATCAGATGTATTTGAAAGTTGTTTGCGAGTTGGAAGATTTTGAACGTCGTTTGGAGAAGCCTTAAGGATTTTGTCCCCCCCTCCTTTCTTATGTATGCAACTAAGGTTTTGTTGTCCGTTTGTACCATGACGGTCTGATCTTTCAGAGTTGGCCCCATTTTCGTTAGTACTTCCATTACCGCCCATAATTCTTTCTGGTTGCCTAGTAAGATTTTTGCTGTTAGCCATGACCACCAGTCCTTTTTTATTGTGCTTCGTATTAGGTTTAGGTTTTTGTCTACTTTGTCGCAGGACAGACTTTTGGTGTTGGTTTCTGTGTTCCAGATCAGCCTTAAGTATTCGAGGCGCCTTGTTGGTTCTAAGATTGATTTTTCTTGATTTACTTTCCACCCGAGGCGCGTCAGCTGATCTACAACGTAAAGAGTTTGCTTTTTAAGGAAGTTCGGGTCTGTGTGCATTAGTAGGAAGTCATCTAAGTATACTATGATCCGAATTAACTGTTTTCTGAAAAGGTTAGCTAACCAGTTTGTTATATTGGCAAATGTGCAAGGGGCAGTAGCCTGCAAGTGTCTTTATCTAGCCTATAGGACGGAGGACGCTTAATGAATGGAATTCGATAACCAGCTAATATTGACAGGATACAGTCAGGTGCACCAAAAGTCTTCCATAAAATGAGCTTCGTGCTGACCTGGCCTGCATGAGAGTTAGTATTTCCTGTTGTCGTACCTTTTCTTGCCCTTTGCAGGCTGTCGTTGGTTGGAGGAGGAAGGGCGACTTCCCGTTTCTGAGGTCCTAGTTCTGGTGCTATTGCGAAATTTTGGTTTCTCCGTTCCAGTTTGCTGTAGGGTTTGGTAGGAATAGTAGGCTTCTTGAATTTGATTGGGAATATTTTAGGAATGCCCCCTTGTTCCTTAACGAACTCTGACAGTTCGGGTTCAGAAAACAGATGCGTGCTTGAAGGCGGTATGGATTGCAATAGTTCACCAATTATCTTGTTTGCAGGTTTGAAAAGGGAGCGTCTTTGCTCGATGGCCTCAGCCCGTCTTCCACACGTGTACTGTAGGAGGGTGTCTGACGCAACTCGAAAAGGCGCAACATCCTTCTTTAGAAGACTTTTACTGATGTAAGCTTTGATATCGGTAGGAGCTTTATCATATGCTTCTTGAAACGCCCTTCGTTGAAGCAATAACCCATGTGATATCGCCCCTAAACTTAAGTCTACCCTTTCGAGGGTTGAAGCGTACTTCCATGGTGGAGCTAATGTCGCTAACTGACCATTGACTTGGAGAGCAGAGAAAACTGGCGTGGCCTCGAGCGTTCTTTTCACATCCTTGTATTGGATTGTATTCCAATCCCTTGACCCCAATTTCTGGCAATTAATGCCCTGCTGGACTAGTACCCTGTCTGCTCTGGTCACTTTTGCCTCACTCTCTTTCGTCTCCGGGGTGAAGTCGTATAGGGGTTCTTCTTCATCCTCTTCCTCCTGTTCTTCATCTTCCCCTTCTCCGAGCGATAGGCCACTCGTTACGTCGTCACTTGGGGTGGGTTCGTCTCCCACGGAAGGTCTTTCACCATTACCTGTCTGGTCTTTATCGGATTGATGCCTTGGTGAGGGGTGAGTGAGGCCGTAGGTTATTTCACATAGTCTCCCTAGGATTTCGTTCTGTTGCCGCATATACTCAGCCAGTGATTCCGCATTGTAATCCTCCTTTTTCTGCTTCTTAGGTGGGGGATGTTCACGTGGAGGTGCTGAGGACCTTTTAGATGGGGCAGATACCGAACTGACTGTTGTCGCATTATTGTCTGCTCCTGGCTCTGATTGAAGAATAAGACAAGCTTCCTTTCGGGAGATCAAGTGTTGTTTGAGCATCGGAATTATAGATTCGAAGTCATTTTGTTGGCCCGATACATGGACTTTTACCATTATGGAAAGTGGTTGGTATATAAGGGCTAAACCAATCGGCCATTCTAGAAGTTTTCTTTTATTTTTCTATAGCGGCGCTCGCTCAGGATTTCCACACCGGAAGATTCTCGCCAGGCGCAAAGTGGGAATCGCAAAACGCAGTCGGGATTCGGTGTCTGAAGTTATCGTCTCGCCAAAAAGATCCTTGTAGGTGACTTCTCTCACCAACCAGTCCCTCCAGCCTTCTGGGTATAATCCTTCCAGTGTAAGTATAAGACCTTGAAAGTATTCTTCGTCCGCCGCAGGCGGACGCCAGTTTGCCAGGGCACCCAATGTCGTAGTCATCTGTAAGCAAGCAGATGCAAAGTCAGGCGGGTTGTGCCATGCAAGCCACGCGCTTTAAGAAAACCAAAGTAGCATAACAAGAGACGCTACTCGCACGTCACTAAAGACGACTGTCGTTTGGGCAGGCGACACTGCTTGTCTTCTGCGCAGACGACGCTATTGACGTCTGAGCAAGCGACGGTCGTCTAGGCAGGCGACACTGCCCGTCGTCTGGGGAGACGTCACTGCCAATGCCCAAGCAGACGACGGTCGTCTGGGCAGGCGACACTGCCGATCGTGCGGGCAGGAGACGCTGTCGACGTCAAAGGAGACGACGGTCGTCTGGGGCAGGCGACACTGCCGATCGTGCGGGCAGGAGACGCTGTCGACGTCAAAGGAGACGACGGTCGTCTGGGCAGGCGACACTGCCGATCGTGCGGGCAGGAGACGCTGTCGACGTCAAAGGAGACGACGGTCGTCTGGGCAGGCGACACTGCCGATCGTGCGGGCAGGAGACGCTGTCGACGTCAAAGGAGACGACGGTCGTCTGGGCAGGCGACACTGCCGATCGTGCGGGCAGGAGACGCTGTCGACGTCAAAGGAGACGACGGTCGTCTGGGGCAGGCGACACTGACTGTCGTCTGGGAAACAGACGCCGGTCGCCTGGAGCGAGTCTGTTACCTGTCTTGCGAGCAGGTAATTTTGTCTATCGTCTAGACGGATGACTCTTTTTGGTATTTGTGCAACTCTTTTGCAAGGTATTTTTTGTCACTTTAAGTAAACAACACTAACATGTCGCCTGTACAGTTGACTTCTCTAGTCAACGAACAATTGTCACGAAAACAAAATATTGACAATTCAGGCAACAATGTAATTATTCTGTAAGTGTACCTTTGCTTTGAGTGTATCCTTGTTGAAAATAATCCTTGTGTCGTTGAGCTTTCTGTAGACTTATATTGTACAGTGTGCACACGTCAAAAATCCAAGACGTACTGAAAAGCGCGAGCGCCCGGCGCTGCGGCTGCGCGGGTGAGGGGGGAAGCACGCGGTGACGTCACGTCCTGTCAGGTAGAAGGGATGCTCTATGGGCCGAAACAGTGTTGCCACACGCCAAATCCAAGAGGTTATCTCACCAGTGGGTCAAGCGAAGGCTCGGACACCTAAATAAAAAATCTGCTAAGAGCGAGCCGGACTCGCGCACGAAGGGTTTCTACCTATATCTACACTAATAATAAAGAGGAAAGATTTGTTTCTTATTTATAAATTCTGAAACTACCGCATCGATATCAAAAAAATAATAAAAATTCTTTTACCGTTAGAAAACTACAACAACCCCTGACGAACGCCATAACTAAAAATGGTAAGCAGCGGGTGGAACCGCTAGAATGGCCTCTAATTATCGATAAATGCGAGCAAAAATATAACGCTTATTTGTATGGAAGATTGGGAGCCCGATTTATTTAAATTTTTGACAGTCTGACGGAGAGTCGGGCGGACCGACAGATAGTTCCGTTTTCACCCTTTAGATACGGAACCCTAATACATTTTATAATGGTTAATGGATTCATGTAACGACAAATACAAAAAGAATAAAAGACGGACAGAAAAGGTAACATAAATTACTCTCTGGAAAACAAATTGCTAATTTAATTAATAGACAATCTGTTTTTTTACAACATTGACAAGTCAATTTGTAACTTTGTGAGACCTACACTTCGGTTAGAAATAAACTGAATAAATAAGGTTCATCAGCTTGTTCAACTGTAATATGGCCCATTGAAAATAGGTAGTAGAGAAACTTAAAGTTTATAATGTTAGTAAAGATAACAAAATTTAATAGCAAAAATATAACTTTAATAATTATTATTAAAAAACAAAAACCCGGCTTCGGTAATATCTAATTTAATATAAAATATGCCGAGTGGTGTCGGCTTAGAATAGCATCGCTCCATATCTTTCCCATTAGTGTCGGTAGAAGCGACTAAGGGATTTGAGAGATAATATGTATTGCAATTTTAGACGACAGGCTGACAACCTGTCACTATGGTGACACACAATCTTCTGAAAGACTCAACCTTTTTTCAGAAGTGGTGTAAATGGCCGTTTTTTACAGCCTTTGACGCTGTGCCTTCCAACAAGGGATATAGGCGTGATATACTTATGGATGTTTGTAACAAATAACCCTTATATTATATTGGAATTTTTAATGCACTCACAGCGCTATATTAGTCTCATAAATTAAATAATGTGAAAATTGAAAAATTCACGAGCGACCGCCGGGACTTGAACCCGGGACTGTGGATCAACGTTCCACCGCTCTACCGACTGAGCTACGGGCGCCTAGCGGACCCTAATAAATTTTTCAACCTCTTGATGCTCGTCTCGAAGCGACGATTAAGCGACATCTAGTAGTAGTTTTTACAACTTTCCTTAATTTCCAGGTGACGGAGCCGCACTACTGCGTGCGCTTCAACTCGCTGGAGCACGTGAAGGAGC
Organism: Phthorimaea operculella; assembly: GCA_024500475.1. Taxonomy (NCBI): domain Eukaryota; kingdom Metazoa; phylum Arthropoda; class Insecta; order Lepidoptera; family Gelechiidae; genus Phthorimaea; species Phthorimaea operculella. The sequence goes on from JANFCV010000097.1 coordinate 1,887,749, forward strand.
GCGGCGTGACGCCCGGCATGGACGTCTTCATCGCGCCCGCCAACAACGAACACACCAACTATGTGTTCCTAGCGCAGCTTATGAAGTGAGTGAATCTACACTTTATTCGGAACATACTTGGGTAAAACTGTTTGGACTCTAACGGGGATTGCTACGATACGAGTTGTATTAATGAAAAACTTCGCTTGCCATGCTGTATTGTGAAATCTCGAGCTCGCTTCGTTCATAATACTCAATGTTTTTTATGCTTTAACGCAGTGTTTTTCAATAAATTTGAATACGCGACCCCTTTCCAGGCAAAAATTAACTAGCAACCTCTCTGCACCCTGTTTTTATCATGATCATAGAAATACAAAAATAATAAGTAATACTATTGATTCAAAGATAAGACAAAATTAGTAATATCATTGAATCAGTGGTAGATACAAACAACTAAAAGCGTTGTGCAAATGTTAAATTTATCCGGGCAGGCAGAATTTTTCAAGTCAATAAACCCAAACCTGGATGTATCGCGAGCGAAGCGAGCTCGACTTTTTACGCTCCAAAGAGCGTGGAAGCTTAACTACTAGCTGCTAGTGAAAAACAGGCTGAAAAATACACGTATATGTTAGTGCAAATCAGTAATTTATTTACACCTGAAGTTATTTCATTACCTATCTTTGTTTTCAGAATGAAAGGCTCGGACGCGTCGTGGTTGCACGACGTGGAACCTCCTCCTCAGCACATAGAGTATTCCGACGACGAGGAAGAGCGCCGCGCCAACAAAGCCAGGAAGGAGGCCAACAAGAAACCAGACAACCAGGAACCCGACGGGGAGACCTCCAAGAACCCGCGCAAACAAGAAGTCAGGCGGACGCGACCGCAGGAATCGAGCAGTCGCTTCGGCAGCGGACCCAGTCGCGGGAGAAACCCATTCTCAGCCGGATCCAGAAGAAACACTCCAAATTCCTTCACGAGATTCATGCGGCCGTGGGGCAACTTTGATATGAGGACGCCACCGCCACATCCCGACCCTTTCAGCGCGCCACCGAACTTCAACCCGCCGATGTTTCCCCCGCCCTTCATGCCGCCCCCCCCTTTCATGAACAACGCATTCCAGTTCGGCGGCGGACCCCGAATGGGCCCCGTACCCATGAACATGCCGCCGCCCTTCAGACAACACGCGCCCATATTCGGAAACAACTTCTGCAACAACCAGCCACAGTGGGTGAACACCCCCCCACCCCCGCCCGGTACTTAATCTACGCACATTATTCATAGAAACTAAATTTAAGATTTATCTCATAATATTAGTCTAGTTAGAGCTGTATGTCTAACAATACTAAAGTGTGGTTATCCAAAAATAAATCTATATTTATATATGGAATGGAATAAACAAAATTATTACTTAAAGTAACGCACTTCTTTTATTCAAAAACAAACACCCCTATGATGTATGTGGATTGTGCTTCAAAATAAAACTCAAATAAATTTTGTGATTTCTTTATTAAATATTTCACTGTTAGAAATAAACTAACGATCGAATTTTATAAATGTTAAAATAATAAAAGGTTCATAATAATAAAAGTTTACGTTCTAAAAAATACTGCTGTCGGACTATGCAGAAGTTAAACTACAAATCATTCTGCTGCCCTTCCATTTGACAATCGTCAACACAACTGGTTTTTAAAATAATAAAAAATTTTGCACTCAAAGATCACAACGTAAAATGATACCATTTCACAGAGAAACAGGAAAAATCGACGTTTAAAAAAATAGGCACGTCGGTAAATCCTGGAAGCTTAACAAAATATAAAACTATCCGTTTAGATACGTCGAGTATAATGTCGATGTAAAGTAAATGTACTTAAAACTAAATAGAAGACTGATTTGGATTTTAGTATAGACTGCTATATCAATAAAATTTGATATAAAACTAAAACAGTGTGCCACTGATATAAATGGTCAAGTAAAGTCGCATTAATATACAAGTCGTTACAAAATTGTAAGAATCATAACTCCTTGTATTTACAACGGTTTTTCTATAAATTCATGATTTTAAACACGATTTTCCTTACAAAACAATAAATTGATTTTTCTCTCAAATACGCGTCAAAATGCTTGTTCAATCCAAAACATACAACTCCAATATGATCTCAAATCAACAACACAACTTATAAATGCAATCAACCAACCATACAATATTCGATAAATTACGCCATATTGTCGAAACCTAATCAATCAATCAATCATACATAAGGTCCACGAGTGACAGTTATGCATTGGCACTAGTATGCGAGGTAAAACAAAAGAAGACTTAAACTTAGCCATTTCAACCGTTAATGAATTTTGTAGGTAGTAAAAATTATGGTGTATAATATAATAATTAAGAATAGGTGCAAAATGAGGTCAGAGTTATAAACGGATTCGATTCCACAAACCAATGACTCAAGCTAAATTTAAAGTCTTGTCAATTTCAGGATAATAGATTTTAGAACAAGCAAGCAAATTCACGTACAAGTTTGTTGCAAGTTCTTTGAAACTGCATTTTTTATCTAATGTTCCCAAAAAATATGGGCTGCTGCAGAATTCAATATTGCAAAACTGTCAACAGATGATTTTAGTTTAGTTTTAGCCTTATCACTGGTACTTTGAATCGAGTTCGTTTTCATAAAATACTTGTTCAGATTTACACAGATGTAATTTAATAATAATGGAAGTTTCATGTCCTGCACAACTTAGGACTGCACTTTCATTCAATATCTAAAAATACTAGACAGAGACTACAGACGTGCGACATCGTAATTCTTGAAACCTTTTCCATATAAAATGTATGAAACAGAAGAGACACCGTCTACAACACGTCAAACGCGCGTCGCATCGATGACGGCCGACGATCACTTGTCTGACAGATGTCATCTCACGTCTAGCGTCCCACGTCTCATGTGTGAAAATAGCGCCTAAAAATGCTAGCTCTAGAAACTCTAAAACCTTCGTGGACGTTACAAAAAGAACATAGACATAAACTTAACGACAACTCATCGCATGGGCGACCTAACACAAACTACTAACCTAACTTATTATAAGCTGTGGGATACATGTTTGTTTATACGTAGGAAATAAATTAGAGTATTATACCGGGAGTAACAGAAAGTGTATAACAAGCCGAAAGGAGGTCAAGGTACTCATGAAACTGAACAACTTTCCCCATGGAAAATAAGTCGAAATATGGAAAAAAAATTTGGACCTCCCATAGTAAATCAATCAGCTGATCGGCAATTTTGTATGGGAGGACCAAATTTTTTTTTCATATTTCGACCCATGTTCCATAGGGAAAGTTGTTCAGTTTCATGAGTACCTTGACCTCCTTTCGGCTTGTTATACCCTTTTTGTTACTCCCTGTATAAGCAAGCTATAGAGTGCGTCTAATCAGGTATGAACGGTAGACACGGGTATGAACACAACCTCTGTCTATCAGTAGCAAAACGACAAGTGAATCAGTATCATACATTTACTTTTTTCCTACATTTGACGTGTGTACATATTATAGATCTTTGCGATACAGGCACTCTATAGCTTGCTTATGTATACTCTAAGGGAGTAACTGAATAACCTATGCTTAGTTCATTATAAAAATACAGTTCGCTATAATTAAATAATTCTCAATAAGCTTAGCTTGCCATCTGAGACTCATAATTAAATGCCTCTACGGGGCTTCTTATGATAGTGTCGAAATTAAATAGCAAAATGGATCCGAGCAGTCTTCCTTTAAAATACGTAAAACTATGGCCTCGATTCTGACAAGACACTTCTTTAGCTTATTCTTAAATGTTCCTGCCACTTTAAAAATAAACAAAATAGAAACTTTTGTTTGCTTTCAAAATGTCACAATCTGTACTCTCGAGAGTATAAGATTCCTTTGCTGCGATTGATAGTACTTATCTGTTCCTAAGCTGTGATTGGCTGTTTCTTAGGCTTTCCTTCCTTTTATTTTACGTATCAACTTGATATTGCATACAATATGAAATTTCCCATCTCTTACCTTTTGCTAATTTAAGAAAGTGACAAACATAGCTAAGAATTTGCCAAGGTAATGTCCTGTCCGGATCGAGAGCTACGTTTCGTGGAGAAACTTAAATTAAAAACTAATAATTTTGATCGAACGTAATTTTTCTTAACTAAAGTTATTCTTTAACTTTTCGCTACTCTAATATTTCAAGGGTTATAATTTTGTATCCATTACATGTTAGGAACTATACTACTGTACAGATATATTGAAAATAATTGATTAATGTAATGATTCTCAATATAGTAGCGATTATTTAATACTTTAGACATTTACTATTCAATTTCAAATGCCAAAAATGTCCTGAAGCGCACTATGAGACTAAAGGAACGAAAGTGGGAGTTACGCATTATATAAAAAATAAATGTTTCCTGCCAATTTAGCTGTTTTACAGCGTTATGGCTCTACATACAATAGCTGTCAGACCATTTGGGGTTATTTTATATATAATATTCGGAGACTTTTCAGTTGAAACGGGAGTTTTTATGATTTTGTTTATTAAGATACAACGGCAGTGTTTTTATTTAATGCATTTTCTAAAATAATGATTGTTCTATTATTTATTACAGTTTTCTTGAAATTTCTTCTCCCGTTCAACTGAGAAAGTCGTCCGTTATTGCATAATTGTTTACACTAAGATTATCATTGCTTTTACAGGCAACCTATGAGAAATATGAGGTTCAACATTACATGTGGAAATATTAAATTGGAGGTTCCGATTCTAACATCCATGCAAACTTTTCTCTCAGTTTTTTTGCGAAAATGAGACAGAAAATAACGTTAAAAAAGGCATCGAAATAATATACTTTTACCTTTTTGTGAGTTTTACAATCAGCGTATGAATAAGGCAATTAAATCATTGCAGTTTTATCTTCCATCCGTCATTTTCAGAGAGCTTCAAAAATCAACTGACTGGAATTTTGAGTTCACACACTCCAAAATATTTTCCACAAATAATAAAGAACCTCAATGCACGTTATTTTATAATTACATACGGAGTTCAGCTAAAAATAAATAGCTTAAGTCGTATCACTTGTTCGTGTGGTGTTGCCGAGTTAGTAATATTTAGAATATTTAGTTTTATCTAAGACACTACTTTCTACGCTAATATTCACAGAGAATGATACAGTGGCGCGTTTTAGTTTTCACTCAGAACTACTTGCGAAATCTCTGACGCCAGTTTAGGTATGGCCCAGACAATATCATTATCATTTTTGTTTGCATTCAAAGTCATTTCAACATGACTAACTTCGTCTAAAATTTGACTAAGTACATTTTGTATTTCGCCATACTATGTCTGCTTAGGCATTTCTGTTAAAAATAATGTGATGTATCAAGAAATAAGCTAAGGCTAAAAAGCACGAACTAAGTGAAAACTTAAACGTTCCTACATAATTATAAGAGCATGGAAAAGGCGTATATAGCATGGTGCTTATTCTACACAACTATCCATTAAACTTATAGAAATTAAAAATATTCAGACAGCCAATCTACTTACTAACTTAAGACACTTGTTCAAAAGTTGTTGTGGATCTACTAAAGCATTTTTTGTTTCATATTTTGCATGTGACAAAGTCGGAAAATCTTGAATGAATACTACCCTTGCATGTAAGTAGCCTTATAGCATATACTGCCATATTTTCTTTAGTAGAACCATAGAGTATTTAATTCTACATATTTCATATAGTCCTATTTCATAATCAGATCATTTTATTGAGAGCATAAATAATAATGCTTAACTTGATTTGCATTGCGACAATATTGCATTTAAAAAACTTCTTTGAAATAGCTACATTATTTTTATGCTTTCGGGGACGTATACATACTTTTGACAAGTGCTTAAAATAAACATGAATAACACTGAAGGCAACTTTAAAGTGCACAATTTTCATAATTATGTTATGTTTATTATGTTATCTAAATAGTTTATTATAACATTTATGTAGTAAATATGTGGCCTCTATGTAGATATTCGCAAAATATTATTACATATCTATACATAAAACCAATGTTCATGGTTGAACTGAGTTTTGCGAGAATATTGAATACTTTTTGTTTATGTCATTACATTAATAACATCAAGCTTACAATATTCTAATAATCTGATGAGAAATATGTATATAAATTATTATAAAATCATTCTATTTCGTATTATGAAACTTTTAACTTTTATAATAATTTGCAATATCTTAGAAGTGCATTTTAATGTTTCAACATTATAACACATTTTTACAAAATATTCAACACTCTCGCAAAATATTATTGCATAATTGTGACATATACTTGTTCATTGAGTATCACGGTAAACTAAAGCTTGGTTTTCATTTCTCTGTTTAGTACAATTTCACCGATTAAATGCATATCGACAGTCAATTCAGTTTATCATCGAATATAGTTAAAATACGAATCATTGTAGTAGCATTTCATGGGTCACGATCAGCTTGACAAATTAAGAGAGAATGTTCGATTCAAAATTGCTTATTTTAGAGTCGAGAGAAATTATTTAGTTAGATTACTTTTTGAATCGAACCCAGTCTCAAAATGAGTCAACTTTACACCTAGGAAGACAGTTTTAGAGCCCTAACTGCGCCACGCGTATTTCCCGTATTATCAATCAAAATCATAACCCGTACACTTTAAATAGACACTCTGTACTAAATCAACTCTAGTCACAAGGCACCTACTTAATTAAGACGAGTTATAATCTACACTTTTCATACGCGCGAGCTATACGCTAGACGCAGCGTGGCACTTAAAATAGACACCTTATAGCACGTTTAAGACACATGTTCGCCAGGTCCATGCTACCACAACGCTTCTCGTGTCTAAGGTCTACCCCATCTTTTCACAATCCGTAGAATAACGATCAAAATATCAAGATTATTTTATTTTTCAGTCGACAGTTTATTGACAGAATAGTTCAATGAATATTCATAAGTGGAAATGATTTTGATAGTAAGTCAGTTTTGGTTTAAATAACGGTTTAGATCAAGTTAAAAGGGTGCAGTGTGAATCACGAAAAACGTTTAGAATAATTGTCTTCAAGGAATGTAGGTCAAATTATGAAATAGTCCAAAAACATTGGTGTATTCGGATCTATAGTTTAAGTCGAAATATAGACTTTATTTAAATTAGGTAGTAGTGTCAGAAATTGTAATTTATCTCAATTTATATTACTTATACACTTAAGACTTTTATACATAGCTGCCATGCGAAGGGTTCATAAATATCGTAAACAACGTAGTATTAAAAATCACTGCACCATTTCAATTGACCATGGAAATACAAACTGAATCAATCTCCAAGAACCTCACCCTCTAATCGACGACCACGGGGTAGACTAAGACGTAAAGCGCATTCTATGTATTGTTCTCGACCGGCCGGATGGTGCAGTCGCCGACCGTGGTGATGGGCGTTATCGTCACCGAGCCGGGCGTCGACGTGCTCACCACTGTGGCCTCCTGGAATACATATTCGTATATTTGTAGAATTGTGGTAACGAAAGACGTATTTTTTCTTACGAATTGTAATCTACTTGTATAACCTGGCTCGAGATTGTGGGACACACTATGCCGGTGTAGCCAGCCTTGGATAACCTGCATCGAGAGTGACGGGCACACTATGCCGGTGTAGCTGACCTTGGATAACCTGCATCGAGAGTGACGGGCACACTATGCCGGCGTAGCTGACCTTGGATAACCTGCATCGAGAGTGACGGGCACACTATGCCGGTGTAGCTGACCTTGGATAACCTGCATCGAGATTGTTAGACACACTATGCCGGCGTAGCTGACCTTGGATAACCTGCATCGAGATTGTTAGACACACTATGCCGGCGTAGCTGACCTTGGATAACCTGCATCGAGATTGTTAGACACACTATGCCGGCGTAGCTGACCTTGGATAACCTGCATCGAGATTGTTAGACACACTATGCCGGCGTAGCTGACCTTGGATAGCCAGGATCGAGATTGTGGGACACACTATGCCGGCGTAGCCAGCCTTGGATAACCTGGCTCGAGATTGTGGGACACACTATGCCGGCCTTGGATAACCTGGCTCGAGATTGTGGGACACACTATGCCGGCCTTGGATAACCTGGATCAAGATTGTGGGCCACACTATGCCGGCGTAGCCAGCCTTGGATAACCTGGATCGAGATTGTGGGACACACTATGCCGGCCTTGGATAACCTGGCTCGAGATTGTGGGACACACTATGCCGGCCTTGGATAACCTGGATCGAGATTGTGGGCCACACTATGCCGGCCTTGGATAACCTTGATCGAGATTGTGGGCCACACTATGCCGGCCTTGGATAACCTGGCTCGAGATTGTGGGACACACTATGCCGGCCTTGGATAACCTGGATCGAGATTGTGGGACACACTATGCCGGCCTTGGATAACCTGGCTGGAGATTGTGGGACACACTATGCCGGCCTTGGATAACCTGGATCGAGATTGTGGGACACACTATGCCGGCCTTGGATAACCTGGCTGGAGATTGTGGGACACACTATGCCGGCCTTGGATAACCTGGATCGAGATTGTGGGACACACTATGCCGGCCTTGGATAACCTGGCTGGAGATTGTGGGACACATTATGCCGGCCTTGGATAACCTTGTTCGAGATTGTGGGACACGCTATGCCGGCCTTGGATAACCTCACTCGAGATTGTGGGACACGCTATGCCGGCCTTGGATAACCTGGCTCGAGATTGTGGGACACGCTATGCCGGGGTAACCGGCCTTGGATAACCTCACTCGAGATTGTGGGACACGCTATGCCGGCCTTGGATAACCTGGCTCGAGATTCTGGGACACACTATGCCGGCCTTGGATAACCTGGCTCGAGATTGTGGGACACACTATGCCGGCCTTGGATAACCTGGCTCGAGATTGTGGGACACACTATGCCGGCCTTGGATAACCTGGATCGAGATTGTGGGACACACTATGCCGTCAATTCATTGAATTTCCTAGGATAAATAGTTTAGTTTCATGGCTGGTACACCCCTTTAAAAGAATGCATGTTTTGTTACCTGTACTTGGGGCTCGGGCTCCTTCTCCTCGCTGGGGGGTAGTTTGACGATCTGGCAGTCGCCGACGGTCATGATCTGCGTCTCCATGGCAACGGGCGGGACGTTCTCTTCGGGTTCCACGCGAGAGTTGTCTTCGTCGTCCGTTGATGAGTCTGATACGTCGATGGTTCTGAGAACGTGAAAGAAATCAAATAAGAGTAAGAACCAGATGACAGCCGATGTGGCGCAGCGGTTAGTAAGACTTGCCTGCGGCGCAGAAGGTTCCGGGTTCAATTCCCGGTGGGGTAACTCACAAAGTTTATATTTATCACTATGTAAATTTGTTCCCGGTCTGGTGTAGGACATTGCAGGCTGAACCACCTGATTGTTCGAAAAGCAAGATGGTTCCGTGCTTCGAATGGGCACGTTAAGGTGTTGGTCCCGGTTGCTGTCTATGACGGCGGTCGTTACACAACCATGTCACTTGTAGTAGGCGGTTAAAAAACTCTGACACCAGGGTTCATCGGGTCGTTGGGCGACTTGGTGTCCCATATGAAGAACAAGAAGAAGAGTAAGAACGAAAAGCTTCTTAGCTTTGATTCTGGCTGCCTAGCCCTCAAATTCCAAGGATTTTGTATCTGTACCTGTCATGTGATGTTTCGGAGGTGACTGTCTGGTCTGCATCCACATTTCTGTCTGGATCCACGCTGGTCACGCCGTAGTTAAATGCCATAGGGTTGTACATCATCTCGGTTAGGTAGCCAAAGTCGCCGAAGGGAAGATTTGTCGCGTTGTAGTTCTCGTTGGGTCGTCCGTCTGTAAAGTAGAAAGAAAGTCTGGTAAAAAAGGGAATGAGAAGTATTGGTACTAACTACAAATTGTTATTGTTAGTTGTAAATAACGAGTTATCTATCTTGTTGTATACTTCTAAAACATGCTGAATTAAAGGCGGGTATTCATTGGGAACATTTCGGGGACAAAGTTCCGGAACATTGTATTGTATCATGGGTGCGCCTTCATCTGATACAAAGTTTAGGGGATTTTGTCCCCAATAAATACCCGCCTTTATGCATGAAATACTGTTTTTGGTACTTTACTATATTAGTCTACTGTTTTCTATATTAGTAACATTAATTGCTAAATTCTACATTATATGAATATTCTGCCGAAGCAAGCAAGCAAATAAATATTAAAATGTTAGTTCTAACTACGTAAATAGGGGCAGGGTTTACTTACTCTGTACTTATTTTTCTAAACAATAAAATCTTTGTTTCATGGATCATGTTATGAGGTTATGACAAAAGATGGAAACAAATTCAACGGACTTTGATTTATTTATTATAAAATAGAATCGTATTGCTTATTTATATCATAATATAATAACCAATTATTCTTATCAAGTACTTTTTCTAACATTATTAATTAGACACAATTTACTATTCATAGGTTTTGATAGTTATCATGCAATTGATTTAGAACTTGAATACTGATATATTCTCTCAAGTTCAAATACATAGTCTTTTTTGTTAGTCTTGCGGTTAGTACATAGGCATTGTAAATTGTTTTAGTAGATATGCCATGCGATATAATAGTGATTTAGTATTCGGATACTGACACATCTTGCCGGCGTGAAGTCCCAGCGATGACAACACTTCCATACCTAGGGAAATATTACGATTAAAAGCGGGACAAGGGACGTTTTTACAACGTTGGATATCTCCTCTGATCTGACTGATTACTGACTACAATGTTCGTAGGCTAAGTGTTCCGTGAACAGAAAAGGACGGAAGTGTGGAAAAACTTATATAATTTAATTGTAATATTTGGCAATTAAAGCGTTATTTTATACATGAAAATACTTTAAGAAAACAAAGGCCTATTATTTTCTAATAAATAACATAATAACTGCCTGTTTAGTAATATTTTGGTTATTATAAAATAAGGCTCATCTTTGACACATATTTGAGCAAACGAAAACTTGGTTTCTCAAATTTTGAAAAAATAATAACGGACGGACAGTAAGCCAAGTCTCAGTAATTTTGTTCCGTTTTCAGCCTTTGCGTACGACACCCTAAAAACTAAGGCGTGTTTGACATGAGCAAAAACATTACATTCAATAAATCATCAATTACGAATAAGCTATTCGATATCAAAATCATGTGAACGACCTGTTACATAAAACCAGAGAAAATACCCAACAATGGTTTAACAAAAAACAAAGCGAATGCAATAAGGCGGCACGCACACTCACGCAATAAAAAAATAACAAGTACAGTTTAAAAAAAACACGTGTAATGTGATGTAGAACAAAACGGCAGTGAATCATAAGATTTATTACTTGTGATTGTAATCTACTGAGTGAACAAACTGTTGAGATCTACATTTACATATTTGGGCAGTTCATTAAACTCTTTATGACAGTTGTTGACAGTTCTTGAAACAATGGGAGGCCCCATAATAATGCCTCCCACACGCAGCGGACTATTTGCGGTTCGTCTTCTTCTTAGCGTATCGATGGCAATCATTACTTATATGATCCCGGCCCAGAACTTAGCGACATTGACAGCGCTCGTATTTGCTGTCATTAGATCATCCTGCGTGCAGGTGTTAGGGCACGCAGGGCACGATGATAGGTGGCCCATCGTTTGCACTGCACCACACAGACAGTTAATATTCGAACCCTGCAGAAAGCCCCACCTGGCCATGTTTTCCTTGCTCCGGCCGGTCTGGGTCCGAAGTCTATTTAAAGACTTCCAGACCGGCCATGGTAATTTATGGCCAGGTGGCAGACTTTCTGAAATTGGGACGAAAGGATTTGGTAGGGTTACCCTTTCCCGCCAAAGATCACACCTCGCCTGTTTGGGATCTGTACAAAGTGGAGTGACGCACTTGACAAAACTATTTCGGCTTTTCAGCCGTTGGAGCACTGGGCTGTGATCGTACAGAGGGTGCCGTGCGTCTACTTCCATCTTTAATTTTTCAGCAGAACTCGCCACTGATCTACGGACAGCTGGGGGCGCTATGCCAGCCAGGGGGTACAGCTGACTAACCGGGGTCGGTTTCAGGCAGCCAGTTATAATCCGGCAAGTCTCATTTAAGGCCGTATCCACCAGCTTTGCATGGGCTGAACGACTCCATACAGGACATGCGTACTCGCCCGCAGAAAAGGATAGCGCCAGACCAGTTGTCCGCAGAACATGCGGCGATGCTCCCCATCCAGTAGAAGTAAGGCGCTGTAATAAATTGTTCCTTGTGTGCACCTTCTTTTTTATATTTTGGCAGTTCTTGCTAAAGGTAAGTGACCTATCCAGAGTAATGCCCAAGTACTTAGGATTGTTATTATGAGCAACAGGCACACCTTGCCACTCGATGTTGAGCCTACGACCTGCTTGGCTGTTGCGGAGATGGAAAGCGCAAGACTCAGTTTTTGATGGGTTGGGTTTGAGTGAATTTTCTCTGTAATATGTGCTTAGGTTGTTTAAGGCAGCAGTTAAATTCAACTCGACCTCCTCAAAAGTGGTTGCTTGAGATGTCAATGCAAGGTCGTCGGCGTATAAAAAGCGGCAAGTGTTAGGGCTGGGAGGTTGGTCGTTGGTGTATATATTGAAGAGTAACGGAGCCAGAACGCTGCCTTGAGGCAGACCATTCTTCTGCGACCTCCAACGACTTTTGTCCTGAAGAAGATGAACCTGAAAACGACGGTTATGGAGAAGCTCTCGGAGAATCGTGACGAATTTTGGATCACCTGTCATCGTCTCCACTTTCCATAACAGTCGCCTAAGGTTTACCGTATCATAGGCTGCGGACAGGTCTACGAATACAGTTCCGGTTATCTTCCCCAGTTCAAAACCATCCTCTATGTGTTGCGTCAGCTTCAGTGTTTGGTTGCTGCAAGACTTGGCCGGTCTGAAACCCGCTTGCTCTGGGATCAATTTTGGGTCAATAAAGCCTGTCAAGCGGGACAACAGCAGTCTCTCAAATAACTTATATGTATGGCACAGAAGAGATATAGGCCTAAAGTTTTTAGGACTGTCTGTTGGTTTTCCTGGCTTTGGTATGGCTATGACTTTTGATTTTCTCCAGAGTCGAGGGATCGAACAGCACGGGACAAAAGAATCGCAATTTTATGCGGCATGTGTGCCATGATTTCCGATTTTTGATGTTGCAGTCGGTTGTATTGTAGCACATAAGGTACCAAACCAGATAAAAACTATTTTTTTGTCCCAAAAAAATATGGATAAAGTGTAATAAAATCTTTAACATATTCTCAGAATTTATTTTCTACTATAAACAAATCCTACTATCCTACTAATATTATAAAGGCGGATGTTTGTGTGTGTGTTTGTTACGACATCACGCAAAAACGGCTGATTAGATTGACATGAAACTTTGCAGAAATATAAAAGGGCATCTGGAATAACACATAGGCTACTTTTTACCCCAGGAAAATGTCTCATTTCTACGGTATCACGCATATTCCAAAATTTTTAACGTAGGTGGCGTGACTGAGCCGATTCGCGTCTTTGTGGGGAAGCATATCCGTTAATTCAACAGTCATCTTAAAGTCATGGTAGCTGCGGCGATAGTGCGCTTGCCTATCAAACAAGGTGACTCGCGTTCGAATCCGGATAGTGTTCTCCTTATTTTTGTTTTTATTTTTTTGAACTTTTATTTAATTTAAGTTTTGTCTTACATCATCTTCCTGCCCTTATCCCAATTGCTTGGGGTCGGCGCAACACGTTATGCTAAACACAAAATCGTGCTGCAATGGATTCGGCTTAATTTTACGACCGGCCGCCTAACAGACGTCAACCCTCATTGGGAATGCTTTTGTGGTGGATTAACCGCCACCATACGGTTGGCCTGGCTGTTTGGGTCGGGTTTATCCCTCGGTCGCCTCTTACGACTCCCACGGGAAGAGAGGGGGTGGTGCTATTCTACTCTGCCGGCACCTCACGGCGTTAAGTTTTGTCTTACGATATTGGAAAATCTTACACACTGGTCTTGCTATACTTCCTACGTGTGTGTTTGTTACGACTTCACGCAAAAACGGCTGATTAGATTGACATGAAACTTTGCAGAAATATAAAAGGGCATCTGGAATAGCATATACTTTTTACCACGGAAAAATGTCTCATTCCCACGGGATCACGCATTTTCCAATATTTATGAAAAAGGTGGCCCGACTGAGCCGATTCGCGTTTTAGAAACTAACAGCGTCATCTCTTGGCGAGTAAGTAAGGCAAAATTGATATATATCCCACAACACATGTACGTACAAAAATTACTTGCCAATGAAAATGTTTTAACAAGATTTTGAATCCCACAAATTCTACTTCCTACTAATCCTATCCTACTAATATTATAAAGGCGGATGTTTGTGTGTGTGTTTGTTACGACATCACGCTAAAACGGCTGATTAGATTGACATGAAATTTTGCACAAATATAGAAGAATATCTGGAATAACACATAGGCTACTTTTTACCACGGGAAAATGTCTTATTCCTATGGGATCACGCATATTCCGATATTTTTGCAAAGGTGGCGTGACTGAGCCGATTCGCGTTTTAAACGTTTTCGCCGAAAACTAACAGCGACATCTCTTGGCGAGTAATGCTTTCTTCCCGCGTAATAATAGGTTGCAGCGGGTGAAACCGCTGACGGGCAGCTAGTACATTATAAAAAAAAATTGTTGGCATAAATAATTCAGTTCTTTCGGAGTGAGTCTATTACCTTTTGTGCTACAATACAACCGACCGACGTAACACGTAATTTTGTAATTCTTAACCCATAAATGCCCACTGGGTCGAAAACGACCCAAAATTGGTTGGTGCATTTGGAAATTAGCAAAACAAAGTAACATAAGTTTATTCATCTACAAAATTCAGATATAAAAACAGTTCTGCTGGGCATATACGGGTTAATATAACCGGTTCCGACAAAATTCCGGAAAATCATGGGATACGTGTGGGATGGGATTCGCCAAATCCCGCTATGGAACTTTGATTTATCTTCGTAAGTCCTATTCTTGTAAGTAATTCACTTCGACTTCGTAACTTCCATCTTCGTTTTTGATTGGGATTTCAACATGGTAGTACTTAGTGGGTATCCTTCGTTTACCTTTACCTGATATAAAAAATAACTGTTATTGTGAGTTCTTTCCCCAAAATAAATGTTTTTTAAGTGTTCGAAAAGTCTAAAAAAACTACAGAGAAGTAAAAAAATATTAGACACTGTGTGCAATCAACAGCTATATTTTGTCCGCTGTTTTCTACGAAAATTGAGGCAGTCATTGAAACTAATGAACAACCGAGTTACTCGAAAACGGTAGGTGGTAGGTATTTTTTTATATACTGCTCATCAAAAAAATCGAGACAGTTTCGTTTCCATAGTTAAACAAAATAGGAAATCTATGAAATTAAAAGTTGAATTTATAACACTGGTATTATGAAATGAAAACCTCGTAATACACACTATTGAACGACATTAGACATTAACTCCTAAACAAACATATTTCTTAGGTAATGTGATTCGTACAAAACGTAAACTAGCTAGGGTGTCTCGATTTTTCTGATGGGGAGTGTATTATGTTTTTTGTATTTATTTTATTTTATTTTATTTTATTTTATTTCAGTAGGCACAATTACAGAAATCAGACTTAAAACATTCAATAAACATTACAGGTTACAACATCATTTAGAATCTGAGTTCCAGTTACAATTGTACACAGCATTGAATTTATAAATGATCCTAGTAAGTAGTAACAATGATAAAAATACAATATTGTTAGTAGGTACACTCAATTAAGTATTGTGAGGGTTAATCGACCTCTTGAAATGTGGCAGACTACTGTTAAAAATGTCTTTGTCAGAACAGATATCATTGTAGAATCTGCACATTCGTATGGGAGGTAATTTTTTGGTTCTTTGGGAAAGTTGTTCAGTATGACCCGTTGAGCATAGCATTTTCGAGAAGGCTTCTTTGACAACTACTGGTATATACCGGGTAGACATATTCCGATCCGTTCTTCCCAGAACAGCTCGTAAGCCCAGTCTCGCCCAAGGGCGTGATAAGGCTGGTTGTTTGATTAAACAACCACCCAAATACTTCAGGGTCCCCAAAAAATAGTTAGGTGTAGCTTTCAAGACCCCGGGGCCATAAATATAGTGTGAAATTTTACTAGTGACCGATAGCGAAAACTCAGAACCGGCTAGTGATAAGGAACAACTTTCCCCAAAGAACATAGGTCGAAATACGAAAAAAAAATTTTGACCTCCCATACAAACTTGCCGATCAGCTGATTTCAGTTACTATGGGAGGTCCAATTTTTTTTTCGTATTTCGACCTATGTTCTTTGGGGAAAGTTGTTCCTTATCACTAGCCGGTTCTGAGTTTTTGCTATCGGTCACTAGTAAAATTTCACCCTATATAGTGTCATATACCGGGAGTAACAGAAAGGGTAACAAGCCGAAAGGAGGTCAAGGTACTCATGAAACTCAACTTTCCCTATGGAACATGGGTAGAAATATGAAAAAAATATATTTGGAAATCCCATACAAAATTGCCGTTCAGCTGATTGATTTACTATGGGAGCTCCTTTTTTTTTCTATTTCGAGGTACCACTCTGTATTCTGTAAGGCTTGCTGCTCACTCACCAGGCTGCCTCGGCTGGTGGTAGTTCTTGGGCGGTCGGCCGCGCCGCTTCTTCAGCAGCAGCTGCTGACCAGTCGGCGACAGGTGGATCTGTTGCGGCCCCGGGCTGAGGACTGACCCGCTGGTTAGCACGCAGCCTTCCATATCTGGCAGACAAAAAAAAAATTATTGAAATAAAAGCATAAATGGTACATTTTGCAGTTGCTTCTGCACTAAGCTCTATGCTTGTATCGCGGGAACCGAAACGAACAATTTAAAAGGTCTATTGAAATTTTAATGCACTCACTGCCATATTACGTTCAACACAAGTGAAGAGTGAAAATATTCTAAAGGAAGGTCGAAATTCTTAGAAATATATTGCGAACGAAGCGAGCCTTCATTAGACCCACCTGAACTCATGGAAATATATTGCGAGCAAAGCGAGCCTTCATAAGACGCAACTAACTGAACTCTTGGAAATATATTGCGAACGAAGCGAGCCTTCATAAGACGCAACTAACTGAACTCTTGGAAATATATTGCGAACGAAGCGAGCCTTCATTAGACCCACCTGAACTCATGGAAATATATTGCGAGCAAAGCGAGCCTTCATAAGACGCAACTAACTGAACTCTTGGAAATATATTGCGAACGAAGCGAGCCTTCATAAGACGCAACTAACTGAACTCTTGGAAATATATTGCGAACGAAGCGAGCCTTCATAAGACTCAACTAACTGAACTCTTGGAAATATATTGCGAGCGAAGAGAGCCTTCATAAGACTCAACTAACTGAACTCTTGGAAATATATTGCGAACGAAGCGAGCCTTCATAAGACTCAACTAACTGAACTCTTGGAAATATATTGCGAGCGAAGAGAGCCTTCATAAGACTCAACTAACTGAACTCTTGGAAATATATTGCGAACGAAGCGAGCCTTCATAAGACTCAACTAACTGAACTCTTGGAAATATATTGCGAGCGAAGAGAGCCTTCATAAGACTCAACTAACTGAACTCTTGGAAATATATTGCGAACGAAGCGAGCCATCATAAGACTCAACTAACTGAACTCTTGGAAATATAGGGTGTTCTGCAGAACGTTGAACATACGGAAAAGGGTGTTAATACTCGTGATTCTGAACAACTTTTACTATGGCGCTACCTGCGAATTCGCAAAAAAATATTTGAATTTTCCATAGAAAAATTCATACCTAGTCGGCAAAGATGTATGGAACACCTAAAATTTTTTATGCTAATTCGCATGTGGCCTCATAGTAAAAGTTGTTCAGAATCATGATTAGAAACACTCTTTTTCGTATGTCCAACGTTCTGCCTAACACCCTGTATATTGCGAGCGAAGCGAGCCTTCATAAGACTCAACTAACTGAACTCTTGGAAATATATTGCGAACGAAGCGAGCCTTCATAAGACTCAACTAACTGAACTCTTGGAAATATATTGCGAACGAAGCGAGCCTTCATAAGACTCAACTAACTGAACTCTTGGAAATATATTGCGAACGAAGCGAGCCTTCATAAGACCCAACTGAACTCTTGGAAATATATTGCGAGCGAAGCGAGCCTTCATAAGACCCAACTGAACTCCTAGAAATATATTGCGAGCGAAGCAAGACCAAAAGAAATTGATGTAATTGATAAGAAATTTATTTATTGTATTTATAAAAGGAATGGTGATTGGTTTACCTATCGAGGTCTTGGGCGGCCTGCCGCGGCGCTTCTTGATCCCGGGCGTGAGCGGTAGCGGGTTCTTGCGCGGCCTGCCTCGTCCGCGGCGCAGGGGCACCAGTAAGCTGTCCGCGCCGAGCTCGTTGCGAACAGGTTTTAATGTAGGGTTGAGAGCCACTGGTCGCTGTGTCTCTAACAGTCTGTCTTTGCTTATGTTACCTAGCGAGGTCTTGGGCGGTCTGCCGCGGCGTTTCTTGATCTTGGGCGTGAGCGGTAGCGGAGTCTTGCGCGGTCTGCCTCGCCCGCGCCGCGGGGGCTCCAGCAGGCTGTCGGCGCCGAGTTCGTTGCGAACCGGCTCTAATGTCGAGTTGAGGACCACTGGTGTAGTGCGCGGCGGGAGCATCACGTCGCCTGAGGAACAACACGTCACAATTCTATTATTAAACGAACAAGTATCACAAGAAAATAGATTGATGTAAGAGTATGGAGTTGTACATTACTGAAAGGGAGATGCCGAAAGGAATCGGCATGTATGGACCCTTCATCACGGTATTTATGTAAAAAATACTTACCACTGGGTGTGAACACTAGATGTCCGGACTCGCGGTGAGTGGTGCGCACCATTCCGGACATGACAGACGAGTTGCTCTCTCTTTTGCTCTCGCGAGCCTCGGCAGCCATGTCTACTGTTGGGTCCTCCTGGAACATTATAAAGAAAAACTTGTGAACAATACTTGATGACCTATTTGGCCGATTTCAGCCATGGCGACCACTTCTACTCAAGTCGGCGCTCATGCGCCCGTAGGTGGCTATTATAGCTGATTTGTCATTGGAATGAATAAAACGAGAAGTAAAAATAATTTTTCTATCATACTTATAAATTTACTTCACCGATAAAAGTAAAGTAAAATAATAAAACAAATGTTAGGTCAGTAAAACAGACATCAGGTTGGTAGAACAAAAATCAGGTCGGTAGAACAGAAATCAGGTCAGTAGAACAGAAAACAGGTAGATAGAACAGAAACCAGATCGGTCGAACAGAAATTAGATCAGTAGAACTGAAAACATGCCAGTAGAACGGAAATCATGTCAGTAGAACAGAAACAGGATTGTAGAACAGAAACCAGAGGTTAGTAGAACAGAAACTAAATCGGAATGACAGATATCAGGTCGCTAGAACAGAAATTAGATCTGTAGAACAGAAATCGGGTCGGTTAAGCATAAATCAGGTTGTTGGAACAGAAACCAGGTCGGTAGAACAGAAATCAGGACATTAGAACAGAAATCAGGACATTAGAACAGAAATCAGGATGGTAGAACAAAAACCAGGTCAGTAGAACAGAAATCAGGTTGGCAGAACAAAAATCAGTTTAGTAGAAAATAAATCAGGTCGGTAGAGCATAAATCAGGATGGTAGAACAAAAATCAGGTCAGTAGAACAAAACTCAAGTAAGTGGAACAAAAGTTAGTTTAGTACAACAAAAATCAGGTCGATGGAACATAAATCAGGGCAGCAAAACAGAAATTAAGGAAAATTATATCTTCCATATAATCGCTCGTCTGTGGCATAATATAGGATGGTAAACCCAAGGAAACATACCTTTTCACATATTTTGGTGTGGACGCGTAGTTTGTCTGAGCGTGCGAAAGATCGTCCGCAACCACCGCAAGTAAATGGTCGCTCACCAGTGTGAGTCAGTCGGTGACGGGATAGGTGAGGTCAACGAGGAATAGAAGTTATGTCGGTATAGTGAGTTTCATGTAATACTTCCTGTGGTGTCTTGTTGGTCTGAATGTAAATATGCGCCTTCATAATTCAGACGGATTATACGGCGGACATAATATTACATGCAGATCAACATGGTCGCTGTATCCGGATTAAAGTTATGTAGGTATAAAAGAGAACTTAAGTTGGTAAAATAAGAGTTAGGTCGGTAAAACAGGAGTCAAGTCGGTAAAACAGTAGTCAGATTAGTAAAACAAAAGTTAGATCTTCAAAAGTCAGACAGGTTCTAACCTTAGCACGAGCGGAAAGTCAGAAAAATAAAGCGTACCTTAAGCCATTTTAAGCCCTTTTTGACAGTTGTAAGATAAGATACGGCAGAGGGACCATTGGAGGGAGGGATGTTTAAAATGGCCTTACGGTAGTTTGAATGAGAGGGAAATACATACCTTTTCGCATATTTTGGTGTGGACGCGTAGTTTGTCCGAGCGCGCGAAGGAGCGTCCGCAGCCACCGCAAGTAAATGGTCGCTCACCGGTGTGTGTCAGTCGGTGACGGAATAGGTGAGGTGAACGAGTCATGTCGGTATAGTGCGTTTCATGAAATACTTCCTGTGGTGTCCTGTTGGTCTTAATGTAAATATGCGCCTTCATAATTCGGACGGATTATACGGCGGCCATAATGTTACATGCAGATCAACATGGTCGCTGTATCCGGATTAAAGTTATGTAGGTATAAAAGAGAACTTAAGTTGGTAAAGTAAGAGTTAGGTCGGTACAACAGGAGTCAAGTCGGTAAAACAGTAGTCAGATTAGTAAAACAAAAGTTAGATCTTCAAAAGTCAGACAGGTTCTAACCTTAGCACGAGCGCAAAGTCAGAAAAATAAAGCGTACCTTAAGCCATTTTAAGCCCTTTTTGACAGTTGTAATATTCGTACGTATGCTACGGCAGAGGGACCATCTATTTAATAGACTTTATGCTGACAAATCGGGTTGTTTAAAATGACCTAGCGGTAGTTTGAATGACTGGGTAATACACACCTTTTCACATATTTTGGTGTGGACGCGTAGTTTGTCTGAGCGCGCGAAAGATCGTCCGCAGCCACCGCAAGTAAATGGTCGCTCACCGGTGTGCGTCAGCCGGTGACGGGATAGGTGAGATGAACGCGGAATAGAAGTTATGTCGGTATAGTGAGTTTCATGAAATACTTCCTGTGGTGTCTTGTAAATATGCGCCTTCATAATTCGGACGGATTATACGGCGGCCATAATATTACATGCAGATCAACATCGTCGCTGTATAACCCGTCCGGATTCAAAAGGGGCTCATTTCCAATACTACCAACATGACGCTAGAAGAACTATTTGATGAAACGCACTATATAAAAGCGAACTTAAGTTGGTAAAATAAGAGTTGGGTCGGTAAAACAGGAGTGAAGTCGGTTAATCAGAAGTCAGATCAGAAGAGATTAGTAAAACAAAAGTTAGACAGGCTCTATCTAACCTTAGCACGAGTGGAGAGTCAGAAAAATAAAGCGTACCTTTTCACATATTTTGGTGTGGACGCGTAGTTTGTCCGAGCGCGCGAAAGATCGTCCGCAGCCACCGCAGGTAAATGGTCGCTCACCGGTGTGGGTCAGTCGGTGACGGGATAGGTGAGATGGCATTTTAAGCCCTTTTTGACAGTTGTAAGATTCGTAGAGGGACCATGACAAAACAGGCTGTTTAAAATGGCCTTACGGTATCTTGAATGAGTGGGAAATACAAACCTTTTCATATATTTTAGGTGACGGGATAGGTGAGATGAACGAGTGACAGAAGTTATGTCGGCATAAAAGCGAACTTAAGTTGGTAAAATAAGAGATAGGTCGGTAAAACAGGTGTGAAGTCAGTAAATCATAAGTCAGATTAGTAAAGCAAAAGTTAGATCCTCAAAAATCAGACAGCTTCTAACCTTAGCACGAGCGGAAAGTAAAAAGAATAAAGCGCCATTTTAAGCCCTTTTTGACAGTTGTAAAATTCGTACTTATGCTACGGGAAAGGGTCCTTGCAAGGCAATGCAGGCAATCATTTATCTAAGGGTCCATGTATTTAGTACTTACTGACAAATCGGGCTGTAGCGGCCTTGTAGCGGAAGCTACGACCCAGCGAATTTTCACGTAGGGAACTTTGTTCTTATCCCAATTGCCTGCATGATTTGCGTCATACTTTTAGTTAGGGTAGTTAGAATATAAGCTGGCTGTATTATATTGTTAATATTATTTCCGCCGCCTATCATCAGTTGGGAAAGCCTTATTGTAGTCTGAACGAGAGGGAAATACATACCTTTTCACATATTTTGGTGTGGACGCGTAGTTTGTCTGAGCGCGCGAAAGATCGTCCGCAGCCGCCGCAAGTAAATGGTCGCTCACCGGTGTGGGTCAGTCGGTGACGGGATAGGTGAGATGAACGCTGGAATCTGAAAAAGTACATACATTATTATTCGGAACAATCTCAGTTTTCACCGGGAAACTGGTATCCACGGGCCTAGGCCAAGTGCATATCAGGATTTAGTCTGTGTGTGTTGTGTTTGTGTCTCAAGTCACGTGATTGTCGGTATGTTTCGTGTGTCAGGTCGTGCGGCTGTCGTGTCTTGCGTGTCAGGTCGTTTGTCTGCCGTTGTGTTTATATTATTAAGCATTACCACATTTGCCCACTGCAGGGCAAAGGCCTTCCTCTCCTCCACATACATACATAAATTAACCGTCCATTTTGCGACGGACCTGCTGCTGCAACGACTACAACGCTGCTGGTACTGGCTAGAGTATAAACGAGTGGGAGGCGCGTCTGAGACGCGTCGCTCTGAAACCAGCCACAGTGTCTCGACACACTACGATCGAAAAATTTCGGCGCAATGTTATTTGCATTACGGCTGACACATTTCAGCCGAAATTCCGTCGCCGAATTTCAGTCCAAAGTAATTCGGGGTGGTTTGTACGTAATTTCGGCGCTTATAGTGTGTCATCCCAACCAAAAACGCCGAAAACTGACGAAACGGTCGCCGCATTTCAGTCGTAGTGTGTCTATCTATACACATAAACTCATGAATGACCTACCTGAGATCACACACGTCACAGACGTGCGGGCGGCCCTCGGTCTGAGCGCCGTCACCAGAGTCTGAGATGGAGCCGGAGGAATCAGTTTCTTCATCATCATCCATGTTGGATTTGTTGGGTTTGTACACACATAAACTCATGAATGACCTACCTGAGATCACACACGTCACCAGAGTCTGAGATGGAGCCGGAGGAATCAGTTTCTTCATCATCATCCATGTTGGATTTGTTGGGTTTGTACACACATAAACTCATGAATGACCTACCTGAGATCACACACGTCACAGACGTGCGGGCGGCCCTCGGTCTGAGCGCCGTCACCAGAGTCTGAGATGGAGCCGGAGGAATCAGTTTCTTCATCATCGTCCATGTTGGATTTGTTGGGTTTCTCTGTAAAACACAAATTAATACATTTAATAGAAAACCTTTAGCATTTGGAGAGTCGATATTATGAAAGTTACGACGTTCCGCGAAAGAACGAAAGAATTTATACGGGGTGGGGAGTGAAACCGATCAATTTTCGCCATTGAACATATGGTGGTAAACGATACAAAAATCGACTTCCCATACAAAGTCAGTCTTCCGTTACAAAGATTAGGGGTGGCAGTATTCTTAACCACTAAAATAAACATAAGCCCTGTGATGCCGGCTTAGAATAGCATCACCCCATTTCTTTCCTGTGGGTGTCGTAAGAAGCGACTAAAGGACTCGAGGGTATCATGTGTATTGCAATTTTAGGCGACAGGCTGACAACCTGTCACTATAGTGATACACGACAACAGCTAAAACGGCCCTCAAATATGTGTCAGACGTGGCGATAACGACCGTTCTTTTACGGTCGTTGACGCTCTGCCTACCCCGCAAGGGATAAAGGCGTGATGTATGTATGTATGTAAAATAAACATACCATCGGAGTCATCATTGTGGTCATTGGAGTTGCTGGAAGGCTTCTGCAGCGCGGCGAGCTGCACAACTTTGATGCCGCCGGCGGGCTTGTAGTCGGCGTCTTTGTGGTTGTCACTGGCCGCTGTAAAGATGGAAAAATGTTGTTATTATTACATTGCTTGAAGAATGGAAATCAGAAGACTTATTCGCTACTTGACAGGGACATAAATAAAATACAAAAGTTATATGCTTAAAACAACTGTCCAAAAATACTACAGACTTCTTTCATCGTTTGCCAAAATATTATAAGTTACAATTTATAAATACCAAAATTATATAAAAGTTATTGTTTTGGCTCCATCCAAAATATTGAATTATGACGTCATATTTCAAAAATTTCATACAAAACGTCGTTTTCGGTCGTCATAAAAAGTAGCTCATTTAACCTTTCAATCAAGTCAAGAAGCAGATTCATTGGGGTCGGCGCTACATGATTTTGTTAGAACGCAAAATCATGTTTGACAAAGTTTTATGACCGTCTGCCTGACGTCGACAATCTTTGGGTTGGGAATGCTATTGTAGGTGGTATCACCGACACTAAGCGGTTGAATACGGGGTGTTAGGGACGGTGTAAAGAAAACTTTGCAGGCGTGCTCAGACTATGAAACTGAACAACTTTTACTATGGAGCCAATGGTGGAAAACGAAAATAAAAATCCGCACTCCCATACACAGTCAGTCACCTGATAGTAAATTTTGTATGGGAGGACGGAATTTTTTTTTCGTTTCTCACCATTGGCTCCATAGTAAAAGTTGTTCAGTTTGATGGTCTGATCATGCCTGCAAAGTTTTCGGTACACCGTCCCTAACGAGGCCCAAAACTCTACGTCGCCTTTTACGAAACACCCTGAGTAGACGAATATTATTAGCTACCGACACCAAAACATTTGAACTCCCTTTGAATCATTTTGTATGGGAGGTGCAGTGACTTTATTTCTTCTTCTTCGAGTCAAAATGGTGGGCCTTATTATGATTTAAAACTAGATATGAATACATACATAAATATATCACGCCTATATCCCATTCGGGGTAGACAGAGCATAAACGACTGTAAGAAACGGCTATTTACACCACGCACGCCACGTGTGATAAAATAAAAGTTTGAGAGAAATACAGACTGTGCATCGCCATAGTAACAAGTTGTCTCTCCGGCTTGTCTCCTAAGATTGCAATGCACATCAACTCTTAAATCCCATAGTCACTTCTTACGACACTCACGGAAAAGATATGGGGTGATGCTATTCCACGCCGGCACCAAAAGGCAAATATTAAAAAGAAAACAATTAATAAATAAGCGAATACAATGCAGTCGCATACAATTTTGTGTCAGTCAACCTTTATATAAGAAAACTAGTTGTCCTTGTTTTTAGCATTAACAACAAGTTATTGGTTTAAATCTTTATAATCTTACAAAGTAATAAAATACTATGAACTATAATGATCCCGAACGGTTTTTTGTTTCATTATAATTGCGAAAAAAGATTATAAAAAATACCTACAATTCAGATAAAATAAATATTTATAGGAATTGTTCATTGCCAGCGGTTCTCAAGTTTAAAAAATTACAAATGTAAAAAATAGCTGCCAATTTTTATACGGCAGCCGTTCGAATAGGCCATATTTGACAGCTGTGAACCAGTGAAACCCAAACTAGAAGGTCGACAAAGAAAAATAGACCTGATTCATTCATGATCACGGCATAAACATGATTTTATCAGCTGACAAATATGGCATATTCAAACGGCCGGCCTGTAAATAAAAGACGTAAAAAATCATCTGCAATTTATGGGTGAACCAACCCAGTGTGTCTTGGGGAAAGTTGTTCAGTTTCATTTGCTGGTTCAACCCTTAAAATATTTGCAATTGATTTTTTTACACCTTTTATATACGTTCAATCAAAGTTTGAGCACCTCTGCCGGCGGTCATGATTGTGCAAATAGCTCGTGAAAGGAAATGATGGTAAATTATTGTCTTGCGCCTCCATTGTCGTCGCCGCGCTCCCCCCCACCACTCGAGATAATATTACGAATTATATCCACCTAGTACTTGCTAGGCTTCCTAGGTTATGTAAAGCTAGTTTATGATCGTTTGGAAAGGTGAATTCTGCGGTAAAAGTATGAGGTTGGTATTTTAATAAAGTTTGTGATACGACTTTGGAGACGCAGTTGTATTTTTATTTGCCAACACAGATTTTGTCTCATTAGCGCTCAAAAGTTTGGTGACCTATGTTCGCCATAGGTCACCAAACTTTTGAGCGCTTTTAAAAACGCGGTGGTAAATCTATCTTTGCATGATGAGTATGCCATTTGCCACCGAACTATTTGCTTGGTTGTGTGACGTGTTGTTTTTTATTTTGCACGTCACCATTACGTACATAAGTGTTATCTTTGCCCACACTGTAGTTTACTGCCAAAATCGGCTACAATAGCCACCTTCGGGCGCATTAGCGCAGACTTGATCAGGAGTAGCAGTGGTTGCCATTGCCGAAATCGGCCGGAGAGATCATCATCATCTTGAACTATGTTTTCATCGGCTGGTATAAAAAAACCCACGAGGAACACATTATTTTAAATGCTAATCAAAATTTCTGCAATTCTGGACTTCATTGATCAATACAAACCACTCACATCAACTTATTAATTAAGTATGTACAAATATGATTTTAAAAAACTGTTATGATATGATTAACAGCCGCACCGCACGTGATCGGGAAATATAGTTGCAAACGCACAGGTGTTGGGAGCCGGTGTTTTCATAGCGGATATTCAACAAACGATGTATAACAAACATTGTTACACAAACAATGGAACGCAGCTACTTTATAACTGTTTAATCTTGTTAAAATAATGCGGATTAGATATTGCGTGCGTTGTCACTTTTTATGGGTTTATTTATACCCACGTATTTTTTTTGGGGTGCGTTTTATTGATATAATATTTTTAAATCATCATCATCATCTTACTGCCCTTATCCCGAATTAAATCGGGTCGCGTCGGCGCAACATGTTTTGTTGAACACAAAATCTGGCATTGTTTAAAACAATGTCATAATGACCGGCCGCCTGCCTGACGTCAACCCTCTTTGGAAATGCTATTGTAGGTGGTATTAGTCCGGTATGGCTGGCATTATTTGAGGGCGTAACTTACAAAAATTCTAAAGTCGCTAATTTTTTGTACGATTGTGCAATTTGTGTCTATAAAGCACATATTTAATTTTGTGCCATTTTTTAAGCTTGAGTAATTTTTTGATTAAATGTATGGCAGCTCATTATTAAATTATTTTTTAAGTATGTAGGTACCTACAAAACAATACTAAAAAGTTTACCAGTATTGTCTCTGTGACAGTTAACACAGTGTAAAAACCTTGTTTGAGTCGCTTTTCCACTGATAACGAAAGTATGTTTCCTCACATCTAAAATGGCACAAATTAATAAATTGGGATCAATGAATGGTCCAGAAGCTATGAGCAAAAAACCATCGACTTTAATATTTTTGAAACACGAAAAGCTAGCCGTACTGGACTATATCACCGCCACCACAAGGTTGATCATAGTCGACAGATATTCAGCCGAGGTCAAAATCTCTACGTTGCCTTTTACGAAACACCCTGAGTGGAGTAGGGGTGGCAGTATTCTTAGCCTACCACACGGAATTGGAAGATAATTATTTTGAAAATTGTGCTACAAACACAGGAATGACCCCGTATAACCTCCTGAGTTTTGAAATAGAATGCAGTCATTAATGCCTAGTGTACGTACAACAAAATAAGAGATGGTCTTGCTTGACACCGGTGCACATTTGAGACGTTATTATTAATATGTAGTTATGTATGATTATTCATTTTGTATATTAACATAATCAAAGATATGATTTCACAGTTTTTTTTGTAACTTTGCATTAATTAATGTAAATAAAATACACACTCACTCTAACTTAACTACATAACAGATCTTATTCTTTATAAAGGACGTGGGGACTCGGGAGTGTATAATTTTGCGCCCCATCCTGTGTAGCTAAGCCTTACCTTCATCTCATACTATAATATCGAAAAGGTATTACGGAAATACCATTGATTTTCGCCAATCTGGGATAATTCCAGTTCCTAAAAACGTCATTTTTAGGGTTTCGTAGTCTACTAGAAACCCTTATAGTTTCGTCATGTCTGTCTGTCTGTCTGTCTGTCTGTCTGTCTGTCTGTCTGTCTGTCTGTCTGTCTGTATGCCGCGCCCTCATATCTTCGTCAGTTTTAGAGCTACCGACATGAAATTTGGTGAGAAGATAGATCGTGTTGACCCAAATATAGAAATGTTAAGAAAAAATTATATTAAATGTTTTTTGGACCCCCTCCCATACAAGTGAAAGGGGGGCAAAAAAAAATTTTTTCTTCTGTAATATTGAGTAGGGTATCGTTGAATAGGTCTTTTAAAACTAAGGTGAGGTTGCTTTGAAACAAAGTCACTAAAATGTTTCTATCACGAGATATTTGCTTTTAAAAAGGGCGTTTTTGACCCATTATTTGTTCCAGCTGTAACTTCTAAAGTATAAACGCAAAAAATTTGAAATAAATATGGAATATAGCTTACTATCTGAAGTTACAATGAAAACTATAACGGATATTGTACCTTTAAAGGTTTCAGAAAAAATTGAGTTTTTCTATTTGCGGTTGGTCATCATACTGCTGCTAACAAACCAGCAACAAAATTAAGTTTGTAATGCTGAAAAACCTGATATTTAAACGTTGACTACGAAACCCTACTTGTGGGCGTGTCTGACACGCTCTTGGCCGGTTTTTTAACACAATTTATAGGTTTCACATCATAAGTGCACTTTGTAGTACACATAACATTGTCTACACAAAATACAGTTATACTTAGTCAAATTATACCCATTTACAGTGACAAAACAAGAAGAAATATTAGCTCTTAGTCTCAGTTTTCTTCTATGTTCAGTTAAAATCATAACGCAAATAAAATCTTCAAGCAGGTGTAAATTGAACAAAGTCCCCTACAGATGCAACGTTTATTTTTACCTTTGGCGTTCAACATCTTTGTGACGTAGCGAATTGAAATAGACGAAAATATTACGTAATATATAACGATATGTTAAGGGAACTGTACGAGTTCATTGTGCAAAGAAAATACGAAAAATAACCACTTATTAAGATAACTCTTGCGAAACTACACAAAGTCATTGTGAAAAGAAAATACGAAAAATAACTAAGTTAGCAACCAATTTGCAGAAATATTTTAATGAGGCAAAACAAAAATGTTGTGCATAAAAACTCACTCGATGTGATGTAAGATTAATGTTTTAAACCATTTATTAAAATATAAGCAATTTGCAAAAGATGATTTAATATTACCTATGTTTTTTCTGCTTTCCTTTTATATGTGTGTCTTATAAAAAACGAGCGTACAAACCCAAACATAATAATGTGCATTTATATAATTTGCATCTTACCCAAGTTTCTTTTTCTATATTTCTATTCTTATATTTATTTGTCCTATTTGCCTTTGCTTTTGAATAAACATTATTGTTCCTTTTCTACATACAATATATTTAGGTATATTTTAGTATTGTAAATAAGTATTCAAAATGTATGACACATAGGTGTTAAATTAGCAAATAGTTTAGTTTAGACGTTTCCATTTTTTACGGTTTTTCTATCTAGAATCGTTAAAATTTTGCTAATAAATTGCCTATGAAGTAACGGCCCAAAGCATACGAAAGATAATCCAAAAATTCCGTCATAAATAAGGATTCATAAAAATATTCCTATAGATTTCCAAAAGCGGGTTCACCTTTTTAATAAATTTACCAAGCTTATGAATATTTATTAAAATTCGGTTGTGTTTGTAATATAACACCTAATTTAATATAAAATAAATATGGTTTTAGTTTTCAAAAACCACTTTTTTATGACATCCTGTAACACCTTGTTACAAAAACTTGATAAATTGAAATCCATTTATTAGAAACTATAGAACACTTAATTACTTTTATTGTTTGTAATTTACGATCAAATTTATTTAATGTTTTATTTAAAATATAATATTATTAGAGCTCAGAATTCTTTACAGATTATTTTAATAACAGGTTTTGTTTACCACACCCAAGTATTTTTCCAAAATCGACATTCCAATAATACAGTCGTCATTATTAAAGAAAACGAGTAATAACGGTACTATGAGGCGTATTTTTAAATCAATAATTTTATTTTGATACGCAAGTCTGCCACGAACTATTAAACCCTAAGTTTTGCTACATGAAACCATTTGTTCATACAGAGACATGAATGACACATAGACAGAGACGTGCGATATGAGTGCAGTTTGCAGTATCGCATAAAATCGATTACCAAATACTGATTTAAAAATACGTCTCCAGTACATAGACATGAATGAATTCGAGACGTGCGATATGAGTGCAGTTTGCCGTATCGCATACAAAATCAGATTACCGTATACTGATTTAAAAATAAGTCTCCAGTAGAAGACACGTATGTAGATAAATATTTGAGAAAAATATAAACAAATTCGTCTTCGAGCATCGTACGCGTGACTTGCAATTTTAGCTGTTACTTGTTACATACATCTTTTGATGCATGTGAGAGAGTTTTTTGTGTTATTTTTATGATCCATAATTTTGAAAGCAGTGTTATTTCTATAAATTGCTGTCAAATGATAAATATCTCAAAATATCTCGTACTCTCTAGTACGGGTATCAAAAATGCCGCTCCAATCTATGAAATAAATTAAAGTCTGGTAAAGTTCATTGTACGGTGACGTGACGAAGCTTTTCCTGATCGCTGCATTATAATCCAACGCGTCTGCCCGATGTCAAATTATTATGAAATTGTCGCACGAGAGCTTCTTTGAGCCTAATCTCATTTTCAACTCTTTTTTATTAGTTCGTCAATACTTAACAGTTGTGTGCTTAGCTGCGTCTTTACTTAAGCTCATGTTTACCTGTCACTCCTTAATCAATGTTTCCTTAATATTTTTATACTAACGCTTAGCTTTGACGCCACTAATCAATTGAATGTGCGATGTGTATGAAGGATTGGAGCAAGACGCAACTAAGGGATAACTATCCAGGGAATGGGCAGCAGCGTTTCCTGTGAATTAAATATCTTGTACTGCGCCCGCCAATGCGCCTGCCAAGCGTGGTGGGTATGGCAATGCCGTCCGATAGGTGGAGCCCATGTCTAGTGGCTGTTAAGGTTAAGGTAGATTAAATTACTATAACATCAATAAAAACTTATAAATAGTCAGCTACCTTACGCACGTGAGTGAGAAAGATAGTACATACAAACATTTAGCCCCTGCAATATCCTATAGCTAGACTGTCGGCCACTGCTCGGCCCTCACTATAGTCACCCCATTAAATGTAGTAATAGTAAAAAACAATATATTTTTAGGATAAAGTTGGTATAATAATGGAATGTACACGTACTCACGAGGCGACGACATCTTAGAGCTGCGGTCATCTGTCTTCGCGTCGTCGGAGAAGCGGACTGTCATCTTCTTGATAATCTAATAAAGTCTCTAACAGTATAGTATAGTAGTAAATAAGGAATGTACAAGTACTCACGAGGCGACGACATCTTCGAACTGCGATCATCTGTCTTCGCGTCGTCAGAGAAGCGGACTGTCATCTTCTTGACAATGTAATATAGCCTCTAATCTATAGATAGGTTAGTAAATAAGGAATGTACAAGTACTCACGAGGCGACGACATCTTGGAGCTACGGTCATCTGTTTTAGCGTCATCTAAGACGCGAACTATCCTTTTCTAAACTGTGTAATATAGCCTCTAATCTACAGAAAGGTTAGTAAATAAGGAATGTACAAGTACTCACGAGGAACATCTTGGAGCTACGATCATCTGTCTTCGCGTCATCGGAGAAGCGGACTGTCATCTTCTTGACAGTGTAATATAGCCTCTAATCTATAGGTAGGGTAGTAAATAAGGAATGTACAAGTACTCACGAGGCGACGACATTTTGTAGCTACGATCACCTGTTTCCGCATCATCTAAGAAGCGAACTATAATCTTCTTGACAGTGTAATAAAGTCTCTAACAGTTTATAAATATGGTAGTAAATAAGGAATGTACAAGTACTCACGAGGCGACGACATCTTGGAACTACGATCATCTGTCTTCGCGTCATCAGAAAAGCGAACTGTCATCTTCTTCTTGACGCGCAGACGCTCGTCCTCAGGAGACATAATCGAGGGACGCTTCTTGGGACCTTCCTCGTGCTTTTCCGAGTTGGTTGACGATGCTGTGGAAAGATGTGGAGTTAGTTGTTGTAACCTTCATATCACGGCGAATCACTGCTAAAAATCACAAGAAAATTTAAATCGTATTACTACTCAAATATGTACGATTTTTACTAATCAATCAAGGCAAATTATTTGGCCGTGTTATGCCGGCTTAGAATAGCATCACCCTATATCGTTCCCGACTTCCCGTGGTCGTCGTAAGAAGTGACTATAGTACGGCGTTCGAATAGGCAATATTTGACAGCTGTCAGACTACAGATACTCGAATACATGTACAGAAAAATAGAACATATGTCATAGCATTAACATGATTTTGACAGCTGTCAAATATGGCCTATTCGAACGCCGGTACCATTAGGGACTTGATATGTATCGCATTTTTAGGCAACAGGCATGACTATGGTTAAACAGTCTTCTGACTGACTCTCAATCTTTTGTCAGACGTGGGGTAAATGACGGTTTGCCTACCCCGCAAAGGATATAGGCGTGATATACATATGTGTGCATGTAGTATCAATTCACATTTTTCGTCGCCTTTATTTATTCCTTTGTGAATGTTGGTATTTGGCCTTTTCGACCACACTACTATCCTAAATAAATAAAACGCCGAAGGTTAAAAGGCAAACTTCAAATCTTGAACAACAAAGTTGTCTTGAGAACCACACAAGAAAGTAGATATATTTAGTGAGTAATACTAATAATAATGCTTTACTTAGAACAGAGTTTCGCATTTCGATTACTGTGATCCTTATCGAAATTATTTCCAACTTTGTTTCCAACCCTGTCCTAAAATAATAGCCAGGCAAATCTAATACCTGATTTGAATAGAATGGAAGGCTGCTCTCAAAAGCATCGCACAATTTTCCGGTGTTTCGCCGTTTCCTACGAAACAAATTCACTCAGGACTGAGTACTCGTCACCGTATTAGGTAGTAATTTCTTTCTATGGTAGCTGTAATGAAATGCAATTATCATCCCAGCCTACCTTGGTCATGTTCAGTCTGGATACTGGCCCCAACCCTGTCGCTGCCGTGTCTTGCCTGCTCCATTTCCCTGGCAACAGCAGCTAAGATGTTATTGTCAATATTGGTAGTAGATGTGTTACCTTGGTCATGTTCAGTCTGGATACTGGCTCCAACCCTCTCGCCGCCGTGTCTGGCTTGCTCCATTTCCCTGGCTGCCGCAGCCAAGATGTTATTGACAGCAGGTAGATTAGACAAGCGACTTCGTTCCTGTCCTAAAATAACAGCCAAGCTAAGACTAAGCATAGCCGAGTATATTTGTTACTCTCAGCCTACCTTGGTCATGTTCAGTCTGGATACTGGCTCCAACTCTGTCGCCGCCATGCCTAGCCTGCTCCATTTCCCTGGCAGCCGCAGCCAAGATGTTATTGACAGCAGTGTGGGTGGTAGATGTGTTACCTTGGTCATGTTCAGTCTGGATACTGACCCCAGCCCTCTTGCTCCGTACCTGACTTACTCCATTTCCCTGGCTGCCGCAGCCAAGCTGTTATTGTCAATATTGGTAGTAGATGTGTTACCTTGGTCATGTTCAGTATGGATACTGGCCCCAACTCTGTCACTGCCGTGCCTGGCTTGCTCCATTTCCCTGGCTGCCGCAGCTAAGCTGTTATTGTCATTATTGGTAGTAAATATGTTACCTTGGTCATGTTCAGTCTGGATACTGGCTCCAACCCTGTCACTGCCGTGTCTGGTCTGTTCCATTTCCCTGGCCGCCGCAGCTAAGATGTTATTGACAGCTTTATGAGTTTTAGATTAGACAAGCGACTCCGTTCCTGTCTTAATACAACAGGTAAGCTCGACCTAAGCCAAGCAGCCTGATTATATTTGTTACTCTCAGCCTACCTTGGTCGTGTTCAGTCTGGATACTGGCCCCAACTCTGTCGCTGCCGTGCCTGGCTTGTTCCATTTCCCTGGCTGCCGCAGCCAAGATGTTATTGACAGCAGTGTGGGTGGTAGATTAGACAAGCGACTTCGGTCCTGTCCTAAAATAACAGCCAAGCTAAAAATAAGCATAGCCGATTATATTTGTTACTCTCAGCCTACCTTGGTCATGTTCAGTCTGGATACTGGCTCCAACTCTGTCACTGCCGTGCCTGGCTTGCTCCATTTCCCTGGCCGCCGCAGCTAAGCTGTTATTGTCTTTGGTAGTAGATGTGTTACCTTGGTCATGTTCAGTCCGGATACTGGCCCCAGCCCTCTTGCTCCGTACCTGACTTACTTCATTTCCCTGGCAGCCGCAGCCAAGATGTTATTGTCATTATTTGTAGTAAATACGTATATGTTACCTTGGTCATGTTCAGTCTGGATACTGGCTCCAACTCTGTCGCTGCCGTGCCTAGCCTGCTCCATTTCCCTGGCTGCCGCAGCTAAGATGTTATTGACAGCGGTGTGGGTAGTAGATTAGAAAAGCGACTTCGATCTTGGCCTTAAATAACAGGTAAGCTATGACAAAACTAAGCCTAGTAGACTGAGTATATTTGTTACTCTCAACCTACCTTGGTCATGTTCAATCTGGATACTGGCTCCAACTCTGTCACTGCCGTGTCTTGCCTGTTCCATTTCCCTGGCCGCCGCAGCCAAGATGTTATTGACAGCAGTGTGGGTGGTAGATTGAAAAAGCTACTTCGTTCCTGTCCTAATTCAACAGGTAAGCTAGACCTAAGCCTAGCAGACCGAGTGTATTTGTTACTCTCAGCCTACCTTGGTCATGTTCAGTCTGGATACTGGCCCCAACCCTCTCCCCGCCGTGCCTGGCTTGCTCCATTTCCCTGGCGGCCGCAGCCAAGATATTATTGACAGCTGTGTGGGTCGTTGATGGGTCGTCGCGGCGCCGGCGGCGGATCTCTTCC
The DNA here is from genome assembly GCA_024500475.1 of Phthorimaea operculella. Lineage (NCBI taxonomy): Eukaryota > Metazoa > Arthropoda > Insecta > Lepidoptera > Gelechiidae > Phthorimaea > Phthorimaea operculella. The sequence continues at coordinate 1,923,058 of JANFCV010000097.1, forward strand.
GCGCGCATCATGGATTGTTGGTACATGTGGATCTAGGTGGAAAGAGTATTGGTTAAAATATGGCTTAGATCCTTTTGCTAGTACTTTTTTAATGGCTAATACGCATAACGCAGTACGTACTTTTCTAACATCCTGTATACATAGCGCCAGGTTAGTATTATGTTCCTTGATACATAGTTTAGCAGGCGCATGGAGGAGGGAAGCAGGAGGAAGGGAGGGATGCACCAGCTAATATATAAAAGGTACTCTTTGGGATGCACAAAGGGATGTTTGGTAAAATTTGACATGTGATATTTTTTAAGAGCGTAAGAACTCCTTGAATAAAATATTTTGTCAAATAGCTCCGAGTAATCAGGGTTAATCTATGGTCCATTCTAGTGATGCATGCGTAAATAAAGATACCAGTTATCTTTTAAATTCAGTACTTAACAGCGTCTAAAAATATGTAAGAATTAGGATATAAATCTGAGATAAAATAAAAGACGTCAGAAAAAAGACGTCATATTTCCTTGGCATTTTAATCATTTATTTTCTCTCGAATATAAAGCTTCATTACAACGCGACCAAGGGACACAGGACTCGAGGGTTTCATGTCTTTGATAGGCTCACACACGGATTTTCTCCCTTAAAATTTGTCAGATGTGGCAAAAATTAACGTATTTTAACTGTTTACTGCCTACCCTGCAAGGGATAAAGCGCGAAGTGTGTGTATCAGAGACAAGTAAGTAGTAAGAATTTAGACGAATTTTAAATACATTTTGAAAGTCCAGCAAACGCCTTAAAGGGCCGTCTATTTATTTACGTTAGAAGTACTCAAATCTATTCCAGTTCACTCATATAAACAAACGCCGCACCCTCGAAGTTATAAACTTATTTCGCTCTACAAATTATATGTAATTAAATTCAACGTAATTTTCCATTTAGTTCTAGAACTATGATAGCGAGAATACAAAGTAGAAATGAAACATTTATCAACCATCAACCTATTTAAAATAAATTTTATTTTTATTACCGAAGTTATCTCGCCCCAATATTTATCTTTATAAAATTGTTGAATAATATTTAAACACGATATATTATCGCGACTTTACGTACTAAATTACCTAAAATAATAAATAATGATTATATACGGTCGGTTTGATTATACTGGGTGCTATATATGTTACCCAATTTTCAATATTATTTATTATGTTGAACATAATAGTTTTTACTTAGGTTTTTACTAATAAGAACTAACGGTAGACAAATACTAGCTATACTCAAATAAATTAAACATGTAATAAAATATATGGTTTACTTTTAATTATAATACATAGCATAGTACCAAATTACTGTATAATTATTACTCCGCTTTCGTATATATTTATATTTTCGTTCTTATGCATTATTAACTTACAATAACTGCTTTGGAATGTAAATCAAGAGGCTACAATACTGTTATTGAATGAATAAAAGTTATATGTGTATCAAATTATTGTGAGTAAATTGTATTTTCTTTTCCAAGATGAATGTATGTTATATTCAAAATAAACCAGTATTAATAAATTAAAGCCCTGTTTATAGAAAAATATAGGGTACATATTAATTTCGAATGCACAAATTCGTACAAAAAGGCTAAACAAAATATGTAGTCACATAAAAAATCACATCTAAGGAAAAACATACAATACGTTTTGTTGCGATTGTGGCCATAAGGTCTCACAAAATTACTCACACTGTTAAAGATATAGTAATAAGCAGTAGTCAGTACCAAACTTTAAAGTGGTCATTTGGCAAACATGACATCATAGTCTCCAATATGATTAAAAGTATATTGTGTAGGTAGTTATGTATCTTTTTTATAATATGGCCTTTTTGATATAATCTTAGGTTTTGAAATTCAAATTTAATTTTTATAGATCGAGCAGCTTAATATCGAAATTAAAAAGTTAATCACCTCACTGATTGAACTTGAAATGGAGTAAAAATTTTAAATTATTATTTGGATAAAGCAATTTTTATGATAAAAGTCCAAAATTTATTCAATAATAAACCGAGAAATAAGATACAGAAACCTATAAATAGGGTTTTATTACTTTAACGGGCAATTCGAAAAAGGAAAACATCATTTAAATGTTCAAGATTATAAATTGCCGTTTGTTTAAAAATACTGCATTATGTATATTGATGCGGCGATTCAAAAATGTTTTAATAACAAGATATTAATATACCTACCTACACACGTGACGTCAAAATGTTTATTTAATGATAAATTGCGAAGATAGCAATGAAGCATTTTAAAGTATTCTTCATTAGTCATTTTGACTAGGTAAATTACCTGGAATTTAATTATTTATTGCTCATAATAATTAAGGAAACGCAAAGTATTTAAACACTTTGTAGTTTTTATAAGTCTACTATACAAAATTTATGCAAAAATATTTTAGTTACCTATTTTTTTGCCAAAATAGGCAAATAAGTGATTTCATGATTAATTGTAATAAAATGAATTTATGTATTTTTACGTATATTATAATTTATATTTCGGGATTTTGATAAGAAACAGCCACTATCTTTTTATCACTGTCCTATCAATCAAAATTATCAATTTCGTCTAAGTTACCTGTGAAATGTATGCTTAATCTAGATATGTAGGCCCTTAAATTATAATCAGCATTTTTGTACATATTCTAGCTGTGGTTGGCTAGTACATTATAGGGCTCTCAAACCAAAATCTAAGCATTCTAAATATCATTGTCTCTGTTTTAATAAATCGGCTTATTAAACCAGTTTTTTATTCAATAGTATTTTTATGAACCTATACAAAATACAATAAACTTTATCTGTACTGTACTGCAGTGTAATCTGATTAACACAATAAAACAAAAGATTTCTTGTCAGGGAATGACTAAGTTAAGTGCCTAAAAAGTAAGCTAGAAGTATAATTAAAAACAAACAATGGAGTAAGGGGAACCCAGACAGTCCAATTGGAGTAAAAAAAGAAAGATATTCATCTAATTACAATTGAAAAGAAGTAGAGAAATTGCCAATAAACAATTTACTGTATTTTCTCAGCATTAAACAGCTTGTTTATAAATTGTTTCCCATCTATCCCATAGATTTTTTAAAAATATATTGATGTTTTTAGTAAAATGTACATATAAGTATGTATCTACATAATTTCCAAGTAGTATAAAGCAGTTTTATTATCCAGCAAACAGACTAGAGAAATAATATTTAAACAGGTATAAAATGGTCACCTTTATTTAAATATGTTTGAGGATAATGTGAATGAAAAATAGACAACATCTGTAATAGAAACTTCAAGCACAACATGCATATATGAAATCGAGCATTTTGCCTACAACCTGTTAAAAATCTTATTTTAGAATGTAATAATAATTAGTTTACTATGTTGCAAATTGATAATCTTAACTAGTTCTCATAAATGGAAAGTCCACTTTTGAGTTAAAATCTAGATTCTGTTATAAACCAGTTTTTAATTAGATGGATATCCATTTAAAAAATATTCACTAAGAAATGTAACTATTTTACCTCATATTTTAATTTATTAACACAGTTTATTTTTTTATAATGGGTTCTATGGCTCTTCACAAAAATAAGCAGGGGCACAGAGCATGATCATCCCACAAATCTCTTGTATTTGAGCCATGCTGATCATGGTGGGTTTTGTATCAAGGGTACCTTGTGTAAAAATAAGTGGATGGAAGAGACTCACTGAAAACTATAGTTTAAAAGAAACTGACCTGTTTAAGCCTCTCAACATCAGTAGCAGTAGCAGGACGGGCCCCAGGAAACTGTGTCGGCTGGGACGAGCTTGCAGCAGCTGTCTGCGAGTACTGCGGGTACTCCAAGTTGACATTCAGGAGCTGGGCAGCATTATCCCTCGCCTCGTATGCCAGCCCCCGAATCTCCAGCTCGGAAGCCGTATGCATCAGGCTCTGCAGGTCCAACTCTTGGACATCTACAGAACCCTTGTACATAAACTCCACTAGGAGGTTTATCTCTGAGAAGGGGATCCCTTTCAGGATCACAATTGGGTGCTGACATGGGTTGTCCCTGGCAGAAACAGAAATATATTAAAAACTACTCTCTTGTAAGTACTTGTTATCGGTATTATTGCATAAATTAAATAATAAATTATCTGAATTTGTCATTATTCAATATTTCTACTCTTATCATGTGATAAAATTATTATTTGTGACTCGGTCATACCACTTTTATGTAACAAATTCAATTATTAAAAAACAACAGTAGAAGGTAGGTATTACAGTAAAAAATCCAAGGCAATAGCACTAAATGAGACCAGATTTAACAAGAATAATAATAACAGTCTTGGCTGAATACAATTCAGCGATATATAAATAGCTTCTTAGAAAAAATAATGATGTCATACTGAACTAATGGTACAGACAGATTTGAATTAGGATAAAAAATAACACTGGCTCGAATAACACAAAAGGTGAATGGTAATTTTCGAAATTTGAAAGGACTTACTTGAATATTTGTTCGAAGTAGGGGCTGCATGCTGATAGCACAAGCTTGTGAGCCTTGAGGGTACCGTCCCGGCAGGAGAGCGTCACGTCTGCGAGCGCCGACGACGAGTAGATAGTGGTGAACAACTGGCTCAGGTTCTGCAGGTGGTTGTTCCACTTCAAGTGGAACGTCTTGTCGCTCACCAGGCCCTGCATCTGAACCACAAACACCACCGGTCAACACAAATCACTACACAATTCACTGCCGATGAATAATGCACAGAAAACCGACTCCACTGCGACCGCCACATAAAATTATAATTATTACAACTTATTTTTAGAACGATGCCCGTAAAAAACACTATACGTACGCGGTATGACAGTAATATAACATGAATATAACTATAGGTACGCGCCGCCGACGGAATTTCAGATTTTATATTTTTTTTTTTATATTTGAATTTCCGCGTTCACCAATATTTCCCGAAATATTAACCCTCGAACACTTCTTACCTCGTATTATCGTTTCCGCCTTCCCGATTTTTCACAAATAACAGCGAAACATTTCACAAAATTAAATAAAATAATGTTACACAGAAAGCCGTGTCGTAAAAAACAGAGTGGGGCACGCTGTGGCCCCCTCCTTACCCCGTGCTTGCCCCGGCCCCCTCGCACACAATCAATATACGGAATATGAGAGCGCGCCGCGCCCCCTCGCCCCCCGCATGCTTTATTATACCGTAATTAATATACAACTTTATAAATTGTATTATAGCTAGCGCATTCCAAGGAACGTATTTCGTATGTTATTTTGAATTTATACGTTGGAAAAGACAGTGAATTGTTTCTTAACTATTTCTTACAGAGTACCATTTCTTTGCAACTACCGGTTTAATAATGCATTGTAGTTATATTGTAGTATTCTCAGGTACATAAAATACCTACGTACCGATTGCAGTACCTATGAAATATATTTAAACCTGTGTTTTTAATTATAGAATTTTTAAGTTAGCATTGCATTTAAGATTTTGTACACATTTTACATTTTCAACCCAGATCGGGCCCCTGCATTTTTATAGACAGTATGATTCATAGTGTGAGTGTAATAAAAAGTACTCAATTTATTTTCTTCGCGTACATACGATACAATGTTCCTCACGCACACATGCACACACTTACAAGAGAGAATAGGAGGGAGGGACGTACGAGTTTAAAGACTCTTCTTTTTATAACAAAAATTCTACAGAATATACCTACCTAACTATTGCGGCATAGGTTCATATAGGTATAGATTGTTACCACCCGCGTAGACAATGTAAATATAAGTATGGTTTCTTGCGTTTTGTATAAGTGGACAGGTAAAATCTGAGGTAGGTTTAGGAAGGAAGGAACTAAGTTACATTAATTAAATTTATGCTAAATAGAATTGGAGGGCGCATGAGCGGTAGAATATACGAAATCATTGCTTCTGAATAGACTTATAATCAAATCTGTCCCTTATCTTGCGAGTTAATGTAATAGGTTGATTATAAAATTATTACTCGTAAATTCTATGTAAAAATATATAAATAATAAATAGGTATAAATATAAAAAAAAATATATATTGAAGAATGATTTGCCAGTGCTAGTATTTTTTAAATTAATATATTTTTAACGAATACTTATTCTTCAATAAATATGTAAAAATTCAAAATTTTAACCAATCGCAGCGAAAGAGTTAACTGTGAAATATACCAGATACGTCAAAAAATATTGTGTCACAACACTATTTCCCCAATGCAGCCAACATCAAGATGTGACAGTCCGTTCATTTCATTCGGTCCATGAAAAATTCCATTCGTTCAATATTAAAAAAAAAACAATTTCGTCTATAAATTTGTAATGTCAATTCTGACAGTTGAATTTTTAACGTTGCAAGTGGAGGTTGTGTCGAATCGTTCCCGAAAATTGCAATCGAAAATTCGCTCTACTTAAATTGTACCCATACAACTCAAACTACAAAACATTCTATTTTTGAGTATCAGTACAAAGAATAGTCTTTATATATTAATTTTCACTGATAAAGAATTTTCTATCGATCGATATGGAGAAACCGTCAACCCTGAGGGTATCCAGCGCAAACGTGAAGTATTCTGACGACTACATCACTTCCAACTACGAATATGAGGAGACCCTGGTGACCAAGACTGCCAACGAGATAATGGTAAGCAGATTTTCTTATTTTCCAACTGTATTCACAGGTAAAACGCATGTTGCGTTTTGCCGGGTTGCAGGGATACGTAATTTATTGATCCTGGAAACTTTCCGAACATTCTCCTGTTTACTAGCATGATTAACCTAATTTGACTTTAGAGTTCAGAAGATCACATCTCTGCTTCCTGAATTCAATTATTTGCAAGCCCTTGCACTAATAATACTGTACGAATGCAAGTCAGATACAACACACAATACAATAAGGTAAATATTTTCTTCAGCGAGAGTTATCATTCTTTAAAAACTGTTATTTAGTGCATAATTTTAAGAAAGAAAGATTTGTTTTATTATTTTGTTACTAAATCAAAATATTGCAAAACACAATTAAAATTCTACAACAACATTGGTAACAAATAGGTAGGTCCACATCTTGCATACCAAGCTTACAATTTTTTTAACTGCTCAGCTGTATGCAATTTCATTATCATCATCATCTCCCTGCATTGTTTTGTCACATAATCTTGTAGCAAAGTTTCAATTTACCTATTTAAATTGTAAAAGCACTAAATTTCTGATTAAAGTTCTTTGAAATAGTAATGTAAGTAATAAAAAAGAAGTAGGTACTAAATATTATACACAAAGACTACCATCCTGAGAAGTTCAAACTCCAACTCATACTTATTTATGATAATATATTTTTCAAGCATGTTCTCAAGACAACAAGTAAAAACAAATTACTTTCAATTATTATTATTAAATCTAGCCTACTAGATCCCACTGCTGGGCAAAGGCCTCCCTCGCGGTCTTCCACTTTCAAAGCCAACTCGGTCCACTCCTTATTATAGGCATCGAGATCGTCCCATTAATAATTAATAAATTTCGTACTTTAAATTAATAATACAAAATTCCCATTTTATTTAGTGTCAAAGTGAAAATGATTTTCTAATAGTAATCTAATTACTGTTTAAAATGGCTTCCTGTAAGAATGCACCAGAAGCCAATGTTTGAGTAACATGTAGGTACTCATTAGACACAACATGTAACATGATCTGTTTTGTCTGGTCATTTCCTGTAACCAACTGCTTTGAAAGAATGTTGTGTTTGCAGTTAATGTGCTGCAAAGGAACATTCAATTTCTGAGAAAAAACACACCAAGGATTTATCTCTAAAGCAGTGGTTCCCAAACTTTTTGATGTTTTTGCCCCTTTGCCTTTGGTTTGATTACGAACATAAGTTAACCCAAAATACAGTAAAAAACAACGACTCCCGAACTCACAGTGTCGTATCGCGATCCGTGCGAGCGCGACTTGTCACGGTGTTAAAAATACCCCAGCTAGTTTACAGCCACCGCAACAGTCCACTGCTGGTCATGGGCCTCCCCCATATTGCAAGATATAATTCTCAGGGAACACTGCTGCCCATTCCTTATATAATATCCCTTAGTCACTTTTTACGACACCCACGGGTAGAATTGGGGTGATGCTATTCTAAGCCGGCATCATAGGGCAGCTAGTATTATTATAGTCCGTGACAATACATTAATCCTTAATTACCTCCCACCAGGCCCACCCATACCGCACGTCTCTCGCCATCCGCACGGCAAGGAAGGTCGGCAAGGTTGGGGTGATGCTAGTTGGTTGGGGTGGCAACAACGGATCCACCTTCACGGCTGCGGTCCTCGCCAACCGGCACCAGTTCACGTGGAACACCAAGAACGGCATTATGGATTCCAACTGGTGAGTTATCTAATATTCTGTGTGAAGTAAGTTGCAGCAGGAAGGCTCTGCCTCGAGGGGTTAGAGTCCATGGTAAAGGAAAGGAAGGTACATCCGGCGAGGTGGAAAGGAAGGTACATCATCAGGGACAGCAACTGGTAAGACTCATCATGTACATATCAGCCCATAGAAGACCACGGCTGGACGTAAGCCTTCCTTAGTGTACACCACAAGGCATAATCTCCCGTTTTCGCCGTCTAAATGCTGCAAGGAAGGTCGGCAAGGTTGGGGTGATGCTAGTCGGCTGGGGCGGCAACAACGGCTCCACCTTCACGGCCGCGGTCCTCGCCAACCGGCACTAGCTCACGTGAAACGCCAAGAACGGCATTATGGATTCCAACTGGTGAGTTATAGCAGCTTCAGTGAGTTATAGCTATAGTACTTTCCCAAGAATTTGTAAAGAAACAAAAAATATGAAGGCTTGGTGCTCAATTTCTACAAAGTCGTAATTCTTTTTCACGCACGGAAGTCTGCAACGACTGGTCTGACCTCACGTATTTCATAGTGTGCTTAAGTCCTAACCCAATACCTTAATAACAAAAAAAAGCTGTACTTACATCGCCAAGTTCGTTCAAAGCTCCATTTTCCGTCAGGTTTGGCTCCATCACGCAAGCGTCAACGGTGCGGCTGGGCATCGACGAGAAGGGCATGGAAGTGTACGTGCCCATGTCGCAACTGCTGCCCATGGTTCATCCAGACGATCTGGGTAAGTTTAACATCATCATCAAGCCGTGTGATGCCGGCTTAGAATAGCATAACCCCATCTCTTTCCCGTCGGTGTCGTAGGAAGCGACTAAGGGATTTGAGAGTTGATGTGTATTTACATTTTAGGCGATAGGCTAAAAATTTTGTCACTGTGGTGATACAGTCTTCTGAATGACTCTCAAACTTTTGTCAGACGTTTACGCCATTTACAGGCCGTGTTTTACAGGCGTTTACGCTCTGCCCAACCCGCATGGGATATATATGTGATATGTGTATGTATGTATGTATCAATTCATCACATAACGTGAAATGAGCCTCCCTGAGGTACGCCACAAGGTACGATCTCCTGTTTTCGACACCCAGTCACTACTAGACGCTCTGTGTGTTTGAGGGGTGAACCATCCCAAAGATTTGAACAACTAAATACATAGTTTAAAATGGAGTCGGTTTTTGCGTTAGGACCTCCTAAACCATGCAACGGATTTTGATGAGGCTTTTTTTTATAGATAGAGTGATTCAAGAGGAGGATTTATATGTATAACACATGTCCGGAAAATGACCATTTCCCACAGGAAAACGAGTTGCAGCGGGTGAAACTGCTAACGGGTCGCTAGTTCCCTATAAGTATAAGAATAATATCCGGATCTTCTTTCCCCCCACAGTGATCGATGGTTGGGACATCAGCTCCCTAAACCTGGCTGACTCGATGGCTCGCGCGAAGGTCATAGACCATGATTTGCAGCAGAAACTGCGCAAGGAGATGCAAGCCATGAAGCCCAGGCCCGCCATTTACGACCCCGACTTCATCGCGGCTAACCAGGTCAGTTTGCAAGCCAGATAATTTGTTATTTTGTGTATAACATGCTCAGATAAAGAATGGACCTAAGTTTTTTGGGGGAAGTTGTTGCTTTTCAAATCAGGTCTCTTCTGTGTGATTTTCTGTTGTGCAATAAAGTTTACCTTATTTGATTTAATTTGTAAGTTTGTGCTTCGGAATTCACATTAAGCCGTCATGCAGTAAGTTATTTAAAAAAAAAATCTCTTATTTATTGCTCATTCCCATGTAAACGGGATCTGGGGCTGGGGTGAATAGAATAGGGACGGAAGAGTTTTCGACGATATCTACCTAACTATAATGGATGAAGACGATGATGACCGGTAACTATGACAGTGATGAAGTCCCCCACTACGTAACGCCTTAGAGTTGTTTCCGAATTCGTATTTTCCAATGCGCTGAACCTGGCCGACTCGATGGCTCGCGCGAAGGTCATAGACCATGATCTGCAGCAGAAACTCCGCAAGGAGATGCAAGCCATGAAGCCCAGACCCGCCATTTACGACCCCGACTTCATCGCGGCTAACCAGGTCAGTTTGCAAGCCCGCTAATTTGTTTTTTTGTGTATAACTTGCACAGAATGGACCTAAGTTTCTTCTGGGAAGTTGTTGCTTTTCACCAGCTGGTTCTGAATTTTCGCTATCGGTCACTAGTAAAAATTCATCGCTGCTAACCAGGTCAGTTTGCAAGCCCGCCAATTCGTTCTTTTGTAACTTGCTGAGATAAAGAATGGACCCGAATTTATAACATTGTTGTTTGCCTATCGTATCATGTTATATGAGTATGAGTAGGATGTCAACAGTAAAGTTGCCAATTCGAGTCTATTCTTTATTTACGCAAATCTTCTGTGAGATTTTCTGTTGTGCAAAAAAGTATATTTGATTTCATTTCTTAGTTAGTGCTTCGAAGTTCACGTTAAGGCCGCTATAGAGGTTTTCTCGAAGCCCATACAATTTTCCCTGCCAGACCTCTCGGAGCGTCATTTTGCGAAAAACATGGGGATGTTTGAATATTTTTTACAGTGATATTATGAATAAAAATAAATATATTTTTCTGCAATTAGATTAAGTACATCTTCTTAAATAACATATATTTTTTTTAAATCTTTACTACTGTTATTTTTTCATACAGAAGCCGTTATAATGGCGCATTATTTTGCAAAAAATCGTATATAAAAACGTGGTATTATTCTATATTTCTGAATAAAATTGTAAAATGTTTACTGTAAACTTTGTTCTCAAATATATACTCTATTTTTTTGTATAATTGATATTTTTTTACAGTGAACCAAAACTCTAAAACTCACGCTTGATTTGAGGTCTTTTCCTGAATTTTGGTTTTGTCGCTTTAGATTTTGCTGTTTGTAACAGGTTTAAAACTAAAATGTTAATATTTACATTGTACATTTTGTAGATGAAGATATGCTTGATTAAATGTATAAGTAACATATTATTTTTACATAACGGTTTTCGAGAAACTCACATGTTTATAAAGCCAATATTTGCAAATTTGCTAGAAAAAATTGAATGCGCTCTTAAGCCGTCGTGGAGTAAGTAATAAAAAAACGCTTATTTATTGCTCATTCCCATGTAAACGGGATCTGGGGTGAATGGAGACGGAACAAGAGTAAATTGAGATATTTGTTAGAATTTTCAACGATATCTAACTAATGGATTACGATGATGACCGGTAACTATGAAAAGGGACAGTGATGAGGTCCCCAACTACGCAACGCCTTAGACTTGTTTGCGAATTCGTATTTTTCGATGCGCTGAACCTGGCCGACTCGATGGCTCGCGCTAAGGTCATAGACCATGATCTGCAGCAGAAACTGCGCAAGGAGATGCAAGCCATGAAGCCCAGACCCGCCATTTACGACCCCGACTTCATCGCGGCTAACCAGGTCAGTTTGCAAGCCCGACAATTCGTTTTTTTGTAACTTGCTGAGATAAAAAATGGACCCGAATTGTGGTTGCCTATCGTATCATGCTATATGACATATGAGCAGGATATCTACAATAGATAACTTTGCCAATTCGGGTCCATTTTTTATCTGCGCAAATCATATCTCTTCTGTTGTGCAATAAAGTATACTTGATTTGATTTGATTTGTAAGTTTGTGCTTCGGAATTCACATTAAGCCGTCATGGAGTAAGTAATAAAAAAAGCGCTTATTTATTGCTCATTCCCATATAAACGAGATCTGGGGTGAATGGGGACGGAACAAAAGTACCTAAATGTAGATATTTGTTAGAGTTTTCAACGATATCTAACTAATGGATTACGATGATGACCGGTAACTATGATGAAAAGGGACAGTGATGAGGTCCCCACTACGCAATGCCTTAGAGTTGTGTGCGAATTCGTATTTTTCGATGCGCTGAACCTGGCCGACGCGATGGCTCGCGCGAAGGTCATAGACCATGATTTGCAGCAGAAACTGCGCAAGGAGATGCAAGCCATGAAGCCCAGACCCGCCATTTACGACCCCGACTTCATCGCGGCTAACCAGGTCAGTTTGCAAGCCTGCCAATTTGTTATTTTGTGTATCTATTATGTGTGATTTTCATAATCATCTTCCTTCCCTTATCTTTATCTTCAGTTTATCAAGGGGTCGGCGCAACATGATTTGTTAAGTCTGCCTGATGTCAACCCTCTTTAGGAATGCTATTTTTAGGTAGTATCACGACCACCATGCGATTTACCATAGTCAACAGATATTCAGCCCAGGTCAAAACTCTACGTCGCCTTTTACGAAACACTCCCAGTGGACTAGAGGTGGCAGTAGTCTCAGCTGCTATCACATGGGTGTCTATCTTCTGTGAGATTTTCCGTTGTGCAATGAAGTAATACTTGATTTGATTTGTAAGCTCATGGCTTCGGAACGGGACGGAAGATGAGTTGCTCGAAGGCTCATGGAGTAAGATTTTCTAGAAATGAGACAGATAAATCGATATTCCTTATTGTCTGTGGTCTTTGCCGCACTTTAGCAGGTAAATGACAACTGCAGGTTTTCTATCATCTTTTCTTTACAAATAGAAAAATTCAAGCATGTCAAGAATTACTGTACCTACTATTATAGGTACATTGCGAAGATTACGCTATGACCAAGCTGTAGGTGCCTAAGTACGCTGCGTTTTTAAATCCCCCCATAATTCCTTATCTTCACTTTAGCTTGAGTTATATGGCGCATTGTTTCAGTGTTGACTGTGAACTTGACATACTGAACTTGCGTTCACGAGCCGTACAGTCCGTACACGCAGTTAGTGACGCATTCGCATCGGTCGGTACACACGAGACGAGACTATTCCTGTTCTACTGTACTACCGATGACGTTGCTGATCGATCATACTTGAAAGATTTATGGGAGACGTTCAGATGCCCTTTTCGACTACTTTTTTTTTAATTCGTGGCAAATATTGTTATGGTGAGTTCTAAAACACCGTGCGGGGTTTCCCTAATTTGTGTAATGTAAAACTAAATAACTTTCCCTGAGGACCATGTCGAAATATGGAACATACAAAGTGATACGTTTGTTAAACATTTCTAAAGTTTCTCATTCAAGTCATTCTCTAGGATAAATGAGCACAATTTTCGTTATTTGAAAGGAGAAAGAAAGAAAATAAGTACTTAAGTATGTTTGAAACATTTTATGTAATCAGGTTAAAAGACTGGTCGCTTTACGAGGCTAGTTTCATACCTATAATGTTCCATTTAGATAGTAACTTAGAAACCTTCGTCAGCGTATCGATTTCTATGTTCACAATGAGTCCATTATTAACCAGACAGGTGAGATGGGTTAGGCAAGCTGGGGCCTACCTATATTCGCACCTTCATATTGGTAGGTGTATGTAGGTGTATCGTGAGCTTTTTATGTCTAACATGCTTTGTAATTTGTAATACAGTGTAAACTTTTTATTATCGTCATCCTATATAACGATAAACTCCCTATAAAGTAGAAGAGAGCACAATTTGGTTGGTTTGCATTAAAACCCACATATTGATACACTCTTTATAGCGATACAGCCATTCTCTATTACGAAGGAATGTGTTCATAGTTCAAGACAGTAAATATTTATTATCGGTATTATTATAAAAGACTTTGAAGCTCCGAAACATCCGAGGTCGGTCTAGCTTTTGTTATCCTTAATTGCCTTGAACACGTGCAGCAGGACGCATTGTTTTCTCGGAAGTGATGTCTTCAACCAAGCAAGCCTGCTGGGTACCTATCGTATTATCAGTCGTAACGTAACCCTACTTTGAAACTGTTAACATGGCCTGTAAAAGAGAAGCGATTAGTAGTAATAATTTATAAGCATATTTTATATAAGACATATCAAAATTCTTGTTAATTTGGTTGTTTTTCTTATTCATTCCATATAACGATAACTCTCTATAACGTGCTATAACGACAAAAAATGCTCAGTCCCTTGAGTTTCGTTATAAAGAGTTTACACTGTATTTTCACGTCACATATACTAAATGAAATTCTACTAGTGACCGATAGCTAAAACTTAGAGCCGGCTGGTGATGATAAAGAATATAGGTCGAAATATAAAAAATAATTTTGGACCTCCCATAGTAACTCAAATCAGCTGATCGGCAATTTTATATCTTACTAGCGGCCCGCCTAGCGGTTTCACTCGCTGCTACTTACCTGTTTTCCCGTAGAAATGGGATCTTTGCCCGTAGTAAAAAGTCCATTAATCCATTCTAGCAGAAGTTACTCATCATGACCATGTGCCAGCAGAGGCGGCCTGTCATGGCGAATAACTTTAATTTTGAAGCCATTACCGTATCTCTTATAGTTTTGATGGGATGCTGGTGGTCTACATCAGGCACTCCAGACCCTCGTGACAATGTGCCAGTAGAAGCGGCCCGTCATGCTGAATAACTTTAACTTTGAAGCCATTACCGAGTCTAATAAAGTTTAGATGAGGTGCTGGTGGCATACATCAGGTACTCCAGACCCTCGTGACCATGTGCGAGCAGAAGCGGCCCGTCATGCTGTATAACTTTAACTTTGAAGCCATTACCGAATCTTTTATAGTTTAGATGAGATGCTGGTTGTCTACATCAGGTACTCCAGACCCTCGTGACCATGTGCCAGCAGAAGCAGCCTGTCGTGCTGAATAACTTTTACTTTAAAACCATTACCCTATCTCTTATAGTTTAGATGGGATGCTTGTGGTCTACATCAGGTACTCCAGATCCTCGATGACCATGTGCCAGCAGAAGCGGCCCGTCATGGTGAACAACTTTTTCTATGAAGCCATGACCATATCTCTTATAGTTTATATGGGATGCTGGTGGTCTTCATCAGGTACTCCAGATTCTCGAGGGCTGACCATGTCCGTCTTTTATATGATAGTAATATCAGTGCCAAAATTCGCGAGGATCGGTAAAGCGGTTTGGCTAATTTGGGTAATATCTGCTTTATTTCCCCGTTTTCCTGCTGCTAACCGTTTTCCCGTAGGAATGAGGAATTTTCCCGCGGTAAAAAGTAGCCTATGTTACTCAGGGATGTTGTAGCTTTCTAATAGTGAAAGAATTTTGGAAATCGGTCCAGTAGTTTCGGAGTTTATCGATTACATACAAACAAACAAACAAAGTTTTCCTCTTTATTATATTAGTGTAGATAATAATATTATAAAGGCGGATGTTTGTTTGGTGTTTGTTACGACATCACGCTAAAACGGCTGATTAGATTGACATGAAAATTTGCACAAATATAGAAGAGTATCTAGAATAACACATAGGCTACTTTTTACCGCGAGAAAATGTCTTATTCCTACGGGATCACGCATAATCCAATATTTTTGCATAGGTGGCGTGACTGAGCCGACCCGCGTTTTAAACGTTTTCGCCGAAAACTAACTGCGACATCTCTTGGCGAGTAAGTAAGGCAAAATTCACGTACATGGGGTGGGTTTTAATGCGCGATCGACGATCGCTAGATATGTTCTTTAATACTCACTGCTGGGTTTCTTTATGTAACCTTTTCGTATTTTGTTCTAATCTTTCGAAATCATCATTGTTTTGGCGTGAAAGGCAATCATTTGCTTATTTTGAAATTACGGACACTTTGTGGGGAAACATATCCGTTAATTCGACAGGCACCTTAAAGACACGCTGGCAAAGCGGTAATGCGCTTGCCCTCTAAGCAAGACGACTCGCGTTCGAACCCGAATAGAATGATCCTTACTATGCTTTTTTTATCGAACTTTTAATTAATTTAATTAATTTTTTTAAATTAATTTGCCGTGTGATGCCGGCTTAGAATAGATCACCCCATTTCTTTCCTGTGGGTGTCGTAAGAAGCGACTAAAGGACTCGAGGGTATCATGTGTATTGCAATTTTAGGCGACAGGCTGACAACCTGTCACTATAGCGATACACGACAATAGCTAAAACGGCCCTCAAATATGTGTCAGACGTGGCGATAACGACCGTACTTATACGGCCGTTGACGCTCTGCCTACCCCGCAAGGGATAAAGGCGTGATGTATGTATGTATGTATGTTTTAATTAATTTATGTTTTGTCTTACGATATTATTATTTGCAAATGGTACATACTGGTCTTGCTGTACTTGTCACATAAAAATTTAAGCGCGTTTCAGGGGTTTTCGATTTATAACCCCTCATCATCATTGGCCTCACACGTCTGTGTCAGACGATTTATTCAGTGTCTGAGGCAAAATCTTTCATGGCTGTATAAGCCGATATGGGAGCGGCATAGCTTTTTGCACGCTCTCCACAGACACTGCGTTGCCTGGGACGCAATTATGGAAAACGCAGGGCTGCCCAGAACCTGCGCCACCCTCTCGACCTTCCTGGGCTCCTGGCTGACTCCACAGGAACGACGGCTCGATACGTGCGGAGCCAGGTCGGCTGCAGGAGTCTGCCGCACGATTTATTACCAGTCACTCGCGCCTGACGGAGACCCCGTTCCGGGTTTGTATGTGGAGTTTTCCTTCTCCTGGACCCTAATTCGCTTGGGCGGATTTATTCCTCGGTCGCCTCTTACGACCCTCACGGGAAGAGAAGGGGTGGTGCTATTCTACTCTGCCGGGACCACACGGCACCTGAGTTTACAAGTAGATGTGTTAAAAAACAAAAAACTCGACTGCGGTAATTTTAAAGTAGTATTTTGCTGTAAAAATCCGCCATCTTGAATCTATAATTTTTAGCCAGTATCACTCGCGCTGCTGAGACGAATCTAATGATACCTCATATGTCAAAATCTAACTATCTGTTTGGGCTGGAGCCTGTGAAAAAGAATTTTCTTGTCCACATACATACATACTCTCGAAAAACATATCCCTCCTTCTGAGGCAGTCGGGTAAAAATGGGGTAAAAAGTTTGTATGGATTATCGTGATTTTATATGCGATCTGTTTTAAAATTTGCGACAAGGCCAAAGAGCTAAAAAAGTTAAATATATGTCTCAGGGGTTTGATTTTTAA
This sequence comes from Phthorimaea operculella, assembly GCA_024500475.1. NCBI lineage: Eukaryota > Metazoa > Arthropoda > Insecta > Lepidoptera > Gelechiidae > Phthorimaea > Phthorimaea operculella. Next base: position 1,940,508 of record JANFCV010000097.1, read on the forward strand.
ACCCCTAAAGTATTAAACTTTTATCAGTTTTATTTAACCACCAACACCTCCCAAATAAATTACAATCGTGCAAAGCCGGTGCAGGCCACTATACGGGGTGTTAGGGACGGTGTAACGAAAACTTTGCAGGCGTGCTCAGACCATGAAACTGAACAACTTTTACTATGGAGCCAATGGTGGGAAACGAAAAGTTTTTCCGACCTCCCATACAAAGTTAGTCAGCTGATAGTGAATTTTGTATGGGAGGTCGGAAATTTTTTTTCGTTTCCCACCATTGGCTCCATAGTAAAAGTTGTTCAATTTAATGGTCTGATCGTGCCTGCAAAGTTTTCGTTACACCGTCCCTAACACCCTGTATACATAGTATAAAATTTACCACGAGAAAAGAAACCTTGATTCATACAGGAAACAGGTTATAAGTATTATAAAAGTGCGTGAACTCTGAGGCGATAATGCTATTTTCTCGCGGAATAATAGGTTGCAGCGGGTGAAACCGCTGACGGGCAGCTAGTTTATCATAATTTCGACCTATGTTTCTTGTGGAAAGCTGTTCCTTATTACCAGGCCGTCCTTAAATTTTTGTTATCGGTCACTACTAACTTTACATATGTCACCCTATGTAAAGTTACGCGTTTCTCCTATAGGCAATTCGTGTATTAAAACTTATTACTACTTTACCTTGAAACATTGCTCGCTCGTAAACTACTATTTAGATTTTTATAGTAGCTCATAAATTTAAGGTATTAATTAAATGTAGAGCCGGCGCACAACCTATAGTTCGCCATTTGACGCGAGCCGTTTTCATTAGAAAACAAATATAAGTACCTTAAAATATATAAAACTTAATTTTCACCACTGATAAATGTAAGCAACATGCTTAGTACAGCTCTATATACTATTCAATATGCATAGGTAGGTAGGTATGTATCTTTGCGTGGCATGTTATGGAATGACGTAGTCATCGCGTGATAGGTATTTGTGGTACCTACGTAACTACAAAGTGGTGCATTTATGGGGATATATTTAGAACTTCATTTCCTCATTCCAAATCCCATGCAACATAGATTCATAGATTGAAAAATTACAAATTATCCGTTACTGAAAACTGTAGATGGGCTGGTTACGGGAAAATTCGAGTTTTAGTTGCCATTTATAGCTGATTTTCAAATCACTATGTGATGCGTGGGGTAAAAAGAAATTACCATATTTCGGCCGTATGTTCCTAGAATAGCATGGCCATATTCCTTTCCTATAGGTGTCGTAAGAGGAACAAGGGACTCGAGGGTTTCAAGAGTACCTACTACAATTTTAGGCGATAGGCTGACAGGCTGTCACTATAGTAATACACGAATTTTCGCGAGCTTATTTTTACGGTCGTTCGCTTTACCTAGACCGCAAAGGATAAAGGTGTGATATGTATGTATGCGAAATCCTAGCATTGTGCGGCAGTGACGTATAATCGTACGATACTTATTCGCGGTATTTGCGTGGTATGCTGTACGTTTATTTATACATTTTCCTCTAAGTTTATTATTATTGGCCGTAAACCCGGCAGTTATGAGAACTAAATGCCTGTTTCTGAGGCTGATTGTAAATTATAATAGTTTCATAAACTGTTATACATACATAGGGCTTTGGCAATTTCAGCTCGTATTTGTAAGAATTTTGTTGTTGGTAAATAAAAATGTTTTTATTTGTTATTTTTTCGTGGTATTTGACCATCACCATGATATTGTACCATCTTTTTGTGTTTCCGTATTTGTATTTCCGTATAAGATACACTTGCATAATTTCGCAGGCTAAGATTGAGCCACGGTAGCCCAAATTGGAGGCGTCGATTGCAAAACTTTGTAACTTTTCACCGCAGTTAAGTTTAGACCTGCGGCGTACGCTATTAGTACTAGAATCGCTTCTACCATCAACCGTTGACTGCGAAATCATGCAAGTGTACCTATCCTAATGCAACATCTTTTAACCGACATATAAGACGGAGCATTCATTGGAAACATTTCGGGGACAAAGTTCCGAATCCGAAACATTGCATAAATACAAAAGTTCCCCAATAAATGAAGACGCATTTTAGATAATGTTTCTGGCAATTTCGTGGAAACATTTGTTGGAACCTTTGTTTCTGGTGTGTTTCTGATACATAGTTGCTGTGATTTTGTCCCCAATGAATACCTGACTTTATTGTTACAGGCGGACCGAGCCACAAACCTGATAAAGGGCACCAAATACGAGCAGTACTTGCAAATCCGCGCCGACATCAAGGACTTCAGAGACAGACATAGACTAGACAAAGTCATCGTGCTGTGGACCGCCAACACTGAAAGGTAGGTTTGTAACATAATTAGTACCTATCTACTCATGTTTATTATTTCGATAGCCATCATCCTACACATTTTCGAATTTCATCTTCTGTCGTTCCATATCACTTCATCCCTTTCATTTTCTACAGTCTTTCCTGGCTTCCAGAACTGAACACCTCTCGCGAATAATTAAAAGTTTAAGTCGCGAACAGTTAAAGTCGATATCGCAATAGTGATATGCCCTATTATATCTATTATATCGCAATCACTTAAACGTTGTCAATACTCATTGTTTATAATTCCATTTTATGGTCTTCATTCTCCACTTATAAAATGCATCATCCCAACTACCTGCCTGGTTTATCTTTGGCTCCCCTATTCCGCCACTCTTCCATCTGCTGCCTTCAGACTGAGCAGCCAGAAGCTTCAGGTTATCGTCATTATATCTTCTTCTTCTTCTTTAAGTGGGACACCGAGCCGTCCAGCGTTGCGATGAACCCTTATATCAGAGTTTTTCAACCACGTAATACATATAGCAGTCCTCTGACATAGTTGTGTAGTCGTCGCACTGAAAACTTCATACTTTCTTCAGGAAACTAATCTTATCTACATCATAAATTAAATAACTTGAGAGCCATACGCAAACCGGCGATAAGTAACTATTTTCTCATGGAAATTAGTCCATTGAATTTGAAAATCGCTAGCACATGAACCATTTAAGGGGACGATTTGTACTGGGCTTTAATATAAATGCTAAGAAAAAAAAAATACGATTCTTCAAGAGGGACACCAAGTCGTCCAACGACCCGATGATATTATACATTCTTAACTTATATTGAAAAATACATACTACGAAACACTAACAAATTTCAGCTGTAGGTAACAGTATACTTAACTAGAGTGCCGTCATCCGAATAGGCCATATTTGACGTCTGTCAAAATCATATTAATGCTATGACATAAGGTCTATTTTTCTTTGTTGACATGTTTCCTAGTATGGGTTTGACAGACGTCAAATATGGCCTATTCGGATGACGGCACCATAAGGCGAGATCTAGCAAAATATACTAAGAGTCAAAAAACTCTGTAAGTTCATTGCTCTTAGTACGTGACGTAGTGAAAAAACCGCTACGCGTAGACGTAATTCTATCTCTGCTGATATGATAATAATGAATCATAGCTATTTGATATTATGTTGAATTTTCTGCAAACTCAGTAAGTTCTTTGGTGTGTTCCATTCCATTGAATCAAAGAAAATTACGTGAATTCGTAGTTTTTGATAATAGGTAGGTACTTATACTTACAGTGCTAGCGTACAGCAATATCTAGGAACAGTTCTAAGAGAAAATGAATGCTCTACATATTAATATTTCAAAGGCTCCGTTTCTAGCCATAAATAGGTAGCTTACTCCCTATTTCCCTTATATCCCAAGGATCCCAAGTAATGAACGACTCGATGAGTTCTTAAGTTGTCAACTAAAGGGTTTCTTTCTAGATTTAGTAGACCAACTCATCAATACTCGTAAGCGAAATCAAGCATAATTTTGCGCCTGGGGGCCGAACATAGGTTTCACCGAATACTTCGGTTCGGCCGAATATTCGGTAAAAAGTGTGCCGAACCGAATATTCGGCCGAATAATTCGGCAGGAACCGATGTCAATATAAAATAATTATGAGCATCACTTGTTTACGAATTATGCGCTGATTCGCATCAAACCACTCCGCTCTTTACCCCTCTAACATTTTACATTGGAAACTTTGTCAGCAAATTAAAATAAAACTGCATCATTGCTTTTCTTGAGGTCTTGACATACCAATTTGCAACGCAAATAATTTAAAAAGGATGCGTTTTTATTCGGCCAATTATTCGGCAAAATTCACCGAACATTCGGCCGAAACCGAATATTCGGTAAACGTGCCGAACATGCCGAATACCGAACATAAACCGAATATTCGGCCCATCTCTACTATGAATGGCTCGGTATTTTATAGTCGGGACAACGTCATATAAAATATGTTCAATTTCATTTTTTGCCACACAAAAAGGACACAAAAACTTGTTTGTTTTTTCCAGGTTCTGCGACGTAAAGCCGGGTATACACGACACAGCGGAGAACTTGGAGCGAGCGCTTCACAAGAACGAAGCCGAGATCTCGCCGTCCACAATCTTCGCGCTCGCGGCTGTCGAAGAAGGAGTAAGTTTCAGCTCGCTTATACAGGGAGTAACAGAAAGGGTATAATAACAAGCCGACAGGAGGTCAAGGTACTCATGAAACTGAACAACTTTCCTCATGGAACATGGGTCGAAATGGAAAAACAAAATTGAACCTCCCATACAAAATTGCCGATCAGCTAATTGATTTAGGTACCTATTATGAGACGTCCAAACTTTTTTTTCATATCTCGACCCATGTTCCATGGGGAAAGATGTTCTGTTTCATGAGTACATTGACCTTGTTATACCTTTTCCGTTACTCCCGGTATATTACCAGGTTCTGCGACGTAAAGCCGGGTATACACGACACGGCAGAGAACTTGGAGCGAGCGCTTCACAAGAACGAAGCCGAGATCTCGCCGTCCACAATCTTCGCGCTCGCGGCTGTCGAAGAAGGAGTAAGTTTCAGCTTGCTTATTCATTACCAGCTTAGAGTATATATAAGCAAGCTATATAAGTATAATTAGGCCCCGCGGCGTACTGTCAGAGCGTAAGCAGTTGCAGACGTCAAATGTATGAGAATTTATAGAGGTTCAGTAGTGCTGTCACTGTCGTTTTGCTACTGACAGACAGAGAGGTGGCGCCCAGCAGCGCCCAGCCTACTGCCGCCAGTTCTAACTTAGGCGCACTCTATAGCTTGCTTATATAAGAATACTCTAAGATTACCAGGTTCTGCGACGTAAAGCCGGGTATACACGATACAGCGGAGAACTTGGAGCGAGCGCTTCACAAGAACGAAGCGGAGATCTCCCCATCTACGATATTCGCGCTCGCGGCCGTTGAAGAAGGAGTAAGTTTATTGAAACAGCCTGTACTGTCTCTAACACACATTCTGACCACACACGCCATTTTAATTGAACGAGACCAGGGTATAAACGACACACACACACACAGCGGAGAACTTGGAGCGAGCGCTTCACAAGAACGAAGCCGAGATCTCGCCGTCCACAATCTTCGCGCTCGCGGCTGTCGAAGAGGGAGTAAGTTTATTGAAACAGCCAGTATGGTCTCTTACACAGATTTTTACCAATAGGCTTATCATTTTACGCGTTATCTTTCAAAATTAAGCGGCTATCAAAAATATGTCAGCTAAGCATAGAAGAAAATGTGCAAAATTTCGAAGAAACCATAGAAATAACAAGACATGGCTAAAAGTGCTCTACGATGTCTACTATCCTTTTGTAAGCATATTTTACTACAAGTGAAAGCGGTATTCTAAATTTACTATTTGCTCTGGAGTCATATCTCTATCTCCTATAGTTTAGCCGGGCTTCTGGTGGTGATTTTGGTGGTCTACATCAGGTACTCCAGACCCTTGAGTGTAGCCTATGTCCATTCTCGGTGTGCGAGCCATCTCTGTGCCAAATTTAATCTAAATTGGTTCTGTGGTTTAGGCGTGAAAGCGTAACAGACAGACAGACAGAGTCACTTTCAAATTTATAATATTAGTATAGAGTATAGAAGTATGGATTAATATTAATTTGTTTATCTCCAGTGCTGCTACATAAACGGCTCGCCGCAGAACACTATCGTCGACGGCGTGGTCGAGCGCGCCGAGCAAAAGGGAGTGTTTGTGGCTGGAGACGACTTCAAATCTGGCCAGACCAAGTTGAAGTCGGTGCTCGTCGACTTCCTGGTTTCAGCTGGTAGGTATTGTAATGCTATATACCGTAACTGTTTAGTTGACAGTTTTAGTAGCGCACCACAAAACACAGGCCCCTCTATGGGGGCTTACACATATCTTTGTGCATGATGTGCATCATACGTACTCCATACGTACTCAAGTCCCCGAAAGAAGCATACACAACATATCACGCCATGCCTGCATGCATCACATTAAATATCAAAGTGCGCCAAACATACCTATGCCCCCGAAGGGTTTACCCATTAATACTGTTCCACACAAAACATCACCCTGCAAAGTATGCGAAATGATTCATGAGTTCACATTTTTTTTTAGGTCTGAAGCCCGTGTCGATAGTGAGCTACAACCACCTCGGGAACAACGACGGCAAGAACCTGTCCGCACCTAAACAATTCCGCTCAAAGGAGGTCAGTACTTTATTTTATTACTTAATCTATTTGGTATTATTTATTATATGTAGAAAAACTAAATCAAAATCTGTGTACGTCCGGGTTTTAATATTTGGTATCTGAATTATGTAGGTATAGGCGCAGTAATGTGTAGGTATGGTAAAATTGGACCAATATGCATATGGATAGTTTTTGAAATTCGGTTATATTAAGTGAAATTTTACTAGTGATTGATAATGAAAATATAGGACAGGCTGGTGAAAGATAAGCAACAACTTTCCCCAAGGAACATAGGGCTAAATATGAAATAAGATTTTGGACGAAGTTACTTTATAGTTACTCAAACCAGTCGATTGACAATTCGCATGGAAAAATGTTTTTTCAAGTTTCGACCTATGTTCCTTGGGAAAAGTTGTTCCTTATCATCAGGCCGTCCTAAAGTTTCGGTATCGGTAAAAAGCTAGTGAAATTTCACCTATATTTTAATTTATTTTCAGATAACAAAGAGTAACGTAGTGGACGACATGGTGGAATCCAACCAGATTCTGTACAAGCCGGGCGAGAAGCCGGACCATGTGGTGGTTATCAAATATGTACCTTATGTTGGTAAGTAGATATAAAGCGAGCTCATTATTCTACGTTAAAATAATTTAGTTAAAAGTAAAAATTGAAAAAAAAAAATATGTATAAACCGGGGCTCGAATCCGGGCCGTTGACCTGCCCCACCGCTCTGCCACTGAGCTATCGCTGAACCGATCGATTCTTGCCAAATTTCAATCTCTTGATGCTCGTCTCCAAGTGACGATAGCACTGTGAGTGTATTTAAATCCCAATAGATTGGTTAAAATAACAATCTCATATACAATACAAGCAAAACGAGCACATAATTTTTTGAAAAATAATGATGTGATATGTATTGCGTAGCGAGCTAATCATTCTAATAATTTGATTACAAATTATATTATCTACCATACATTGTATTTAACTATTTTACAAAATGAATACGCATAAATATCACGGCTATGTCCTTTTCGGTGTAGGTTGTACGAAAAGGCAATCTACACCATGTCTAACAAAAATTTGAGAGTCACTCAAAAGACTGTATCACCATAGTGACACATATATATCTGATAGCCTGTCGCTATACAATACTCTCCAACCCTCAAGTCCCATAGTCGCTTCTTAACTCAAAGGCGAGATATGGGGTAATGCTGTTCTAAGCCGGCATAACACGAATAAAATAAATAAATCAATAAAAATATATTTTCAGGTGATTCGAAGCGTGCAATGGACGAATACACATCGGAGATCCTGCTGCACGGCACCAACACCATCGTCGTGCACAACACTTGCGAGGTAAGTTTACAATTAAAAGTTCTTCTTCTTCTCGTCTTATCCCATTATTTAAGGTAGGCGCCAGGATACTCCTTTGTTTCCAGTTAGGCCATTGCAAGCTAAACCAACTGATTGTCCGAAAAGAAAGATTCGAGAAGAAAAGAGAGAAGTTCTGTGCTTTGGAGGGCACGTTTAGCCGTCGTGTTAGGTTGCTGTCTATGATTACTTAGATGGCGGTTGTTACTCAGAAGCTATAAAATACTTAAATATATATCCCTGGACGAGACACACAGCGTCATCTAGCCCCAAACTAAGCAAATCTAGTACTATGGGAACTAGACAACAGATATAATACTTATATACTTTTTTTCGTAAATACATAGGTACATGTTATACATAGAAAACACTCTAAACTACTAAACACAAATATTTGAAAATCGACTTGACAAATATTTGTGTCTGGTGGGAATCGAACCCACGACCGTTGCCGTAGAAGGCAGGGACACTATCCTCTACGCCATAGGGACAGTCTTGATACCAGGGTTCATCAGGTTCTCAATCAACTCCTTATTTGTCCCACACGATAAGAATGTGAATTGATGTATATTATGTATTTGAACAGGACTCGCTGCTGGCTGTGCCACTTATCCTGGACCTGGTAATCCTCGCAGAGCTGTTTTCCAGGGTCAGCTTCCGGCGAGACGGCGAACAAGGTATGTGAAGACAAACATAAAGAAAGAATTAGCCTATTTTAAAGAAAGAGTAAGCTTATTCTACCCGTCCGACGAATTCACACATTTCTTCGTGAGAAACTCCATTTTACCGCTCCACCCATGTTTCGTGAAAAAAGGCAATGGCGTGTTTTGATATTATTCCGCAACATCTACACAATATGTATTTATACTACACCTGCATAGAAATTTACCTATAGCTTTACACTTTATAGGGGGGAACGTTAGTCATTGTTCAACGTACAAATTAGCGGGAGGGAATTAACTATGCAAATCACTTTCCTCCCGTGGGAGATTTTACAGAATTTAGTACAGTTGAACGGGTAGGTGAACACAAGTTGATCAGTTTTGAAGTTGTCATTAAAAAGTTGTCCAGTTTCTTAAGTTGTACAGTTTTAAAGTTGTTCAGCTGTAAAAGTTGTTCATTTTCAAAAGTTGTTCAGTATTAAAAAGATATTCAGTTTTAAAAGTTGTTCAGTATTAAAAAGTTGTTGAGTTTCATAACGCCGGACGCCTAGCAACCCTAAACGCTAGGATATAAAAAAATGTTCTTATTGCTTCCAGAATGGCAGTCGATGCACAGCATCCTGTCCCCTTTATCTTACCTGCTGAAGGCCCCTATGGTGCCGCCCAACTCCCCCGTAGTCAACGCTCTATTCAAGCAACGCGGTTGTATTGAGAACATCCTGCGCGCCTGCCTCGCGCTGCAGCCCAACCACCACATGGCGCTCGAACACAAGGTACCAACTACAGTAGAGTCATTGGCCTACTGCCTATTATCGTACTTGCTGAAGGCTCCTATGGTGCCCCCCAACTCCCCACCACATGGCGCTCGAACACAAGGTACCAACTACAGTAGAGTCATTGACCTACCTATTATCGTACTTACTGAAGGCTCCGATGGTTCCCCTCAATTCTTCCGTAGTCAAAGCCCTGTCCAACCACCACATAGCGCTCGAACACAAGGTACCAACTACAGTAGAATCATTGACCTACCGCCTATTGTAGTACTTACTGAAGGCTCCGATGGTTCCCCTCAATTCTTCCGTAGTCAAAGCCCTGTCCAACCACCACATGGCGCTCGAACACAAGGTACCAACTACAGTAGAATCATTGACCTACTGCCTATTATCGTACTTACTGAAGGCTCCTATGGTGCCTCCTAACTCCCCCGTAGTCAAAGCCCTGTCCAACCACCACATGGCGCTCGAACACAAGGTACCAACTACAGTAGAATCATTCACCTATTGTAGTACTTACTGAAGGCTCCGATGGTTCCCCCCAACTCTCCCGTAGTCAAAGCCCTGTCCAACCACCACATGGCGCTCGAACACAAGGTACCAACTACAGTAGAGTCATTGACCTACAGCCTATTATCGTACTTACTGAAGGCTCCGATGGTGCCTCCCAACTCCCCTGTAGTCAACGCCTTATTCAAACAACGAGGCTGCATCGAGAACATCCTGCGCGCCTGCCTCGCGCTGCAGCCCAACCACCACATGGCGCTCGAACACAAGGTACTGTACTAGGCGGCGTAGCCTCGATGGTGGAAGCAAGATACAAAAATCAATATATTAGTGAATTTAAATAATTTATTCCTTATTTATGCGACGATAACAACATCATTTCTTGAGATACAAAACAATACTGAAGAGCTTCCCTGACCTGTCCCAGTGACGCGGCCAGCGATTCAAATTTAGAAAGCATAAGGTGCCAGGCTCATGAAAGAGGCTGGACCTTACATCCCCCCCGGTGGTTTTAATTTGGAGCCGACTGGGACAAGTCCGGCGGAAAATCCCTTCGCCTAACCAGCTCCTTCCTAGCCGGGATAAACCTACACCTGGGTTCCTGGCTACAACCTATTCCAGAAGCAGTGAAGGTGGTGAACACTTCCGCCCTCTGCTAGAGGGTAGTCCGGATAAGCATAACCTACTACTTCGGGTGCCCGACATGCCGAACTCCTGAAGATGGTGCATCCAATGGTGCGACGGGAGATTCTACAAGCTTGAACTTAAAAAAAGGGTGTCCGAAATCTTACCCTGACTTCGCAGCCCAAAAACCCGGCTAAAAAACTTACGCGTGAGCTATCACCACCTCCTTCATAACTAAAACAAAATCCAAAAATTTTAAAATTCAGAAGTAATTAGACGTTCCGAGATTTCAATTTGGTTACCCTATGGTAATGCTATCGAGTCTTAACACTCAGCCCCGAGACCAACGAGCATGTCCAATCCACAAGCAAAAAGAAAAATATTTTCTTTAATCCAATAGGAAAGGCATACCATTAGTGCCGTGGTGGAGGGATTTTAAGTCAAGATAGATACCGGCCTATGCATCTACAGTAACAATCTTGGCCCTATATGAATTCACCACATTAAAAATAAAGTCAATGTACTTTATCCCCCAGTCCCGTTGACTTTACTTCTAAGGGACTAAGGTGATTTCCTATCGCTTTTTCGGACGCGTACATTAAAGGACTGGAACCGAAATAAAAAAATTTACGTGCCTAGTTTAAATTGATTGACCCGGTATCTGTGACGTTATTTTAGAATTTCGCGGAGTTTCTTTTATCCCTACTTTCGCAACTGTAAAAAAAATATTATTCATTCCTTTTTATTGTTCCCGAAGCCTCGATGGTGGAAGCAAGATACAAAAATCAATATATTAGTGAATTGAAATAATTTAATCCTTATTTATGCGACGATAACAACATCATTTCTTGAGATACAAAACAATACTGAAGAGCTTCCCTGACCTGTCCCAGTGACGCGGCCAGCGATTCAAATTTAGAAAGCATAAGGTGCCAGGCTCATGAAAGAGGCTGGACCTTACAGTACCAACTACAGTAGAGTCATTGACCTACCGCCTATTGTCGTACTTACTGGAGGCTCCGATGGTTCCCCCCAATTCTTCCGTAGTCAAAGCCCTGTCCAACCACCACATGGCGCTCGAACACAAGGTACCAACTACAGTAGAATCATTGACCTATTGTAGTACTTACTGAAGGCTTCTATGGTTCCCCCTAATTCCCCCGTAGTCAACGCCCTGTCCAACCACCACATGGCGCTCGAACACAAGGTACCAACTACAGTAGAATCATTGACCTACTGCCTATTGTAGTACTTACTGAAGGCTCCGATGGTGCCGCCCAACTCTTCCGTAGTCAAAGCCCTGTCCAACCACCACATGGCGCTCGAACACAAGGTACCAACTACAGTAGAGTCATTGACCTACCGCCTATTATCATACTTACTGAAGGCTCCTATGGTTCCCCCCCAACTCTCCCGTAGTTAACGCCCTGTTCAAGCAACGAGGCTGCATCGAGAACATCCTGCGCGCCTGCCTCGCGCTGCAGCCCAACCACCACATGGCGCTCGAACACAAGGTACCAACTACAGTAGAGTCATTGGCCTACTGCCTATTATCGTACTTGCTGAAGGCTCCTATGGTGCCCCCCAACTCCCCACCACATGGCGCTCGAACACAAGGTACCAACTACAGTAGAGTCATTGACCTACCTATTATCGAACTTACTGAAGGCTCCGATGGTGGCCCCCAACTCTCCCGTAGTCAACGCCCTGTCCAACCACCACATGGCGCTCGAACACAAGGTACCAACTACAGTAGAGTCATTGACCTACCTATTATCGAACTTACTGAAGGCTCCGATGGTGGCCCCCAACTCTCCCGTAGTCAACGCCCTGTCCAACCACCACATGGCGCTCGAACACAAGGTACCAACTACAGTAGAATCATTGACCTACCTATTATCGTACTTACTGAAGGCTCCTATGGTTCCCCTCAATTCTTCCGTAGTCAGAGCCCTGTCCAACCACCACATGGCGCTCGAACACAAGGTACCAACTACAGTAGAATCATTGACCTACCTATTATCGTACTTACTGAAGGCTCCGATGGTTTTCCTCAATTCTTCCGTAGTCAAAGCCCTGTCCAACCACCACATGGCGCTCGAACACAAGGTACCAACTACAGTAGAGTCATTGACCTACCGCCTATTAACGTACTTACTAAAGGCTCGTATGGTTCCCCTCAATTCTTCCGTAGTCAAAGCCCTGTCCAACCACCACATGGCGCTCGAACACAAGGTACCAACTACAGTAGAATCATTGACCTACCGCCTATTGTCGTACTTACTGAAGGCTCCGATGGTTCCCCTCAATTCTTCCGTAGTCAAAGCCCTGTCCAACCACCACATAGCGCTCGAACACAAGGTACCAACTACAGTAGAATCATTGACCTACCGCCTATTGTAGTACTTACTGAAGGCTCCGATGGTTCCCCTCAATTCTTCCGTAGTCAAAGCCCTGTCCAACCACCACATGGCGCTCGAACACAAGGTACCAACTACAGTAGAATCATTGACCTACAGCCTATTATCTTCCTATGGTGCCCCCTAACTCCCCTGTAGTCAACGCCTTATTCAAGCAGCGCGGTTGTATCGAGAACATCCTGCGCGCCTGCCTCGCGCTGCAGCCCAACCACCACATGGCGCTCGAACACAAGGTGGGTTTCTAGGTAACGGTATGAGCTGGGTGATATGTGATGAATAAAAGAAGGGTTGCTTGTTCGAGCCAAGTGCAGGCCGATGACGTCTTTATTTAAGAAATTAGACCTATACAAGAACAACAGTCATTTAGTATGTATCATGTCGAGTAAGAATCTTAGTAATACAAAATTGTGGGTATCTGAAAATAATAACATAATTGATATACCCTACGAAGTAAAATCCTAATTTTACTGATACAAATTGACGGAATCGGAAGTTATGTGCCTTCGGGGGCATGGGAATGTGTGCTGGCTGAAATTTGTGTAAGCTCCCTTCAGGGTTTGAGTATGTGTGCTGGCTAAGATATGTGTAAGCCCCCTTTAGGGGCGTGTGTGTGTGCTGGCTAAGATATGTGTAACCCCCCTTTAGGGGCGTGGGTATGTGTGCTGGCTAAGATATGTGTAACCCCCCTTTAGGGGCGTGGGTATGTGTGCTGGCTAAGATATGTGTAAGCCCCCTTTGTAAACATGGGTATGTGTGCTGGCTAAGATATGTAAGCCCTCTTTGAGAAGGTATGCTTGGTATTATGCATGGTGGAGTATAATTGGTTATGTGTGGTCGAGAGCTGGCCAGATTTCAGAGTTGACGAGAGTTACTGTTACTCGATGAAAAAAAATATTAATCATTTATTTTTAAGCTGGAGCTTACTCATATAACTCTATCTATTCCAGGTACCGTTCCTAATGAAAGACCTACACTCGGGCGCGATGTTCTGTAAGGACGTACCACCCACCAAAAAAGCAAAACTCGCGCAAAATGGCGACAAGTAAGATGCCTGCTTATTACCGCGGGAAAAATTTGCCGTGTTATTACAAAAAGTAGTTATCCTAAGTCTTTATTTTTTTAGAAAACTTTTGGGGATTTGAAACTGCGACTTTCGCGATTAGCACTTGTGCCGTCTCTACTGGGCTAACGAGGTTTAAACGTTGCCTGCGAAATTATGCAAGTGTATATTGATGCCAATAACGCATGGCATGATACAATTTACCTAACACAATAAGTGCTTTAAAATTTACAACGACAAATCGTATTGAGAAATAATTTTTAACAGCGTCTAAACACAGGTCTAACTTTTGTTATAACACGGTTAGCATTTATGTTTATGGCAATACATTATGTAATGTAAGGTGATAAATTAAAGAGGCAGTGCAAATCAAAAGTGAGACAAATATCAAGTTGCACCTGTATTACTATATATATTAGATATTTTAAGTTTGTGAATTGGTAAATGTAAGGAAATTATATTATTTAATGTAATGAAGTATAAAATTGCCAATTTCCTGAATCTAGTAGTACTTACTCGTAGGTACTTATTTTAGGATTTAAGTATTTAAATCTGCTCTTAGTATTTTAGATTTGTACTACGTTGCTATTATATAATTTATTTATTCTAAATTATTTAAAAACCAAATTCTTTTTTGTTGTCTTAAAAATGTTTCTAAACTATCAATTAAATATATTATCTTGATGTTAGTATAAATGTCAAGGCTGTGTGGTATTGGGTTCGAATAACATTACCACATATCTACACGTGGGTATCTCTTTAAATTAACTTTTGAGGTTACTTATTAAAGAAAATCCAAAACGTCCCAAAATATTTACTTATAAGTAGAACATTTTTCTCTAGTGCTAAAAATTCAATGCGTTTGGAGTATATTTACAAGAAAATGTGACCATCTGATTGTAGAGGACCATAAATGATTGTGAGCTTTCGGTGTATAAAATTTCTTCTTAGTAAGAGAAATTTAATCTATAAATAGTATTTTTGAAATATTTATTCTTGCTAATTAGACATTAGACATTCCGCAGATGCTGGTAGAATCTCTTAAAAACGGATAGGTATTTAATGCAAAATATCTATGTTCCTACACATATTAGATGTCTATAAGATTTTCTATTTACAATTCCTAAAAAAATACAGTATTAGGTTTCCCAGTAGGTACTGCCGCATTCCCTCAACATAAGAGAGACCTGTTTTAAAACTAGGCGTGTTTTGGGCGCAGATCTTGTAATTTGTAAATTTTAATATCGAATATGAAACTGTCGAAGTATTAGTTTTGTCAGTATCATAGTCAGTATTATAGTTTAGTACCTACAGTGCTCGCGCTCTTTACTTATTGATTATATGTGAATTTTTCAACACAATACTTAATAGTATATTCATTTAGTTATTAGCATAACTAATGTGATGGCAAGTCCGCCAATGGCTGTATTATTTAGTAGCACTTGATGTGTAGAAACATATTAAATGTTAGTAATTATATAAATATAACTCATTTTTTAACTTCATACAAATATGACTTATTCAGTTAATTTTAAAATAATAACATTGTATCTTTAATGTATTAGCGAAACAACCCCATAGTATTACAAAATACAAAAATGATTCTCGTACCTATCAATTTAGATACTTTTTCAATGTGTATTGAAATTAAAATGATAATCGATGTCAGTTATCAATGTGCATTTATGTTTTAATAAACTATTTTATTGTTAAATAAATGTTTTATTTATAACTTGTTTAAATGCATATATTTTGTCTGTATGGGCTTATCTAATCAGACACCTCAGAATGGACACCCTGTGCTAGAAGATCGGTCAAAAATGGTGGCAGATCGGATAAGGTACTTGACTAGGTAACTACAAAAATAAAAAATGCCAAAGTTGTACGTTTAAAACTACTGTTTAAAAATACTGTAATCTTTATTCAACATATTTCAATTTGAATTATGTATTTTAAAACAGGAAAATAATAATAAAAGTAATTGTTTTGAAGCCATAAATATTACTGGCAAATGACGTCAAATGCGAGTATTTGCATAAAAGATCTGGTATTAAAAAGATGCTTATTTTAATATTTTCTTTTGTTTGTACAACTATTACTCATAATTAAAACAACTTCAACGGATTTTTAGTTGTAGTTTATTTGGGATTGTAATTAACCCGACGTTTCGGGTGTCCACTGCAAAGTGTCCGAACTACAACTAAAAATCCGTTGAAGTTGTTTTAATTATGATGCTCATTTTGTCCGATTTCCCACGCTAGACTGTGTAAGTGGATATCCCCGCCCTGTCTGAATACGACTTGAGTGGAAAATAAAAAATACAAGTATGTTTTAGATTAATCTTTCTTTATTTTCAATTAAGCATAGAATAGTACAGTATCTCAAGTCATCCAGTCTAATTTGACATTACGTCCAATCATGCAATGCACCAAGCCGTACATAAAAACAATATATTCTTGGTATCTTTCACAAAATGTAACCCAACAAAAGGTAATTATCGAACAACCATACCCGGTCACAAAAACTTAAAAAAATTATACTTAAAATACACGTTTGATCATCTAAGTAACGTTAACATTAACACCTTAATCGTTTAACAATTCCTCTTAAGTATAATTGTTAAATGTCTTTTGTCATGCAGTTAGTATGATTTTACAATACAATTAAGTTTTGGTAATAAAACATCTATATCTCAAACATAACGTTTGATAAGTGCATTTACAATATTATAAGACGAATACATACGAAACGAATAACATCGTAACTCATATTCGTTAATGGGACACGTAAAAACATTAAATAAACATGATTACTGGAATGTTAACTAATTTTTAGTCTAAGTGTTAATATAAAATACTGTTAAATTAAATACTTAAGTAAATTAACAATACAACGCAGGCACAGCGTACTGGTGTTAAACCACAACGGAACTTTTAAATACATATCAGTATTTACTTATACAACGCACATTGGCAACACATCAATAAAATACATTTGACAAGTAACGACAACGATACTATAGATATCTTGAGTTATTCGGATTGTGCTAATTTCTTGTAGGCACTGCCTAATCATACTATCAACATTGTAACTTAAGTTACAATATTTGGGATTCATTCGTCATTGAAGACGCTTATTTTGCGAAATTTTGTCAGGCACCTTGACGTATCAGTAATTAATTGGGTACGTACGTAGTTCTCTTTTTTCAAGTACCCACAAGAAATTAAACCAACAATCCTCGAAACTCACAAATATATGGAAAGTAGACAGTAAACACGCCGCGCAAGTGCGGTGACCGACGCGCGTGAGTTTCTATATTAATCGGTGCAAAATGTCTAATAGATAGGTACTACACACTATTTAGAATAGTTTGTGGACACTTGACCTCACCTCCACCGATTCATTTCGATAATATTTTTTATATAATAAGTCTTTTCTTCTACATTAACAATATTTTTATAATATTTTATAACCAATGTTAATATTTACGAGTTTGTTTTATAATGTACACGATTTTAATTTTGTTTCAGTGCTCAATACTATATATTTTTTTATTATAAAATTCGTTGGCTACCTAAACGAGTGGTGTTTAGCTATGAAGGACAACAGGATCTACTTTAGGGAATGGAATATATTTACACACTCAACCGTAAACAAAGTTGTCTGGTATACATAATTAAACATTTGCTACAAAATCATAAGCATAACGGCGGCAGATTCATTCACCGCAAAACATATAATACTTTCTATTTCCAAATAACTTTTGTTACCTTTGAGTGTATTAAAATAGAGCATTAGAACTCAGCGTGGAACGTACAATAATTAAAATTAACCAATACACTATTAACATGCACCATTTTAAATCTTCATACTAGTTTACAAAATCAACGATGTAATATTTAAACAAAATTGTTCTACTATTTTGTACACACCACGCCAAGTCTTACAAAAATTGTAGCTACGATACTAGCTTATATCTAAGCGTCTAGGGATTATACTAATTTGGATAAGGGCTAATAATACGCTCCATCGGTCCGAGGACCGGAATTTTTTCACTACTTTTAATTCCTTATGTGCCTTGAGCAGTTCACCTGTCTCCAAATAGATACTACAATAAGTTATTTATTGCTCGAAAATAATAAAGTTTACATACATTCACGACAGCCATTTTAGTATTGGAAGCCAATACGACGTCGACAAGACTTGTCGACACACACATAATCCTTGCCTCGTACAAGGAACCTTCCTCTTAGAAAGGATAGACAGACACTACAATAGTTTCAAAAATATTAAGTCTTATGTAATTTCTCGTATAATGATTACTTTCATTAGTTACTTATTTACAAGAAAAGCGTTTTCGTACCAAACGAGAAATTCTCCGTTTGGTGGAATAAGTGAATCTAATTTTAAGATTATTATAATAGAAAAAATGTGTGACGCCATCATTGCTGCACCCTAACTAGTAATCTATTTGATTATAAACAATAAAAACTTTCGAGCACAAACATCGGTATTTTTTTGTGTGTAAACTGCTTTCAATTCCTCAACAATAGAATAAAGTGTTAGTATTGTAACATACTTTAATATCAACGAATATATAGAACTATTAAAGTAAATACTGAAAATATAATACAAAAAAGTATATTTTATGGTAAAAATAGTACCTATCATAACTTAGCACGTCGGCAGTTTGCGTTTAAATAGCAATTTTTTGGCAAGCCGAGCTCAGCCTTACATTGCGTATATTTTATATGATTTAAGACAAATCTTTTCTAAGATTCAATTTTTTAAATTAAACTTATTTTACGCAGTTAGTTTCATTAAGAATTCGCGCCAATTCGCGGTTGACCAAGCTTAAAATGTGTCGATACCTAAGTAATTAAATTACAGTGAAAATATGATAAAACCATTGTAAAGTGTGATGATGGATTTGTGTGGTTAATTTGTATATTATTTCCGTGTTTACTTAACCTTCCATAGAAATAGGTGATGTAGGAGATAATAGCTGTAAGTAGGAATATGTAGGTAGTTAGATAGAATAAAATCGGCTGTTTAGGATGCATTGCTTTTTCTTTTATGTAATTTTTAGTATATGAAATCGTTATACAAAAAAATAAATTGAATAACAAATTTTACAACACTTCTCGTGTTAGGTACCTAAACAATTTTGCAAGTTCTAAAAAAAAAAAAAAACAATAACTAATACTATTAGGTGTTAACAAAAACTGTAACTCATTTCGATTTAGAAAGATGGAGTTATTCGTCGCTATAGACTTAAATGTTTATACCAGTTTATAGAGGTACCATAGGGGGATACTGGAGGGGTTCTTACAGCCACTCTCGTAAGCAAGTTTCGTCACCAAGAAGGTAAAATCCTAAGCAATCAGTGCCGAAGAAAAAATCTACGGCCGTGTAAAGTCAAGCTCTAGTCCGGTAAGACACTAGAACCGCCAATGTAAGTATTATGCGCTGGGAATAAGAACGCAAGTCCAACCTGTCTAACGCAGCATGAACCTGGCTTTACAACGCCATTGAAAAGCACCAATTGGAAAACCATCTAAAACTGAAGAAAAAGCAACGCACCGTAATGATTATCCTTTGTTCTTATTGACCACTACTTTGATTACCATTAGTAGTAAATCAGAATCCTTGTCCCTTTCGCCACTAGTAGCAATCAAAGTAGTGGTCAATAACAAAGGTAGTTTAGTTAGCCTAGTGCTTCTTGTGTCAGTTGAGGGGTAGGCAGAACATGTGTTGCAGCAGCGTGGGTTTGCGCGCAGGTAGTTCCGAGCACACCGAGTCGTAGTCGGACGACGACGACTCCGCGCCCATACCGTACGCGTACGCCTGGAAATGACAATATAGAGGTTAAAAACAACATACATACACATATCGCGCCTTTATCCCTTGCAGGGTAGGCAAGCCAAAACAATAGTCACTAAAACATTTTCATGCCAGTCGCCAAGACGATAGTGTAATGCAGTGGTCCCTAACCTTTTTGATGTCATCTTTGTGTAATTACACACAACTGTACCCACGATGAGAGTAAGAAAACTACGACACCTGCACTATTTTTAAGTTTGAGGACAAGCATGAAGTAGCTATGCGCGTCGTATCGCAAGCGGAGCGAGCGCTGTTTTTCACGTCGTCAACAATACAATAAGTTTTATTATTTTCTGTGACAATACACAGACGTCAGACAGCGTGTACAAGCGTGAACTTTTTTTACTGCGCAGTGACGCGAGCGCAGCGAGCGCGAAAACTACTGCGTCAACTACAAACACAACAACTTCTCGTGCTGACGACATACACACGAAGTGTATTTTATTGAGTAATCGATGTTTTTTTGATTCCTTACTCATAGTTACCCACTCTTAAGATAGCTATTTTACCCCCAAACGTACCTTATTTTATAATTAACCCCCAACTTAAGAACTGGCGGAATGGCTTACCTAGTTACCCTACAAAAAGCGATCGTTTCATGGTCTGATCATTCCTGAAAATTTTTGCGTACACTCGGTAATAAGTAAGCACAAACCTGCGTGGGATCATAGTCGGGGTGCAGCAGGCAGGCGTGGTGTCACACGCAGTCCTCGAGGGACATCAGCAGCGGGTTCACGTACTCTCACCCCTCGAACTGCTATAGCAGTAGTTGTTACCTGCGTGGGATCATAGTCGGGGTGCAGCAGGCAGGCGTGGTGTCACACGTAGTCCTCGAGGGACATCAGCAGCGGGTTCACGTACTCTCACCCCTCGAACTGCTATAGCAGTAGTTGTTACCTGCGTGGGATCATAGTCGGGGTGCAGCAGGCAGGCGTGGTGTCACACGCAGTCCTCGAGGGACATCAGCAGCGGGTTCACGTACTCTCACCCCTCGAACTGCTATAGCAGTAGTTGTTACCTGCGTGGGATCATAGTCGGGGTGCAGCAGGCAGGCGTGGTGTCACACGTAGTCCTCGAGGGACATCAGCAGCGGGTTCACGTACTCTCACCCCTCGAACTGCTATAGCAGTAGTTGTTACCTGCGTGGGATCATAGTCGGGGTGCAGCAGGCAGGCGTGGTGTCACACGCAGTCCTCGATTTAAATCAGCAGCCCTTTCACCTACTCACCCCTCGAACTGCTATAGCAGTAGTTGTTACCTGCGTGGGATCATAGTCGGGGTGCAGCAGGCAGGCGTGGTGTCACACGCAGTCCTCGAGGGACATCAGCAGCGGGTTCACGTACTCTCACCTCTCGAACTGCTATAGCAGTAGTTGTTACCTGCGTGGGATCATAGTCGGGGTGCAGCAGGCAGGCGTGGTGTCACACGCAGTCCTCGAGGGACATCAGCAGCGGGTTCACGTACTCTCACCCCTCGAACTGCTATAGCAGTAGTTGTTACCTGCGTGGGATCATAGTCGGGGTGCAGCAGGCAGGCGTGGTGTCACACGCAGTCCTCGAGGGACATCAGCAGCGGGTTCACGTACTCTCAGCCCTCGAACTGCTATAGCAGTAGTTGTTACCTGCGTGGGATCATAGTCGGGGTGCAGCAGGCAGGCGTGGTGTCACACGCAGTCCTCGAGGACATCAGCAGCGGGTTCACGTACTCACACCTCGAACTGCTATAGCAGTAGTTGTTACCTGCGTGGGATCATAGTCGGGGTGCAGCAGGCAGGCGTGGTGTCACACGCAGTCCTCGAGGGACATCAGCAGCGGGTTCACGTACTCTCACCCCTCGAACTGCTATAGCAGTAGTTGTTACCTGCGTGGGATCATAGTCGGGGTGCAGCAGGCAGGCGTGGTGTCACACGCAGTCCTCGAGGGACATCAGCAGCGGGTTCACGTACTCGAAGCCCTCGAACTCGGACTGGTCGATGTCCGCTATCACCGTACTGGAAAACATACGGCTCAGTATTAAAATTCGGTATTCAAAATTTAGTATCCTGAAGAAAAAGATCTAAGTGTTACTCGTCCGAAGTTACGCGACCGAAATTCGGCTGTTGAATTCCGTTATGTCAGTTTTCGGCGTTTTTGGTTGGGAGGACACACTATAAGCGCCGACATTACGTACAAATCTGACTGACTCTACTACGGACTGACATTCGGAGACGGAATATCCACTGTAGTGTGTCATCTGTAACGCAAATAACATTGCTGGCGTAATTGCGCCGAATTCCGTCGCGTAATTTCGGTCGTAGTGCTAGTGTGTCGAGACACTAATAATAACAGTTGTTTTTTAGAAGAACACGTCAAACGACACACGACGAAACACGAACAAAATTTGAAAACACACACGCCCTTGAAATATTTGTTCTTTATTAAATTTAAACCTATATAAACCTTTGGGAACTATAACATTGTATCTACAACTTACAATGTATTGTAGAATAGTTTGATTTTGAGAAAATGTTTTGCTTTTATCAGAATCACCACCACCATGCGGGTGACCATAGTCGACAGATATTCAGCCGAGGGAAAATCTTTCGTCGCCTTTTACGAAACACCCTGCTGGGTGGCAGTATTCTTAGCCGCTACCACACCCCGCAAGGGATATAGGCGTGATATACAGGGTGTAAGGGACAGCTCTCCGAATACTGATAGGGTGCATTCAGACCATGAAAAAAAAAATTCGTCTTCCCATACAAAATCTCGATCAACTGATTGCATTTACTATGGGAAGTCAAAACATTTTTTACGTTCCCTGAAATTTATTTCTATGGGAAGTTGTTCAGTTTCATGGTTTGAATGCACCCTATCAGTATTCGGAGACCTGTCCCTTACACCCCGTATATACCCGACCCAAACAGCCAGGGCCAACCTTATGGTGGCAGTAAATTCTCCACAAAAGCATTCCCAAGGAGGGTTGACATCTGGTAGGCGGCCGGTCGTAAAAATTAAGCCAAATCCTTTGCAACATGATTTTGTGTTCAACAAAACGTGTTACGCCGACCCCAAGTAATTGGGATAAGGGCAGGAAGATGATGATATAATGTATAGACTTACTCATTATCCGGCGTGAGGTGGACCGGCTCGTCGGTGAATTCCGGCGGGAAGTTGGCCAGGTCTCGTTCGCCCTCCAGCCGCGGCTTGAACGGGGGCAGCACTTGCTTTTGCTCCAACTGAAAAAAAAACATTATTTTTTAAGTAAAGTTAATTAGGGCATGGAGGGATAAGGAAAGGAGGAAATACATACACTAGGACCTGTATTAATAAATCCAACTGAATTCTGAGATGCCGCTTCCATTACCATGGTGTTGGAGTGATACACAAATATAGGTTAGAGCGGGAGAGAATGACATCGTACAATGTAGGTACTATTGCTTCGGTCGTATGCCGGCGTAGCCGGGCTTGGTTTGCGGCATGTTTGTTGCATCCACTATATGTGGGCGTAGCCTGGCTTGGTTTGCGGTGAGATTGTTGCATCCACTATATGCCGGCGTAGCCTGGCTTGGTTTGCGGCATGTTTGTTGCATCCACTATATGTGGGCGTAGCCTGGCTTGGTTTGCGGCATGTTTGTTGCATCCACTATATGTGGGCGTAGCCTGGCTTGGTTTGCGGCATGTTTGTTGCATCCACTATATGCCGGCGTAGCCGGGCTTGGTTTGCGGCAAGATTGTTGCATCCACTATATGCCGGCGTAGCCTGGCTTGGTTTGCGGCAAGATTGTTGCATCCACTATATGTGGGCGTAGCCGGGCTTGGTTTGCGGCATGTTTGTTGCATCCACTATATGCCGGCGTAGCCTGGCTTGGTTTGCGGCAAGATTTTTGCATCCACTATATGCCGGCGTAGCCGGGCTTGGTTTGCAGCGAGATTTTTGCACCCAAAGTGTTTATAAATTAATACAAGAATAGCTAGTACTCACGGCTTCCCACTCGATGCTCTTGAAGAAGGGGTGGTTGACGATGTCCATGAACCCGTGCTCGCCGCAGCCGAGCCGCTCCACCGGGTTCTTGTTGAGGAACCCCTTCAGCACCGACGCCGCCCACACACACACACACACACACACACACACACACACACACCTCACGTACTACCTCTACCAGCTCGTGCCACCGAGACATACTAGCTATTTTGTTTCTTATGCTATCTAAGATAAAACTAACCTAACTAGTTAGAGGAATAACGATTGTCTCCCATACATAACCCTTTTTTTTTGCGTCAGAAGATGCGCTTCATCACATATGTTCCTAGATCAATTCTAAGCATTTCTAGTCCGGGAGCCGGAAAAAAAAGTGAAGAATGGCGGAGAGGGGGGAGATCAAAGATGGCCGCCGCCAATAATTTAAAAAAAAAATCCTATCTCCTCCTGGTGGCTGGTAGGGCAAGTTTAGTATCATTTCCATACAAATCGATGCCGTAGAATTTGTTTCTGGTACTATTTCTTGTCTATTTCATAATAATTTCAGAAGAAAAACGTAAAAATGTGAAAATTTAGGTTGAAGATTTTTGCTTTGTAAGCATAAACTTTTTAAAAGTGACAAAATATGACATATATAAAATACTGTTATAAAGTGTGATTTGTGTGGATTCTATAAATAAACAACACACTTAATAATGATTTAGTGCAAAAAATAAATTAAAAAGACTGCAGTCTGGGCAGTGGCTGAACACGCGCTATATGGCGTTAATCTTACAAATAGAGATTATACCACATAAAATAAGTTATTTAGGTAGGTCACATGCAAAAAAATATGACCACAGTTTCCATCACACAGATATAGATCTAATAACTTTAACTTTCTTTTAAAGAAAATATGAATGCAGCAAAGACAATCTTACTCGTATGCAACAGGTGCGTTCCAGGTACTAACTTTGATATCTGGTAAATCTGAAGAGTCTTCATTTTGCGACCCCAAGAAGAAAAACACGGAAACGTTTAGAGAAGCACTGAGGGTTATACCCAGACATGAACTTCTTGGTATATACCAATTTAATTTCTTCTTGCCAATATTATGGCCCGAAGTATGTGCTCGCAAATAATAGTTTTCATTAGTGGGATGTTCTCTGGACAGCTAGCTAGCTAGTAAATGATGTGTTGATGTGGTGTAGTGGTCTGTTTGATGCGCAAAGAGGTATCTCTCTATCTTCGTGTGAGACGCCGAGTCATCCAACGACCCGATGGACCCTGGTGTCAGAATTTTACAGCCGCTTACTACAAGTAGCAGAGTTTCTGACATGGTTGTGTAACGACCACCGTTTAAGTAATCATAGACAGCAACCGAAACCGACAGCTCAACATGCCCTCCACGCACGGAACCATATTTTTTGAAATGTTAAATTTAAATATCTGTTCTTGAATCTACTGTTTACCGGATCTGAGTTGTGTATGTCCATTATTATCCATGGATAGCACTGTGATGCAGAGAACCCTAGTTTGAATTGGGGTATAATGATTTTTAGGGTTTCGTAGTCTACTAGAAACCCTTATAGTTTCGTCATGTCTGTCTGTCTGTCTGTCTGTCTGTCTGTCTGTATGCCGCGCCCTCATAACTCCGTCAGTTTTGGAGCTATCGACATCAAATTTGGTATGAAGATAGATCGTGTTGACCCAAACTTAGAAATGATGAGAAAAAAATATTTTAATTCTTTTTTGGACCCCCTTCCCATACATGTGAAAGGGGGGCAAAAAAAATTTTTTTCTCCTTTAATATTGAGTAGGGTATCGCTGAATAGGTCTTTAAAAACTAAGGGGAGGTTTGTTTAAAACAAAGTCTATAAAATGTTTCTGTCTCGAGATATTTGCTTTTAAAAGGGGCGTTTTTGTGCCATAATTTGTTCCAGCTGTAACTTCTAAAGTACGCATGCTAAAAATTTGGAAAAAATATGGAATATAGTTCTTATCATAAAGTTACCATGAAAACTATAACGAATACTGTATCACTTAAGATAAAGAAAATATTAAAGTTTTTCAATTTGCGGTTGGTCACCATACAGCTGCAAACAAACCAGCAACAAAATTAACTTTGTAACGCCGAAAGCCCTGATATTTAAACGTTGACTACGAAACCCTATTTGTGGGCGTGTCTAACACGCTCTTGGCCGCTTTTTGCATCTTCAATCAGTGGAATCATTAAACTAGGATAATTTACAATAATGATCCTCTTGTAGTATATTTTTGTGATATATCTGTGCAAGTCAATGGTACTCAGCTAACAATGTTAGACAATACAGTCAGTCAATGCTACTCAATAGCTATTATAAGTTATTCACTCGTCGTCGAGTTAGTCACGGTTGGAAAGTGCTCGAGCCATGGATCTAGGAAATACTATGGCTCGGGCTTAAAATAAAAATATTTTGGTAATTATGATACGTCAATGTTCGTACGTTAACTTGAAATAAAAAAGTTCCTTTAGCACATTATCTCTGAGGCGGTCGATGGGATGTATCTCTTGAAATTAAATGACGTCCCGCCGACATTGGTCACAATTTTGAGGCTAAAATCACCAGTAGAACGCAGTTTGCCTGGGCAGGGAAAGTTGCGTCATATCCTAGAGTCATCTTTGCCGCAATGCCTCAAAACAAAGGTATTCGATTGGTCGTTTACTAGTAATGAATGATACTTACGAGTACTAATAATCTAGCCAATACGTAGAACCTCCTTAACGGTATTTTCCAAATTATGCAAATTATAGTTTGCGTCTTTCGTACTTGGGTATGCTTCATCAGTTCAGCGCAAAAAATGAACTGAACTACAAAGACATTTTATTATAGATACGGTACCCCCATAAAGCTTGAACAGAAAAATTGGCATGTGTCACGTAACAGCTCATAGCCTGACTGATTCATTGGTCGTCTTGTGAACCAATTTGAAGTAACAAATTTTTGCTCAGGTGGCGTATCTACAACCTAGAACCTACATATAATATCATTGACTGAACTACATAAAGTTAAAACTGACAGCAAAAGTAACTGACCGGCTACATATCCCTCACAGACTCATAGAGAGTTATATGCTTAAGATCCCAGTAATTTACTAAAATCCAGAATGAGATTATAGCAACCAACATGGTATACATAGTTATATTTTATTTAAACGGGTTCTTATCGACAAATTGTAAAAAGTCTGAACTGTTGCTTAAAAGTTTGATATCTAGTTTTCGTCTAGAAGCGAAGCTAATTGAAATGGCAGTTGGCTGGGCACATCTGTTGATCAGTAGTATACCTAACCGATGTGATGGACGGTGGAGTTCAGATACGCGTTCTTGAATGGAGATTATGTCTGGGCAAGCGTAGCGGACGCCGCCATGAGGGACCGGTGATTTAAAAGAAAGAAAGCGGCTGGTATTGAGTAGAAGTAGAAAGAAGGCAGCAACAGAAGATCGTCTTGTTCCCAGGGGGAAAGCCAATATCCAGTAATGGACTAAAATAGGCTGATGTGATGTTAAATGAGCATGCAAAAACTCACACTCGACTTTTTTGTAAGATTAACGCCACATAGCGCGTGTTCAGCCACTGCCCAGACTGAAGTCTTTTTAATTTTTTTCACAGTTTTTTTGCACTAAATCATTATTCGGTGTGTTTATTTTTAGAATCCACATAAATCACACTTTATAATAGTATTTTTTATATGTCATATATTGTCTTTTTTTTAAAGTTATTAGCTTACAAACAAAAATCTTCAACCTAAATTTTCACATTTTTACGTTTTTCTTCTCAAATTATTATGAAATAGACAAGAAATAGTACCAGAAACAAATTCTACGGCATCGATTTGTATGGAAATGATACTAAACATGCCCTACCAGCCACCAGAAGGAGAAAGGATTTTTTTTAAAGATGATTGGTGGCGGCCATCTTTGATCCCCTCCCTCTCCGCCATTCTTCACTTTTTTTTCTGGCTCCCGGACTAGAAATGCTTAGAATTAATCTAGGAACATATGTGATGGAGCTCATCAAATATAACTTTTTTTTTGGGTTAAAAGTGTTAGGCCTTTCACTAAACCTAACAAAGGAGCTAACTAAAAAGCAAACTTATATAACGTAAATAAAATTAGTGCGGTCACTTTCCGTCAAATGGGCTTAGAAAAGGACAGGAGATCATCGCAACTAAAATGTATTTTAATTTGACGCAAAATAAGGCTACGATGAAAACAATGACGACTAAACTGACTAGAAATGTCGAAAAATCTTATTGAAATATTAATACATGACATGACTTAGATTGTATCTATTTGTCGGAAAGATCCAGCAACGGCATCAACGAATTTCTCGTTATTTCGAATCTAGGGGTTTTCGGGCTCGAAAAATTTATAGAAATTTATCCCTACATAGGTAGGAATCAACCTAAAAAATGTGGCTTCGCCCTTTTTCTTGGGAGTTTCTTATAAACTAATAACGCCATATGTTGAAAAACCGGGGAATCTCGATCGACTATTTATAATATAATATAAAAAAATAGTGACTCACGGCTTCCCACTCGATGCTCTTGAAGAAGGGGTGGTTGACGATGTCCATGAACCCGTGCTCGCCGCAGCCGAGCCGCTCCACCGGGTTCTTGTTGAGGAACCCCTTCAGCACCGACGCCCCACACACACCTCACATACTACCTCTACCAGCTGGTGCTAGAGACATACTTGGTGTATTGTTTCTTATTTGAGGTATCTAATATTCCGCGCGCAGACCCGAGAAAACTATAATAGCGTCTTTTCCTAAGTTATATAGTTTGTTTAAAATTAATATATTGCTATTCTTAATTATGTTACTCAAAATAAGCACTGTTAAAATTACTATAATGAACATTTTCAAAGTGTTTTTATGACGTCATAGTTAAGAATTTTTCATACAAAAGAACGTTTAAAAAGTAGCTCATTTTACTAGTAGGAAAAAACCATATTATAAGTAATCTTACATCATCCGTTGCTAATTGTGAAAAATATTACATACGGCCGGCGACGTTTTATGGCTCGTTATTCAGTTTCATGGAAAGTAGACCTCGTCTCAGGATATGGGGAGCTGGCCTTAACACCCTGTATAAATAAATACAAGAATAGGTGACTCACGGCTTCCCACTCGATGCTCTTGAAGAAGGGGTGGTTGACGATGTCCATGAACCCGTGCTCGCCGCAGCCGAGCCGCTCCACCGGGTTCTTGTTGAGGAACCCCTTCAGCACCGACGCCCCCCCCCCCCCCCCCACACACACCTCACATACTACCTCCTCTACCAGCTGGTGCCACCGAGACATGCTTGCTATTTTGTTTCTTATTCTAATACAGATAAAACTAACCTAATCTAACATAACAGATGTTTTGACCATAATGTAAAAATGCGCAAAAAATTATAAAAAAAATAAGTACTTATGAAAGGAATCTTACTTAAGGTGGATCGTTTTCCATACAAAATTTAAATGGAGTTACGTCTTTAAATGAGACAAAATTATGATTAAAAAACTTGATGGGAAGTCCCGTGCTTTTATAACATTTTCGCAAAATAAAACAAATAATTTTTTAACCATTACATTTCTCTGTAAAAACCGTGTCGCCACTTAATGAACATAGATGGAGCTACTGCTGCAATAAACACGTTTAATTTTTTTGTGGAGAAAATACTTGATATTTTTTTACGTTAAGCAGTTTTGCGACATATTTACGTGTGCCTTCCTCATCTCACATAAAGATTTTTTGATAAAATTGTTGTTTAGCTCATGTGTAACTCGGTTGAAGTTCAGATTTTAGTTTGTATGACGTAACGATCCCCCTTAACGTAAATAAAGTTAAGTGCTGTCACTTTCCGTAAAATAGGCTTAGAAAAGGATGAAAGATGATAGCGACTAAATTTGATGCAAAATTAGCGTTATCTGTCAAAATAAGGCGACGATGAAAACAATGGCGACTGAACTGACTATAGAAATAGCGAAAAAACTAATTGACATATTTAACCAGTTTAAACATGAAATGACTTACAGTCCAGCAAAAAAGAGTAGAAATTAAATAAAATGGAACTATAAATTTTTCATATACTAAATTGTTGCCATTCATAGCCAATGTTGCCATTTAATTTTTAAATTTCATACAAAGTGGCGCCCTCATTTTTTGTCTTTTTTTGCTGCACTGTAGTTAAGTAAGATATATTCTATTATTGTTTAAGCCTATTTGACGGAAATTTTCAGCAGTATTGCTTATTTCTATATCTCATACCTTTAAACGAGCATAAATTGGAATGTAGAAAACGGCTCTAACGATTTTCACGAAATCTTGTAGATCGAGGTTTTTGGGGTCGATAAATCGATCTAGACAGATTTGATATTCCAGAAATCGTTGCCTCGCCTCTTTTCTTGGGAGTTTCTTGTAAACTAACAGCGCCATCTGTTGAAAACTTTAGGAATCTCGATTGACCAGGTACTATATAATATGAAAACGGTGACTCACGGCTTCCCACTCGATGCTCTTGAAGAAGGGGTGGTTGACGATGTCCATGAACCCGTGCTCGCCGCAGCCGAGCCGCTCCACCGGGTTCTTGTTGAGGAACCCCTTCAGCACCGACGCCGCCCACACACACACACACACCTCACATACTACCTCTACCAGCTGGTGCCACCGAGACATACTTGCTACTTTGTTTCTTATGCTATCTAATATCGAAGAAACTAACCTAACCTAACAAAGGAGCTAACTAAATAATCTAACTAATTTAAAGGTTACTAAATTGGTGGTGTCACTTTCTGTCAAATGGGCTGAGAAAAGGACAGGAGATCATCGCGACTAAAATGTCTTTTTTTTTGACGCAAAATATGGCTACGATGAAAACAATTGCGTCTAAACTGACTATAGAAATGGCGAAAAAACTCATTGACATATTAAAACATGACATGATTTCGATTCTATGCTTGTCTAAGTCTATTTGACGCAAAGTTTCAGTACATATTATTGACAATTGTCTTCTCGAATAGGGATCGCGGAAACGGCTTTAACGATTTTCTCGAAATTTGGTATCTAGGAGTTTTCGGGGGCGATTAATTGATCTATAAAAGTATGATTTTAAAAAAACGTTGCTTCGCCACTTTTTTTGCGTGTTTTTTGTAAACTAACAACGCCATCTGTTGAAAAACCGGGAAATCTCGATTGACCAGGTACTTTATAATATGAAAATGTGACTCACAGCTTCCCACTCGATGCTCTTGAAGAAGGGGTGGTTGACGATGTCCATGAACCCGTGCTCGCCGCAGCCGAGCCGCTCCACCGGGTTCTTGTTGAGGAACCCCTTCAGCACCGACGCCGCCTTCACGGACAAAGACCGCGGGATACGGATCGTCTTCTCTAGGATCACCTGGAAACGGAAACAAGTTCTTTAGCTTTATTTTTATTTTTGAAACCTTGCTATAGTTTTCACAGCGAGCAGGATTTAAATCTACGACTTTGGGCATCTTTTTTGACCGGCAATGCAACTACGGGTTGACAAGGTAGGTATTTCCAACAATAACTAATTAACGTGATGGATCAAGAGCGTACATCTTAAGACGCTGGTGTGGAAATACAACCTTTTCAAAGGTTTAAAGCGGGTATTCATTGTAACTATCTTGAGAACTTACTTGGAAAAGATAGTCCTCGTTATTCTGGTCGGGGTTATCCGCCGCATGCGCTATGTCGAACGGCGATCTACCAGCGAGCATTTCGTATGTCAGGACTCCCAACGCCCACCAGTCCACGGAGAAGCCGTACTCTTCACCCCTGAGGATATCTTTAGAACCACCAGCGTCTACCAATTCGCGTTGACCTCTAACTACTTAGCGCTTACTTGGAAAAGATAGTCCTCGGTATTCTGGTCGGGGTTGTCCGCCGCGTGGGCTATGTCGAACGGCGATCTCCCAGCGAGCATCTCGTAGGTCAGGACTCCCAACGCCCACCAGTCCACGGAGAAGCCGTACTCTTCACCCCTGAGGATATCTGGCGCTATGTGTCACTATATAGAACCACCAGCGACTACCAATGCGCGTTGATATCTAATACTTTGCACTTACTTGGAAAAGATAGTCCTCGGTATTCTGGTCGGGGTTATCCGCCGCATGCGCTATGTCGAACGGCGATCTCCCAGCGAGCATCTCGTAGGTCAGGACTCCCAACGCCCACCAGTCCACGGAGAAGTACTCTTCACCCCTGAGGATCTCTGGTGCTATGTGCCACTCATAGTCTAATAAAACATGGTCTTACATTCCCAGAGTAACACTTGCCTACGTCACTAGTATTGTATTATTTCAATAAAATACGTTATGGGGTAAATTCAATCTCAGAAAAATGAGCTAAAATATTTCTTAATAATTTTATAATTTAGATTTACGTGTGTATTAACTTGAACTTTACAACAACACTTAAATTGTATTTATTAGTTAACAGTATCTTATATGATTTACAAAAATAATCATAAGAGTGGGTAATTCTGGTAACCCACAAGCATGATGACGTAGGCAAGTGTTAGTCACGTGGTTCTCGAGTCTCGGAATGGTATACCAGGCGGAGTATCTTATTAAACCATTGTGTCACTATTTAGAACCACCAGTGTCTACCAAATCGCGTTGACCTCTTACTACTTTGCACTTACTTGGAAAAGATAGTCCTCGGTATTCTGGTCGGGGTTGTCCGCCGCATGGGCTATGTCGAACGGCGATCTGCCAGCGAGCATCTCGTAGGTCAGGATTCCCAACGCCCACCAGTCCACGAAGAAGCCGTACTCTTCACCCCTGAGGATCTCTGGTGCTATGTATCACTATTTAGAACCACCAGCGTCTACCAATTTCGCGTTGACCTCTAGCTACTTCGCACTTACTTGGAAAAGATAGTCTTAACTACTTAGCATTTCATAGGACAAAACCCCCAACGCCCACCAATCCACGGACTCTTCACCCCTGAAGATCTCTGGTGCTGTGTCACTATATACAACCACTAGCGACTACCAATGCGCGTTGGCCTCTAACTACTTAGCACTTACTTGGAACAGATAGTCCTCGGTATTCTGGTCGGGGTTATCCGCCGCATGCGCTATGTCGAACGGCGATCTCCCCGCGAGCATCTCGTAGGTCAGCACTCCCAACGCCCACCAGTAAACGGAGAAGCCGTACTCTTCACCCCTGAGGATATCTTTAGAACCACCAGCGTCTACCAATTCGCGTTGACCTCTAACTACTTAGCACTTACTTGGAACAGATAGTCCTCGGTATTCTGGTCGGGGTTATCCGCCGCATGTGCAATGTCGAACGGCGATCTCCCAGCGAGCATCTCGTAGGTCAGGACCCCCAACGCCCACCAGTCCACGGAGAAGCCGTACTCTTCACCCCTG
Source organism: Phthorimaea operculella (assembly GCA_024500475.1). Lineage (NCBI taxonomy): Eukaryota > Metazoa > Arthropoda > Insecta > Lepidoptera > Gelechiidae > Phthorimaea > Phthorimaea operculella. The sequence goes on from JANFCV010000097.1 coordinate 1,973,734, forward strand.
AGGATCTCTGGTGCTATGTGTCACTATATAGAACCACCAGCGTCTACCATACTACTGATAGCTTAGAAAAGCTTATGATTACGGGCAAGGTAGAGGGAAAATGATCACGCGGGCGGTCTCCAACACGCTGGTCAGATCAAATGAAGAATCTTACGGGCCTGTCTATCAACACAGCCTTAAAACATGCCGAAGACAGAGACACATGGAGGAATATTATAAAGAACCTGGAAGAAAGAAATCTATGCAGACATGACCTTCAGTAATGAAGAAACGACTTAGAAGAAGCGTCTACCAATTCGCGTTGACCTCAAACTTCTTCGCACTTACTTGGAAAAGATAGTCCTCGGTATTCTGGTCGGGGTTGTCCGCCGCGTGGGCTATGTCGAACGGCGATCTCCCAGCGAGCATTTCGTAGGTCAGGACTCCCAACGCCCACCAGTCCACGGAGAAGTACTCTTCACCCCTGAGGATCTCTGGTGCTATGTGCCACTCATAGTCTAATAAAACATGGTCTTACATTCCCAGAGTAACACTTGCCTACGTCACTAGTATTGTATTATTTCAATAAAATACGTTATGGGTAAATTCAATCTCAGAAAAATGAGCTAAAATATTTCTTAATAATTTTATAATTTAGATTTACGTGTGTATTAACTTGAACTTTACAACAACACTTAAATTGTATTTATTAGTTAACAGTATCTTATATGATTTACAAAAAACATCATAAGAGTAGGTAGTTCTGGTAACCCACAAGCATGATGACGTAGGCAAGTATTAGTCACGTGGTTCTCGAGTCTCGGAATGGACTACCAGGCGGAGTATCTTATTATACCATGCACCAGCGTCTACCAATTCGCGTTGACCTCTAACTACTTAGCACTTACTTGGAAGAGATAGTCCTCGGTATTCTGGTCGGGGTTATCCGCCGCATGGGCTATGTCGAACGGCGATCTACCCGCGAGCATCTCGTAGGTCAGGACCCCCAACGCCCACCAGTCCACGGAGAAGCCGTACTCTTCGCCCCTGAGGATCTCTGGAGCTACATGCCACCATGGTATAATAAGATACTCCGCCTGGTATTCCATTCCGAGACTCGTGAACCACGTGACTAACACAAGCCTACGTCATCATGCTTGTGGGTTACCAAAATTACCCACTCTTATGATTATTTTTGTAAATCATATAAGATACTGTTAACTAATAAATACAATTTAAGTGTTGTTGTAAAGTTCAAGTTAATACACTTGTAAATCTAAATTATAAAATTATTAAGAAATATTTTAGCTCATTTTTCTGAGATTGAATTTACCCCATAACGTATTTTATTGAAATAAAGTGGCAATACTAGTGACGTCGGCTTGTGTTTCTCTGGGAATGTAAGACCATGTTTTATTAGACTATGCGTGTCACTATTTAGAACCACCAGCGTCTACCAATTCGCGTTGACCTCTAATATTAGCACTTACTTGGAAAAGATAGTCCTCGGTATTCTGGTCGGGGTTGTCCGCCGCATGCGCTATGTCGAACGGCGATCTCCCTGCGAGCATCTCGTAGGTCAGGACTCCCAACGCCCACCAGTCCACGGAGAAGCCGTACTCTTCACCCCTGAAGATCCCAGCGTCTACCAATCCGCGTTGACCTCTAACTACTAGAACTTACTTGGAAAAGATAGTCCTCGGTATTCTGGTCGGGGTTATCCGCCGCATGCGCTATGTCGAACGGCGATCTCCCCGCGAGCATCTCGTAGGTCAGGATTCCCAACGCCCACCAGTCCACGAAGAAGCCGTACTCTTCACCCCTGAGGATCTCTGGTGCTATGTATCACTATTTAGAACCACCAGCGTCTACCAATTTCGCGTTGACCTCTAGCTACTTCGCACTTACTTGGAAAAGATAGTCTTAACTACTTAGCATTTCATAGGACAAAACCCCCAACGCCCACCAATCCACGGACTCTTCACCCCTGAAGATCTCTGGTGCTGTGTCACTATATACAACCACTAGCGACTACCAATGCGCGTTGGCCTCTAACTACTTAGCACTTACTTGGAACAGATAGTCCTCGGTATTCTGGTCGGGGTTATCCGCCGCATGGGCAATGTCGAACGGCGATCTCCCCGCGAGCATCTCGTAGGTCAGCACTCCCAACGCCCACCAGTCCACGGAGAAGCCGTACTCTTCACCCCTACATATAGATCTCTGGTGCTACGTGTCACTATTTTACTGTCCTGTTGGCGTAGTGGATAGTACCCCTGCCTTCTACGTCGAGGGTCGTGGGTTCGATTCCCACCGACACAAATATTTGAAAAGTCAATTTTCATATATTTGTGTTTAGTCTGGGTGTTTTCTATGTATAATATGTACCTATTTATTTACAAAAAAAAGTATATAAGTATTATATCAGTTGTCTAGTTCCCATAGTACAAGCTTTGCTTAGTTTGGGGCTAGATGGCGCTGTGTGTCTCGTCCAGGGATATTTATTTATTTTATTTAGAACCACCAGCGTCTACCAATTCGCGTTGACCTCTAACAACTTAGCGCTTACTTGGAAAAGATAGTCCTCGGTATTCTGGTCGGGGTTATCCGCCGCATGTGCAATGTCGAACGGCGATCTCCCAGCGAGCATCTCGTAGGTCAGGACCCCCAACGCCCACCAGTCCACGGAGAAGCCGTACTCTTCACCCCTGAGGATCTCTGGTGCTATGTGTCACTATATAGAACCACCAGCGTCTACCATACTACTGATAGCTTAGAAAAGCTTATGATTACGGGCAAGGTAGAGGGAAAATGATCACGCGGGCGGTCTCCAACACGCTGGTCAGATCAAATGAAGAATCTTACGGGCCTGTCTATCAACACAGCCTTAAAACATGCCGAAGACAGAGACACATGGAGGAATATTATAAAGAACCTGGAAGAAAGAAATCTATGCAGACATGACCTTCAGTAATGAAGAAACGACTTAGAAGAAGCGTCTACCAATTCGCGTTGACCTCAAACTTCTTCGCACTTACTTGGAAAAGATAGTCCTCGGTATTCTGGTCGGGGTTGTCCGCCGCGTGGGCTATGTCGAACGGCGATCTCCCAGCGAGCATTTCGTAGGTCAGGACTCCCAACGCCCACCAGTCCACGGAGAAGTACTCTTCACCCCTGAGGATCTCTGGTGCTATGTGCCACTCATAGTCTAATAAAACATGGTCTTACATTCCCAGAGTAACACTTGCCTACGTCACTAGTATTGTATTATTTCAATAAAATACGTTATGGGGTAAATTCAATCTCAGAAAAATGAGCTAAAATATTTCTTAATAATTTTATAATTTAGATTTACGTGTGTATTAACTTGAACTTTACAACAACACTTAAATTGTATTTATTAGTTAACAGTATCTTATATGATTTACAAAAAACATCATAAGAGTAGGTAGTTCTGGTAACCCACAAGCATGATGACGTAGGCAAGTATTAGTCACGTGGTTCTCGAGTCTCGGAATGGACTACCAGGCGGAGTATCTTATTATACCATGCACCAGCGTCTACCAATTCGCGTTGACCTCTAACTACTTAGCACTTACTTGGAAGAGATAGTCCTCGGTATTCTGGTCGGGGTTATCCGCCGCATGGGCTATGTCGAACGGCGATCTACCCGCGAGCATCTCGTAGGTCAGGACCCCCAACGCCCACCAGTCCACGGAGAAGCCGTACTCTTCGCCCCTGAGGATCTCTGGAGCTACATGCCACCATGGTATAATAAGATACTCCGCCTGGTATTCCATTCCGAGACTCGTGAACCACGTGACTAACACAAGCCTACGTCATCATGCTTGTGGGTTACAAAAATTACCCACTCTTATGATTATTTTTGTAAATCATATAAGATACTGTTAACTAATAAATACAATTTAAGTGTTGTTGTAAAGTTCAAGTTAATACACTTGTAAATCTAAATTATAAAATTATTAAGAAATATTTTAGCTCATTTTTCTGAGATTGAATTTACCCCATAACGTATTTTATTGAAATAAAGTGGCAATACTAGTGACGTCGGCTTGTGTTTCTCTGGGAATGTAAGACCATGTTTTATTAGACTATGCGTGTCACTATTTAGAACCACCAGCGTCTACCAATTCGCGTTGACCTCTAATATTAGCACTTACTTGGAAAAGATAGTCCTCGGTATTCTGGTCGGGGTTGTCCGCCGCATGCGCTATGTCGAACGGCGATCTCCCCGCGAGCATCTCGTAGGTCAGGACTCCCAACGCCCACCAGTCCACGGAGAAGCCGTACTCTTCACCCCTGAAGATCCCAGCGTCTACCAATCCGCGTTGACCTCTAACTACTAGAACTTACTTGGAAAAGATAGTCCTCGGTATTCTGGTCGGGGTTATCCGCCGCATGCGCTATGTCGAACGGCGATCTCCCAGCGAGCATCTCGTAGGTCAGGACTCCCAACGCCCACCAGTCCACGGAGAAGCCGTACTCTTCACCCCTGAGGATCTCTGGTGCTATGTGTCACTATTTATAACCACCAGCGTCTACCTTCTTCTTATCGTGTGGGACACCGAGTCGCTCAACGACCCGATGAACCCTGGTGCCAGAGTTTTTCAACCGCCTACTAGAAGTAGCAGGCCTCTAACATGGTTGTGTAACGACCGCCGTCATAGACAGCAACCGGGACCGACGGCTTAACGTGCCCATCCGAAGCACGGAACCATCTTACTTACGGACAATCAGGTGGTTCAGCCTGCAATGTCCTAACCAGACTGGGAACAAATTCACAAAGTGATAAATATCAACTTTGTGAGTAACCCCACCGGGAATTGAATCCGGAACCTTTGCGTGGCAGGCAGTCATACTAACCACTGCGCCACATCGGCTGTCGACCGTCTACCAATTCGCGTTAACCTCTAACTACTTAGCGCTTACTTGGAAAAGATAGTCCTCGGTATTCTGGTCGGGGTTATCGGCCGCATGCGCTATGTCGAACGGCGATCTCCCCGCGAGCATCTCGTAGGTCAGGACTCCCAACGCCCACCAGTCCACGGAGAAGCCGTACTCTTCACCCCTGAGGATCTCTGGTGCTATGTGTCACTCATAGTCTAATAAAATATGGTATTACATTCCCAGAGTAACACTTGCCTACGTCACTAGTATTGCCACTTTATTTCAATAAAATACGTTATGGGGTAAATTCAATCTCAGAAAAATGAGCTAAAATATTTCTTAATAATTTAGATTTACGTGTGTATTAACTTGAACTTTACAACAACACTTAAATTGTATTTATTACTTAGTTAACAGTATCTTATATGATTTACAAAAAACATCATAAGAGTGGGTAATTCTGGTAACCCACAAGCATGATGACGTAGGCTTGTGTTAGTCACGTGGTTCATGAGTCCCGGAATGGAATACCAGGCAGAGTATCTTATTATACCATGGTGTCACTATTTAGAACCACCAGCGTCTACCAATCCGCGTTGACCTCTAACTACTAGAACTTACTTGGAAAAGATAGTCCTCGGTATTCTGGTCGGGGTTATCCGCCGCATGCGCTATGTCGAACGGCGATCTCCCCGCGAGCATCTCGTAGGTCAGGATTCCCAACGCCCACCAGTCCACGAAGAAGCCGTACTCTTCACCCCTGAGGATCTCTGGTGCTATGTATCACTATTTAGAACCACCAGCGTCTACCAATTTCGCGTTGACCTCTAGCTACTTCGCACTTACTTGGAAAAGATAGTCTTAACTACTTAGCATTTCATAGGACAAAACCCCCAACGCCCACCAATCCACGGACTCTTCACCCCTGAAGATCTCTGGTGCTGTGTCACTATATACAACCACTAGCGACTACCAATGCGCGTTGGCCTCTAACTACTTAGCACTTACTTGGAACAGATAGTCCTCGGTATTCTGGTCGGGGTTATCCGCCGCATGCGCTATGTCGAACGGCGATCTCCCAGCGAGCATCTCGTAGGTCAGGACTCCCAACGCCCACCAGACCACGGAGAAGCCGTACTCTTCACCCCTGAGGATATCTTTAGAACCACCAGCGTCTACCAATTCGCGTTGACCTCTAACTACTTAGCGCTTACTTGGAAAAGATAGTCCTCGGTATTCTGGTCGGGGTTGTCCGCCGCGTGGGCTATGTCGAACGGCGATCTCCCAGCGAGCATCTCGTAGGTCAGGACTCCCAACGCCCACCAGTCCACGGAGAAGCCGTACTCTTCACCCCTGAGGATATCTGGCGCTATGTGTCACTATATAGAACCACCAGCGACTACCAATGCGCGTTGATATCTAATACTTTGCACTTACTTGGAAAAGATAGTCCTCGGTATTCTGGTCGGGGTTATCCGCCGCATGCGCTATGTCGAACGGCGATCTCCCAGCGAGCATCTCGTAGGTCAGGACTCCCAACGCCCACCAGTCCACGAAGAAGCCGTACTCTTCACCCCTGAGGATCTCTGGTGCTATGTGTCACTATTTAGAACCACCAGCGCATAGTCTAATAAAACATGGTCTTACATTCCCAGAGTAACACTTGCCTACGTCACTAGTATTGCCACTTTATTTCAATAAAATACGTTATGGGGTAAATTCAATCTCAGAAAAATGAGTAAAAATATTTCTGAATAATTTTATAATTTAACTTGAACTTTACAACAACACTTAAATTGTATTTATTAGTTAACAGTATCTTATATGATTTACAAAAAACATCATAAGAGTGGGTAATTCTGGTAACCCACAAGCATGATGACGTAGGCTTGTGTTAGTCACGTGGTTCTCGAGTCTCGGAATGGTATACCAGGCGGAGTATCTTATTAAACCATTGTGTCACTATTTAGAACCACCAGTGTCTACCAAATCGCGTTGACCTCTTACTACTTTGCACTTACTTGGAAAAGATAGTCCTCGGTATTCTGGTCGGGGTTATCCGCCGCATGGGCTATGTCGAACGGCGATCTCCCCGCGAGCATCTCGTAGGTCAGGACTCCCAACGCCCACCAGTCCACGGAGAAGCCGTACTCTTCACCCCTGAGGATATCTTTAGAACCACCAGCGTCTACCAATTCGCGTTGACCTCTAACTACTTAGCGCTTACTTGGAAAAGATAGTCCTCGGTATTCTGGTCGGGGTTGTCCGCCGCGTGGGCTATGTCGAACGGCGATCTCCCCGCGAGCATCTCGTAGGTCAGGACTCCCAACGCCCACCAGTCCACGGAGAAGCCGTACTCTTCACCCCTGAGGATCTCTGGTGCTATGTAGTTGGGGGTTCCGCAGAATGTGGACGTCGTGTCGCCTGGACGAACGCCCTCCTGGAATTTAGCAACAGAATATTAAGTTTAGGCATTAGTTACATTAATAGTATAGTTTCGCAGAGTATCAATAACGCTATATACCAAATTATCACGTCTCGTTTTAGACTAGCTAGTTTGTTGGCAGCTTTTGCAAAGCGCCATCTATCGGACGCCTCGAGAACTTGTTGCACACTGACCTTGCACATGCCGTAGTCGGTCAGCTTGATGTGTCCCTCGTGGTCTAGCAGCACGTTGTCAAGTTTCAAGTCCCGGTAGATGACGCGATCTCGGCCGCGTTTCAGACTCGCTAGTTTATTAGGAGTTTCTGCAAAGCGACATCTCTCGGACGCCTCGAGAACTTCTTGCAGACTGACCTTGCACATGCCGTAGTCGGTGAGCTTGATGTGTCCCTCGTGATCTAGCAGCACGTTGTCAAGCTTCAAGTCCCGGTAGATGACGAGATCTTGGCCGCGTTTCAGGCTAGTACCTATATTACGAGATTCTTCAAAGCGACATCTAACGGCCTCCTCGAGAACTTCTTACCCACCTTGCACATGCCGTAGTCGGTGAGCTTGAAGTCCCGGTAGATGACGCCGCGCTCGTGTAGGAAGTGTAGGGCGAGCGAAATCACATCCGCGTTTCAGGCTAGTACATATATTAAGAGATTCTGCAAAGCGCCATCTAACGGCCTCCTCGAGAACTTCTTACCTACCTTGCACATTCCGTAGTCGGTGAGCTTGATGTGACCCTCGTGATCTAGCAGCACGTTGTCAAGCTTCAAGTCTCGGTAGATGACGCCACGCTCGTGTGAGAAGCGCAGATTACAGTCGCGTTTTAGGCTAGTACCTATATTACGAGATTCTTCAAAGCGACATCTAACGGCCTCCTCGAGAACTTCTTACCCACCTTGCACATGCCGTAGTCGGTGAGCTTGATGTGACCCTCGTGGTCTAGCAGCACGTTGTCGAGCTTCAAGTCCCGGTAGATGACGCCACGCTCGTGTGAGAAATGCAGATTTCAGCCGCGTTTCAGGCTAGTACATATATTACGAGATTCTGCAAAGCGACATCTATCGGACGCCACGAGAACTTCTTACCCACCTTGCACATGCCGTAGTCGGTGAGCTTGATGTGTCCCTCGTGATCTAGCAGCACGTTGTCAAGTTTCAAGTCCCGGTAGATGACGCCGCGCTCGTGTAGGAAGTGTAGGGCGAGCGAAATCACAGCCGCGTTTCAGGCTAGTACATATATTACGAGATTCTGCAAAGCGACATCTATCGGACGCCACGAGAACTTCTTACCCACCTTGCACATGCCGTAGTCGGTGAGCTTGAAGTCCCGGTAGATGACGCCACGCTCGTGTAGGAAGTGTAGGGCGAGCGAAATCACAGCCGCGTTTCAGGCTAGTACATATATTACGAGATTCTTCAAAGCGACATCTAACGGCCTCCTCGAGAACTTCTTACCCACCTTGCACATGCCGTAGTCAGTGAGCTTGATGTGTCCCTCGTGATCTAGCAGCACGTTGTCAAGTTTCAAGTCCCGGTAGATGACGCCGCGCTCGTGTAGGAAGTGTAGGGCGAGCGAAATCACAGCCGCGTTTCAGGCTAGTACCTATATTACGAGATTCTGCAAAGCGCCATCTATCGGACGCCTCGAGAACTTGTTGCAGACTGACCTTGCACATGCCGTAGTCGGTGAGCTTGATGTGTCCCTCGTGGTCTAGCAGCACGTTGTCAAGCTTCAAGTCCCGGTAGATGACGAGATCTTGGCCGCGTTTCAGGCTAGTACCTATATTACGAGATTCTGCAAAGCGACATCTAACGGCCTCCTCGAGAACTTCTTACCAACCTTGCACATGCCGTAGTCGGTGAGCTTGATGTGTCCCTCGTGGTCTAGCAGCACGTTGTCAAGTTTCAAGTCCCGGTAGATGACGCCACGCTCGTGTAGGAAGTGTAGGGCGAGCGAAATCTCAGCCGCGTTTCAGGCTAGTACCTATATTACAAGATTCTGCAAAGCGACATCTATCGGATGCCTCGAGAACTTGTTGCACACTGACCTTGCACATGCCGTAGTCGGTGAGCTTGATGTGTCTCGTGATCTAGCAACATGATGTCCAGCTTCAAGTCTTGGTAGATGACGAGATAGCCGCGTTTCAGACTTGCTGGTTTACCGGGAGTTTCTGCAAAGCGCCATCTATCGGACGCCTCGAGAACTTCTTACCAACCTTGCACATGCCGTAGTCGGTGAGCTTGATGTGTCTCGTGAGATAGCAGCACGTTGTCCAGCTTCAAGTCTCGGTAGATGACGCCACGCTCGTGTGAGAAGCGCAGATTACAGTCGCGTTTCAGGCTAGTACATATATTAAGAGATTCTGCAAAGCGCCATCTATCGGACGCCTCGAGAACTTGTTGCACACTGACCTTGCACATGCCGTAGTCGGTCAGCTTGATGTGTCCCTCGTGATCTAGCAGCACGTTGTCAAGCTTCAAGTCCCGGTAGATGACGCCACGCTCGTGTAGGAAGTGTAGGGCGAGCGAAATCTCCGCGGCGTAGAAGCGCGCGTGCTCCTCGGGCAGCCGCCGCTGACGTTGCATGTGGAACCTGGAATTGCAAGATCGTTATGATTGGGCCGTGTGCTGCCAGCTTAGAATAACATCACCCCATATCTACCCGTGGGTGTCGTAAAAACAGACTAATGAATAAATCCAGAGAATGGGCAGCAGCGTTCTCTATAAGTAAATGCCTTTGCACTGCGCGCGCCAATCCGCCTGCCAGCCCATGTTCAGCAGTGAACTGTTGTGGCTTTTAGTTGCTAAAGTATAGTATGATTGAGAAGACAGTTGATGTGGCAGTCCGAATGCGTGCGGCGTAAAAATCCCAGGTTCGATTTCCGGTGGAGAATCGTTCTAAGATCAAAACTATCTTCGAACAACCAGGTTGTTGTCCCCGCCGTATTGTTGGCACTATCGTATACTAGAGCTCAAGTTCACTCACTTTTTCCTCTGACTGATGTTGTAGAATATGATTTTCTTTTAGTATTGGACTCAACGTTAATCGGTCCCGGGACCGGCAATAACTACACCTAACTACTTGGCGGGGAGCGAGGGCTCACCCGGATGTGTGTGGGTGGTTGTTCAAACAACCAGCCCAATCACGCCTTTGGGGCGAGACTGGGCTTACGAGTTGTTCTGGGAAGAACGGATCGGACTATGTTTACCGGGTATATGCCGGTAGTTGCCAAAGACGGGCACAAATGAGGGACCTCCGCGTCCCCACCGGCAGGGACAACTGCTGCTTGAAGAGCTTGTGGAGTGTGATCTACTCGCAATGGCTGCAGCAGCTGCTAATGTGATGGTTACGTTGTGTACTCACATGAGGTCCCCCCCGCGCACAAACTCGATGACGAAGAACAGCCTGGAGGGCGTCTGGAAGCAGGAGTGCAGCCCGACCAGGAAGGGGTGGTTGCTGGCCGTCTCGAACACGTGCTTCTCCGTCTGCACCCAGTCGATGTCCTCGTCGTCGGTTACCAGCGCCTTCTTGATCACCTTCATCGCGTACACGCGTTTCGTCCGCTTCAGTTCCACCATCAGCACCTGGAAGGTTTGATTATGTCTCGTTTACTATGTGTGGGGCATTGGCAGTGGTCCAAATAATCCAAGTGAATACTGCAAGCTCAGTCCAAATGACCCAAAGCCGGCTACGCCGGCATATAGTGGATACTGCAAGCTCGGTCCAAATGACCAAAAGCCGGCTACGCCGGCATATAGTGGATACTGCAAGCTCGGTCCAAATGACCAAAAGCCGGCTACGCCGGCATATAGTGGATACTGCAAGCTCGGTACAAATGACCCAAAGCCTGCTACGCCGGCATATAGTGGATACTGCAAGCTCGGTACAAATGACCCAAGGCCGGCTACGCCGGCATATAGTGGATACTGCAAGCTCGGTCCAAATGACCAAAAGCCGGCTACGCCGGCATATAGTGGATACTGCAAGGTCGGTACAAATGACCCAAGGCCGGCTACGCCGGCATATAGTGGATACTGCAAGCTCGGTACAAATGACCCAAGGCCGGCTACGCCGGCATATAGTGGATACTGCAAGCTCGGTTCACATTGCTTAAGGCCGGCTACGCCGGCATATTGGGGCTCACAGCCCCCGTAGCCCAGGGGCATCTTCCAGGGTACGCCTTATGGCACGATATACCTTTTTTGCAATCTAGTCAGTCTCAATCTAGTCCTCGCAGTAGAAGTAGGTGAGTTTGTCGTGTTACCTTAGCATAAGACCCTCGTCCGATGACCCTGATCAGCTCGAAGTCCTCCAGCGAGTACTGCCGCTGACTGCCGGGCTCCAGGTCCTCACGAGGGATGGCTGGCGGCGCCGGCGGCGTCTCCGGTAGAGGAAGATCGGGTTCCGCTCTCGACCTGGAATTTTTTGAGGAAAAGAATCTTTTAGATTTGCAGCAATCAAATATTTTAGAATAATATCAGTCCATATCTTCCCCGTGGGAGTCGCGACTAAAGGATTTGAGAGTTGATGTATTTGCAATTTTAGGCGAAAGGCTGACAACCTACCACTATGCACAGTTTTCTGAATGACTTTCAAACTTTTGTCAGACGTGGTGCAAATGGCCGTTTTTACAGCCGTTTATATTTACAGGCGTTATATACAAGGTGTTCCAATGTAAATACATTAAATTGGAGACGTTGTGTAGGCCATCGTACCGAATATTTTTCATTATGGGGCCAAGTTATGAAAACCCCTTGTTTAGAAGTAATTAGCAACTTAAATTTGTTAAATTTAATTGAGTCCCACATTATGAAAGGAGCTTTATTTATTATGACCTTTATTTATGTCATGTTGCCGTCTTGGAAAAACTTTTGATATTACCGCCACAACTGTTGCCAAGGCAACGGTTTTGGTGGTAATTTAGTTGCCAAGGCAACAGTTGTGGCGTTTTATGGCGTAGACTAAGGTCAAATGTCATATTCGTCAAAAACTGACACAACTGACACAACATACTCTACTGGATTCTCTGATTGGCCCTTTGTCTTTGCGTCTCTATGGGTTCTCTAAGTCAAAAGAAGTTTTTAGTTTGAGGCGGTAATAAAATAAAGTTGACACCAAGAAAGAGATCTTTTATCTGAAGTTTTCGTTAAATTTCAAACATAGACAACTATGTTACAAACTTTTTCGAAGATTCAAATCCAACAAGTTAAAAATGCAAGGTTGCAATCTTGGATAAGGGGTAATACATAATGGTTGTAGTAAATGTAGGCATTTAGTTTGTATGGAAATTTCAACATCTTAATTGTTAAGAATTCAAACTTGGTGCCATAATGGAAATTGTTCAGTACAATGGTCTACACAACGTCTCCAATTTAATGTATTTCCTTTGGAACACCTTGTATTTATGCTTGGTCACCAAAATATAGGTAATTCCTGCACCAGCTGAGAATATTCTACCTACATCAAAGCGCAAAAAAACTCAGCTTGCGCGTTTTAGGACCTCCATACCTGACTGACGACGCTCTGCCGAGCGTGCTCTCCCCGTTGGCGTCATCTTTGACCCCCGGGTCGACAGGGTCCACGTGCTCGCTGGAGCACGGCTTCTGCACCAGCTTGTGGCATTTCTTGTGCACCAGCAGCTTACACAAGACACAAGAAGTCCAACAGCTAACTGTCTACTATAAGTAAAAAGCTCGTAAAAACTCTACACAACTTCTGGTCAGCTTGAGGGATCTCAGCTTGAGGGATTGTGCCACACATGAGATACCTACTAGTGGTCCTATAGCTAACATTCTACCTATATCAAAGCGCAGAAAAACTTTACTTGCGCGTTTTAGGACCTCCTTACCTGACTGACGACGCTCTGCCGAGCGTGCTCTCCCCGTTGGCGTCATCTTTGACCCCCGGGTCGACAGCAGCTTACACTAGATACTACTCTACTTATATCAAAGCGCGAAAAAACTCTGCTTGCTCGTTTTAGGTCCTCCTTACCTGACTGACGACGCTCTACCGAGCGTGCTCTCCCCGTTGGCGTCATCTTTGACCCCCGGGTCGACAGGGTCCACGTGCTCGCTGGAGCACGGCTTCTGCACCAGCTTGTGGCATTTCTTGTGCACCAGCAGCTTACACTGGATGCACTTGAAGCCCTGCCGGCCGAGCCCCCAGATCCGGTCTTGGCAGAAGGCACAAAAGGCGCGCTGGAATTGGAGAATTTTTGCTATTTAGAAATTGTTTATTTAATTAATAAAATAAGTTTAAGTCATCACATCATCATCAATTCGATATGTACGTTTGTACCTGAGAATATTTTACAACGATTGTCACGACGTAAATTTTGGGGACCTAAGTCCATTCGACAATAGGAGGATAATAACTCTGCATGGTAGGTGTCTATGCAGGGAACCCGTCAAAGTAGCCTAGTTTATACAACAAAGGACTGCCTTCATTAAGCCCTCTGCAAACCTGAGTGAAACCGGCGCGGTAGGTATATACGTGTTAATCCGATTGGTACAAATCGTCAAGGATTGAGTTCTGCGTACCCACTTATCGCGGCGGTACCGTTGCATAGGGCTTTAGACTTCGTTTCTATAAAATTTTGAGCATCCGATCTTGACTGGGTGGTTAATGGCACAATCTTGGAAACCATATCTACCTTTTCATTCAAAAATAATATTGTTTTGAATATAAAATGTTACTTACTCTATTAAATCGTTTGGCTTGGAAGATGTGTCCATTGACGCGGTATAGCTTTCGCCACCGCCGAGCGCCACGCCTGTATATGCTTCCTGGAAATAAACAAACAATATTTTGTTGAATAAATAATATTTCGCAAACGTGTTATATAATATCTCATAAATGAATAAACGCTTCTAGTAAACGAGCCATAGTTGACCATAGATGAACACAGATGGCCAGAGTAAGATTCAATTTTTTTTGAAAAGTTCATTTAATTTTGAAAGGCTCTCTACCTGTCGCCGGTAAGGCGAAGTGCACACAAGGTTTTTTGTAATAGACAGCGTTATTCAAGAGAAAGGTTTTTAAGTATAATACATGGCGGGAAAATGCCTTTTTCCTTGTATTAGCGAGCGAAACAGTTAACGGACTGCTAGATATTACTAAGTATCTATCTACCTATACGAACTGCGGCGTCAGCAAACATTGATACTGATACCACAAATTAGGGAATCGGCGCGCGGGGCTAATACTGTGTATAAAACAGAGTTGGCAAAATAAAATTCATCCATCCGTCAATCATTTACAGTATAGCCAGTTTTAAAATTCCATTTTGGCAGCTGGCAAAATCAAGCTACCTAATGCTACGGCCACCAACGAATTATATAAATGTATGATTCGTTGTATGACAAACTGCCGTATTAGAGTATTTTCTACGTTACTGGAATAAATTGAAATAAAACCTGATAGATACTTGGCGATTTGCACTGAACAAGACATTGGCCCTCATTGCACGGGATTTAGATAGCCACTGGGCACGACGATAATAAAACTTTTCAATATCTAATCTAAGCAGTTATCAAATAAGGCTGCAGGCACACCGGCGTCGCGTCGCGTCCGACACATTGTGACATTTGTGACCGGGTAAAGGCGATGCAAAACTGTTGTATGGATTTTGGCTCGACGTAGCGCCGTCGCGTGGGTATGCAGTATTGCAACACTTGATTTTAAGGTTCCGTGGTTATTATCACTAAAACTATAAGACATTTTAGCGGGTTTTTACTCACGGTAGGGTTGTTTTGAGCACCTAATATTTCGGCGATGTTGTAATTGCATTCTCTCCAGTTTACCCATGATCATGGCAATTGCAACATTGCCGAAATATTGGGTGCTCAAAACAACCCTACCGTGAGTAAAAACCCGTTAAAATGTCTCATAGTTGCAGTATTGCAGTTACAATACGGCCGTTCAAATAGGCCATATTTGAGCTTTCAAAGTTATGTTAATTGTTTGTTGTCATATCTTCTTGGTTTGACAGCTATCAATTATGGCCTAGTGCAGTTAAAGTATACACAAAAAATTGGATAAAATGATAAAATGTTACTAGTGACCGATAGCGAAGTGCAGGACGGGTTTGTGATAAGGAACAACTTTCCCCAAGGCATACTTTAGGACATAGGTCGAGATATAAATAAAATTAGACCTCCCATAGTAACTCAAATCACCAACCCATCCTGCATTTTCATTATCGGTCACTAGTAAAATTTCACGGTATAGATGCAGTGCAGTCTGTCTAGGAATCATTTAAATCAATGTGATGATTGCTATTTTATATGTTTTTTTAATGATATGCTGTAAAAATAACGTTGCACGCTTCAGATTACTGCATCTTGCCATCATTTAATGCCATTAGACCAAAGTATGTGTAACAATTTTATTATTAAACGAACAAGTATCACTCATTATGAAGGTTTACGCGACTTACTTGTTAATTAGAGGGATACACCTTCTACCAACTAATTAACAAGTAAGTCGCGTAAACCTTCATAATATGTATAACAAATGTACCGAAATATTAAAATTAAAAAGTTTCCTGGACCGCCTGCGCGTTTTGCGATAGTAGTCGCGTCAGTGTGGCTAAAGCTTTATTTAAAATCCGGTATATTACGCAGATCCTAGGAAACGAACACTTAGGTATACGATGTATTTAATCCGAACTGCTTATCTAGGTATTTATGTATCAGCTATTTTTATACACCTTTCACTAAAGTTAGTATTTTTGTATTATGGCTGGTTTTTAAAGAGGTTTTTTTTTAACTAAAGCAGTTATAGTTCTTTAATAACCTGTGATATAAACCAAAACACAAACTGACTTAAATCGACCTGACATGTCGCGTAATGATTAGCGTCAGTTTGTATGAGGGTCAATGAACTTTAGCCAAGTTTAAGGCCCTCTTCAAACCAGCGCGGTACGTGGAGATTCGGTATTATGATTGATACAAATTGTCAAGCGGTTGAGTTCCGCTACCCGTGTACCCACCCTGATACCGCTGTAGTTTGAGTAGGTCTTAAAACCCACCAACGATACCTATTTTGTACACAGTTTCTATAGGTAGCTTGTGGGTATATTTTTAGCCAAGAAAGCATGCCACACCAAAGTGCCAACTATGGCACGCGACGCGAGCAAATTTGAATAACAAAATACTGAAATCGTCGACGCAATGAAAGAATATTTTCGATTCGGCAGATTGGAAATAAAAGTAGCGCGAACTTGAGTTTTAGCATTACAATAGCGGTAGAGATGGGAAGGAAGGACGTATTTTTTAAGGTTTCATAGTGGGTAAAATTGTTTATTATTGATATGAAATGTAGGCAAAATATCCCCTTGGCGAAACGTAGTTGAAACTACGTGGCTAATGGTAGATTGATGTGAAAGTATGGACACGTAAATTTTTGAAAGGGAAGCCGATAGGAATCGGCATGTATGGACTGCTGGCTAAATAGGAAATGCCCTGTGGTGTCCGCTTATAGTAGCATCACCCCATTTCTACTCGATCGTAGAAAAGAAGGTGACTATGGGATCAAAATCAGAATTGGGAAGCTGTCCCTCCCCTGTCAATCTGTCTTGCACTGCTCTCATCATACTTCCTGCCAGGCTACCAAGCGTGGCGAGTATAACAAACACTCCATAATATTGATGATTTGTAAAACTACGAAAAACGGTAACAACTCAACGTATATAAAGAGGAGTCTGAAAAGCTAAAGTGAAAATAGATTAGGCCGTTTCCTTAGCCACAAATGCCATGATGCATGTCTCATCTCTACGTATCGGCAAACGGGCGCAAATGTAGGCAAACGCTGGCGAGCCCGAATTCAGCTGCAGACTCAGGTATAGGAAGTGTTTCAGAGGGAAACTATGAACAGCCAGTGTTAAAACATCACGCGTTCATCCCTTTTTTATAAGCAAAGCGTCAATGGACTTATAAACGTCTCTGTTGTTGTTTAAAGAGTGCCCATACAAGTACATTTGTCTAAACAACTTTGAGATTTAACGAATTTCGGCTGAAATATAGGCATTTGAATCAAATGTCAGCCAAGTAAAAAAAAAATTCGTGTCTGGGATTTCTTTCAATATTTTTCGGCATCCTTTAACGATACTAAACCTACCCTGAAGATATGGCACGCATTTAAATTAACACCCTATAAAGAGGAGAGAACAAAAAGGCCGTGATGATGATGATAAAGAGGAGTCTGAAAACCGAACATGAAAATAGATTTGGCCGTTTCCTTAGCCACAAATGCCATGATCTAGCTAGATGCCTCATCTCTACGTATCGGAAAACGGGCGCAAATGTAGGCAAACGCTGGCGAGCCCGAATTCTGCTGCGGACTCAGGTATAGGAAGTGTTTCAGAAGGAAACTATGAACAGCCAGCGTGACAATATCATAAAGTTGTTTAGTCAACTTGAACAGTCACGAGTTTATCCCTTTTTATTAGCAAAACATCAATGGCCTTATAAACTTCTAGTTATTTTTACAGGTAGTTTTAGAAAATAATTAAGTGTCACTTTTTCTGGTTGTTTAACCATTGTCTTGGATTACCCACAGGGACCCGAGAATTGAGGGATTGAAATTCCTTTAGTCATTTCTCACACCACCCGGTAGTAAAGATATGTGGTTCTTAATGCTACTTAGTGCCAGTTTTAAACGCTAATAATGGACGAAGGAAGGAAGAGAAAAAGTTACACACATGTATTTCATGCGTCGAAGTAAGACGAGTTTTTTCTGGCATCAATCTGTTTGTTCGTAGTTTTCTCTAAAAGATGTCTTAGATCTGGGGCCACGGCACGGAATACACTGGCATTCTCATGCTAATGCCACGCCGCCCTGCATGGGCCGGCGCCCGTGCTGGTATTGCCAGCTATACCAGTGTTGCCAGCTATACATTATAGTATAGTTCTATTATAGGCAGGTTTTACACGCTATAACCCGGGTTTACACGCTATTCTAGATTTAAGAAATACAAGAAGAAGTTTTGTGTATTTGTCACTTAGTCAGCATTTAAGCTGAAGCGATGACTGCCGAAACACCGATGGCGTTGTGTATTTGTATTTTTGTATGTGTGTCAAATCAGATTTAGACGAGTTTTTGTAGCTTCACTCTGGTTTTTCGCAGTTTTATCTGAAAGATGTCTTAGATCTGAGTCCACGGCACGGAATACACTGGCATTCACATGCTTATGCCATGCCGCCCTGCATGAGCCGGCGCCCGTGCTGGTATTGCCAGCTATACCAGTGTTGCCAGCTATACCAGTGTTGCCAGCTATACCAGTGTTGCCAGCTATACCAGTGTTGCCAGCTATACCAGTGTTGCCAGCTATACCAGTGTTGCCAGCTATACCAGTGTTGCCAGCTATACCAGTGTTGCCAGCTATACCAGTGTTGCCAGCTATACCAGTGTTGCCAGCTATACCAGTGTTGCCAGCTATACCAGTGTTGCCAGCTATACCAGTGTTGCCAGCTATACCAGTGTTGCCAGCTATACCAGTGTTGCCAGCTATACCAGTGTTGCCAGCTATACCAGTGTTGCCAGCTATACCAGTGTTGCCAGCTATACCAGTGTTGCCAGCTATACCAGTGTTGCCAGCTATACCAGTGTTGCCAGCTATACCAGTGTTGCCAGCTATACCAGTGTTGCCAGCTATACCAGTGTTGCCAGCTATACCAGTGTTGCCAGCTATACCAGTGTTGCCAGCTATACCAGTGTTGCCAGCTATACCAGTGTTGCCAGCTATACCAGTGTTGCCAGCTATACCAGTGTTGCCAGCTATACCAGTGTTGCTAGCTATACCAGTGTTGCCAGCTATACCAGTGTTGCCAGCTATACCAGTGTTGCCAGCTATACTAGTGTTGCTAGCTTTATATTAGAGTATCGTTCTATTAAAAGCAGGTTTTGCACGCTATAACCCGGGTTTACACGCTATTCTAGACTTAAGAAATACAAGAAATTTTGTTTGTATTTGATTGCGCGTCAAATCAGATTTAGACGAGTTTTTGTTGCTTCACTCTGGTTTTTCGCATTTTTCTCTGAAAGATATCTTAGATCTGTTGCCACGGCACGGAATACACTGGCATTCACATGAACATGCCCTGCATGAGCCGGCGCCCGGGCTGGTATTGCCAGCTATACCAGTGTTACTAGATTTACATTATTGTATAGTTCTATTATAGGCAGGTATTATACGCTATAACCCGGGTTTACACGCTATTCTAGACTTAAGAAATACAAGAAATTTTGTTTGTATTTGATTGCGCGTCAAATCAGATTTAGACGAGTTTTTGTTGCTTCACTCTCGTTTTTCGCATTTTTCTCTGAAAGATATCTTAGATCTGTTGCCACGGCACGGAATACACTGGCATTCACATGAACATGCCCTGCATGAGCCGGCGCCCGTGCTGGTATTGCCAGCTATACCAGTGTTACTAGATTTACATTATTGTATAGTTCTATTATAGGCAGGTATTACACGCTATAACCCGGGTTTACACGCTATTCTAGACTTAAGAAATACAAGAAATTTTGTTTGTATTTGATTGCGCGTCAAATCTGATTTAGACGAGTTTTTGTAGCTTTACTCTGGTTATTCGTCAGTTTTCTCTGAAAGATGTTTTAGATCTGCGGCCACGGCACGGAGTACACTGGCATTCACATGCTAATGCCACGCCGCCCTGCACGAGCCGGCGCCCGTGCTGGTATTGCCAGCTATACCAGTGTTGCCAGCTTTATATTACAGTACCTATCCTATCGTTCTATTATAAGAGGGTTTTACACGCTATACGCTGGTTTTACACGCTTTACGCCGGTTTTACACGCTATACGCCGGTTTTACACGCTATACGCCGATTTTACACGCTATTCAAGATTTCAGACAGACAAGAAAAGTTTGTGTGTATTTCGAGCGTCAAATCAGAATAAGACTATAGTTCTACGAGTTTTTTCTGGCTTCACTCTGTTTGTATGTGAATTCTCTCCGAGTTTCATTGCTCTGAGGCCACGGCACGGAATACACTGGCATTCACATGGTAATGCCATGCCGCCCTGCATGAGCCGGCGCCCGTGCTGGTATTGCCAGCTATACCAGTGTTGCCAGCTTTATATTACAGTATCGTTCTATTATAAGTAGGTTTTACACGCTATAACCCGGGTTTACACGCTATTCTAGATTTAAGAAATGCAAGAAAAAGTTGTATTTGATCGCGCGTCAAATCAGATTTAGACGAGTTTTTGTTGCTTCATACATAAATCACTTACATACATTTATTACTTGCGGGGTAGGCAAAGCGTAAACGGCTGTATAAATACTAGGGTCGTTATTGCCACGTCTGAGGTCTGACCAATAATTGAGGGCATTTTAGCTATTTTTGTGTTTCACTATAGTGACAGGTTGTCGGCCGGGCGACTAAAATTTTAATATACATCAACTCTCAAATGCCTTAGTCACTTCTTACGACACCTGCGGGACAGATATAGGGTGATGCTGTTTTAGGCAGCTAACTCACGTCGCATTCACATGCTAATGCCACGCCGCCCTGCACGAGCCGGCGCCCGTGCTGGTATTGCCAGCTATACCAGTGTTGCTAGCTATACTAGTGTTGTTAGCTATACCAGTGTTGCCAGCATCATATTACAGTATCATTCTATTATAAGTAGGTTTTACACGCTATAAGCCGGTTTTACATGCTATTCTAGACTTGAAACACAAGAAAAAGTTGCGTCGCGCGTCAATCTGATTAAGACGAGTTATTGTAGCTTCACTCTGGTTTTTCGCAGTTTTATCTGAAAGATGTCTTAGATCTGTGGCCACGGCACGGAATACACTGGCATTCACATGCTAATGCCACGCCGCTCTGCATGAGCCGGCGCCCGTGCTGGTATTGCCAGCTATACCAGTGTTACTAGATTTACATTATTGTATAGTTCTATTATAGGCAGGTATTATACGCTATAACCCGGGTTTACACGCTATTCTAGACTTAAGAAATACAAGAAATTTTGTTTGTATTTGATTGCGCGTCAAATCAGATTTAGACGAGTTTTTGTTGCTTCACTCTGGTTTTTCGCATTTTTCTCTGAAAGATATCTTAGATCTGTTGCCACGGCACGGAATACACTGGCATTCACATGAACATGCCCTGCATGAGCCGGCGCCCGTGCTGGTATTGCCAGCTATACCAGTGTTACTAGATTTACATTATTGTATAGTTCTATTATAGGCAGGTATTACACGCTATAACCCGGGTTTACACGCTATTCTAGACTTAAGAAATACAAGAAATTTTGTTTGTATTTGATTGCGCGTCAAATCTGATTTAGACGAGTTTTGTAGCTTTACTCTGGTTATTCGTCAGTTTTCTCTGAAAGATGTTTTAGATCTGCGGCCACGGCACGGAGTACACTGGCATTCACATGCTAATGCCACGCCGCCCTGCACGAGCCGGCGCCCGTGCTGGTATTGCCAGCTATACCAGTGTTGCCAGCTTTATATTACAGTACCTATCCTATCGTTCTATTATAAGAGGGTTTTACACGCTATACGCTGGTTTTACACGCTTTACGCCGGTTTTACACGCTATACGCCGGTTTTACACGCTATACGCCGATTTTACACGCTATTCAAGATTTCAGACAGACAAGAAAAGTTTGTGTGTATTTCGAGCGTCAAATCAGAATAAGACTATAGTTCTACGAGTTTTTTCTGGCTTCACTCTGTTTGTATGTGAATTCTCTCCGAGTTTCATTGCTCTGAGGCCACGGCACGGAATACACTGGCATTCACATGGTAATGCCATGCCGCCCTGCATGAGCCGGCGCCCGTGCTGGTATTGCCAGCTATACCAGTGTTGTTAGCTATACACTCACATACATATGCATTCACATGCTAATGCCACACCGCCCTGCATGAGCCGGCGCCCGTGCTGGTATTGCCAGCTATACCAGTGTTGCCAGCTCCATATTACATACATACATACATAAATCACGCCTTTATTACTTGCGGGGTAGGCAGAGCGTCAACGACCGTAAAAAAACTACGGTCGTTATCGCCACGTCTGAGTCTGACCAATAGTTGAGGGCAGTTTTAGCTATTTTCGTGTTTCATTATAATGACAGGTTGTCAGTCGGGCGACTAAAATTCAAATATACATACATCAACTCTCAAATCCCTTAGTCACTTCTTACGACACCCACGGGTAAGATATGGGGTGATGCTATTCTAGGCCGGCATCACACGTGGCATTCACATGGTAATGCCACGCCGCCCTGCATGAGCCGTTCGTGCTGGTATTGCCAGCTATACCAGTGTTGCCAGCTTCATATTACAGTATCGTTCTATTATAAGCAGGTTTTACACGCTATAAGTCGTATGTATTACACGCTATTCTAGATTTGAGAAATACAAGAAAAAATTGTGTGTTTTTGATTCTGCGTGAAATCTGATTAAGACGAGTTTTTGTAGCTTCACTCTGGTTTTTCGCAGTTTTCTCTGAAAGATGTCTTAGATCTGTATCTATTGCCAGCTATACCAGTGTTGCTAGCTTCATATTAAAGTATCGTTCTATAATAAGCAGGGTTTACACGCTATAACCCGGGTTTACACGCTATTCTAGATTTAAGAACGACAAGAAAAGTCTATGTGTATTTGATCGCGCGTCAAATCTGATTTAGACGAGTTTTTGTAGCGTCACTCTGGTTATTCGCAGTTTTCTCTAAGAGATTTGTTAGATCTGTGGCCACGGCACGGAATACACTGGCATTCACATGCTAATGCCATGCCGCCCTGCATGAGCCGAGGCCCGTGCTGGTATTGCCAGCTATACCAGTGTTGCCAGCTTCGTATTACAGTATCGTTCTATTATAGGCAGCTTGTACACGCTTTAATCCGGTTTTGCACGATATTCTGGGCCTTACCACAAAAAAGTTAGACCAGTGTCGAACGCGTGTTTAAAATAAAACTTCATACAAAAAACGCGCTAGACTGCCGCCCTGCATGAGCCAGCCCCGTGCTGGTATTGCCAGCTATACCAGTGTTGCCAGCTTCATATTGCAGTACTTATCGATACTGTAAAACTTCCGACTGTACTTCATTCATAATAATAAACGTCCATCATATTGAAAATTCAGTTGAGTTTACAAGTAAATAATATGTACCTACTTAGGTATGTTTTTCATTTAGATTATTTTACGCCAGAAAAGTACAATCGCATTGACGCGACCGGCCGGCGTTAACCTAGCAAGCACCATGTGCGGCACGAACCTTTTGCAATCGTTTCTACTTCTTCTCGAAAGAAGAAGAAGAAGTAGTTATAGTCTAACCTACTGTAATATATCGGAACAGTGGTGCCGGCAGAGTAGAATAGCACCACCCCCTCTTTTCCCGTGGGGGTTGTAAGAGGCGACCGAGGGATAAACCCGACCCAAACAGCAAAAGGTGGCGGTTAATCTACCACAAAAGCATTCCCAAGGAGGGTTGACGTCTGGTAGGCGGCCGGTCGTAAAATTCAGCCAAATCCTTTTGCAACACAATTTTGTGTTCAACGAAACGTGTTGCGCCGACCCCAAGTAATTGGGATAAGGGCAGGAAGATGATGGAAATATATCGGAACAGTTTGATCTTTAGCCTACTTGGAATAGACTTTGTTTCTACTCCATATTAATTTACCGCTGAAAATGAGCCAGTCCTTAGCGGAATTTGCATGTTTTATTGGGATACCTAAGAGATACCTTCGCGTGATAAACCTTCATCTGTAGGTACATCGAATCTGATTTCCTCCTACCATTTCATCTCATAACTCACGGCCACATCAAACATCACCGGTTCGATTCCCGATACGTCATGATTTGTGATTGTTCCGACTCACGGGTTTACGATTGGCTGACATGCGACGACGAATAGGATTTACCTACACTACAGGTATTGTTTAAATTCTATTCTCAATGCAAACCAATAATAATCTTATTCTTGTTTTGATATAGTCCGATCCTTTGTACAGTCAAGCTCAAGCTAGACAATTTGGACTTTAGATCGTTCTTATGCTTAGATATGCCGCGCGTATTTCTTTATGTGTGTATTACCCACTGGGTAGAGAATTCTGCGTAGCATGTGGCCTGCCTTTTTGTACTATGTGCATTAAAGTGTCTTACTCTTACAAGTGAAAATAAGAAATAGAAAAAATGTCATGCATCGACCGGGGATCGAGCGGCGGCGGGGCGTTTACCCATGCGATCCCCAGTCGATGCATGACATATTTCTATTTCTTATTTTCACTTGTGAGG
This sequence comes from Phthorimaea operculella, assembly GCA_024500475.1. Lineage (NCBI taxonomy): Eukaryota > Metazoa > Arthropoda > Insecta > Lepidoptera > Gelechiidae > Phthorimaea > Phthorimaea operculella. Next base: position 1,998,337 of record JANFCV010000097.1, read on the forward strand.
ATAATATAGCATGTGAGTGCATTAAAATCTCCATAGGTTGTCTTACTCTTACCCGACAAGTAGAAGAAAGTCGAGTAGCATATAGAGTAAAAAAAAAGGTAGAGAAAATGAAACTTACGGTCCTCGCCCGAACAGGGCATTCCAGGCGCAGCAGGCACATTGGGGAATACTGAAACAAGAGAAAAAGCAAGATTAAACAACTATTGAAGGTACCTATTATAAGATCCTAAATGAACCCTGTTACATAATAATTAGCTACCTAGCAACTTCTCCCAGCATCTCCCGATAGATATCACATGAATTGATAATCTCCAAAATCAAAAATCACCTAATATTCATGGTCTTTCACTATCATAACTTTTTTTACCGCGAAGTACGCCTTCCCGCTGAAATCGATACAGTAGTGTAGTGGAAGTGGGCCCAAAGCGGACACAGCAGGCAAAGACGTCACAACTATTTTTTCGGCCATTTTAAATGGAACTGCGACGTCGCCGTGCCATCACATAGCCAGCCTTACGGCCCACACCGGGCAGTCGCATGGGGGCTGTAGGATCAAAAGCGTAGCTGCCGCATTAAAAAAATTTTTTTGCTTGTTTTGTAAAAATTATGAGTGAGATGTTTGAACTGTTATTACAAAGTTCCGAAACATTTAGCGTTTGCCCTTAGTCTCGTATCGTTTCTTACCTATTTGGCTATATACATGAAGCATTTGTTCCATGCGGCGTTTTAAAATCTGAGTGAGGCACTGGCTAAAAACCCAAATTGGTTGAAAAGGGCAAAGCGGTCCTTGATTACTAGTACATATCACATATGATTTTTGGGTCACGTAAGGAAATAATAGTTTGTTGCTGGAATTTTAATTTTGGAGCTAATGTATTGTGTTTTTGATAATGGCAGTCACTAAAAAATGTAGTTACAGATAATATTAGGTTTCTAAAATACTGAAATTAGGATTTTGTAGTAGGTATACAGGGTGTTAGGGACGGTGTACCGAAAACTTTGCAGGCATGATCAGACCATCAAACTGAACAACTTTTACTATGGAGCCAATGGTGGGAAACGAAAAAAAATTTCCGACCTCCCATACAAATTTGACGATCAGCTGACTGACTTTGTATGGGAGGTCGGAAATTTTTTTTCGTTTCCCACCATTGGCTCCATAGTAAAAGTTGTTCAGTTTCATGGTCTGAGCACGCCTGCAAAGTTTTCGTTACACCGTCCCTAACACCCCGTATAAATAAGTGTAAATAAATCATTTTTAATTAAAATTTATTATTCGTTTACTCGTTTACAACCTTCTGTTTCTAAAAACAATCATGCATTAGTTAGAAATAACTATATCCAGTCAAAACTTGGGTTGACTTTGCCAATTTCTCCGTGGCCGCTTTGGGCCGATGCTTGGGCAAAGCGGTTTTTATGACTAGTCTTCGTAATTTTTAAATTGTGTCTTTTCATTTTAACATAAAAAAAAATACTTATGCATTATCAAACTTCATAAAATACTCAATTTAATAGAACTAAGACATTTCGGAAATTCTTTATTTATGCAGTTTTTTTGTATTTAAAGTTAAGGTGTCCGCTTTGGGCCCACTTCCCTATCGATATAGGTAGTATTATTATATAAAACGGAGCCGTTTTTCACGTTTCTCTGTCTGTCTATCTGTCATGTCATGGACAGCGCTAACTCCTAAATTTTGTTGCGGTTTTTAATTGATAAATCAGAGAGCAGATTTCTATGTATTTGAATGCCGAGAAAACGTCTTATTCCCACGGGATAACGGTTAGCAGTGGGCGCAACCGATGTGCGGGAGGCTAGTTTTGTTAATAAATTGATGATGAACCTTACGTATTGAATGATTGCTTGTGAGTAACAAGAGTTCAGTTAGTAGATCCATCATAAAGTTTTACAGTCCCCTTTCTCTACGTATAGTCTGCCGTCCAAACTAATTCGACGGTCTATTTAGTAAAAACCAATCTTGGTAACTGGTAGACTGCCCAATTTCCAACTAAGTAAGATTGTCCAGTGCCAGTGCCAAACCAGAGCGCGGCCAAACATTGGAATGATTCAGTTTCATATCAAAAGTGACTTTTGATCGAGTTGACCCAATTCCACGAGCTAACGGTAGGTATACATTGCTCTTGGAAATCTGAGACATGATCAGAGCCTCAGGTGATTGAGGGTTGTGTGGCATAAATTCATGGCATTATTTACAAGTAAAGTATATGTACCTAATCAAAACAATCAGACGAGTGGTTTTGAACCATGACTACGTATCATGCCGACGCCAAGAATCACAAAGTTATCCGTTTTTTTTTACGTGTTTAGTTTCAGGTATATTTTACGGTATGTATAGAATAACACAATGAGTACGGAAAATTGTATAGCTATATTCTTATGTCAGTTCCCGACTTCTGAATGAGCTAGTTCTATCCATCGCTCTCTTCCACATTGTCGCAGCCTGTTTTTCAGTTTTTGTGAACTAGATTCAACGTCAACGCTCTGCCTACCCCGCAAGGTATAAAGGCGTGATTCAAGAGCAAATCGCATGAAATTTTGTTCAACTTATCAAACTAACCTCGCAATGGATGTACACAACGCACCAGAAGGAAAAGAGTGGAAAAGATCCTGTGTTTTCCTTGGGGCGACCACATGATTGGATCTGACGCGGGGCTCGCCATTTTGTCTTCAGTTTCCATTTGCAAGCTTCCTGCGAGTTTGCTCGCGACTTATTGGCTTTTCCGTCTGTATATTTGGAAAATAATTTGCTTTTCGAAGTACTTATTTACGGAGTATGAAAAATTGCTTATGATTCGGGGGTTTCGCAATCAAGTAACAAAGAAAAACGTAATTTAAAGGACATATCAGTCAGAAAGCAGTTTTTTCTAATGTCGAACCATATTAACTAACATTTCATTTCATGATTCACCAACTAAAGTGCCGAGGTTCTCAATTCTTTGCGAATTTTTATTAGGTAACTAGTTACGCTCGAATTTTGCGCTCGTTAACGCTCTGCCTACCCCGATAAGAGATAAAAGCGTGATGTGTGTGTAGGTACGTATAAAATCAATCGTTCTAAAAAACCTTCTATTCAATTCAGGTACATGGTTGTAACTCTACTACTAACTGCAAACTAGAGTCAATTTTCTTCTCTCCATTGTAAAGTAAACAAACAAAAGCTGTAACCTCTTTGTTTTCGTAGACACGATTCCATTAAACCCGGGTTTTATCAGAGAATCGTCTGCAAAAGTATCGGTTACGAGTTAGAAAAGCGAGTGCATGTCAATGTTTTGTTTTAACCGACTTTGACAAAGGAGGTTATAGAGCATCGTGTGCAAAGTATTGGTTACAAGTTACAACAGGGAGTGCATGTCAATGTTTTGTTTTTAACCGACTTTGACAAAGGAGGTTAGGGATTCACCCCGTATGCAGATGTAAGCATTTATGTATCATTCTCTGAATTTTAAAATAGATAGAATCCCTAGCATGATAAGTGCGCAATGAATAGTCGGTTTCATTTTTGATGAATTACATCTTGTAGACTACCCTAGATATAACATGAAATGCTTTGTGCATGTCAGTCCTTTGTTTCGATGAAGAGCAAAATGGAGAGGATTTTGAAACGAGTATCTTTAGTTTTATATGCCAAAGGTTGTTCGATACTAACCGTGATACACCGTGTTTCGGAGAAAATTTCGGGATTTTAAGTTTAACGCACTCGCATAAAGCCAAATCCTTTGCAACACGATTTTGTGTTCAACAAAGCGTGTTGCGCCGCCCCTAAGTAATTGGGATAAGGGCAGGAAGATGATGATGAATATGATAAATGAAAATATTTGACTTGTGGTAATGGCTTAGAATAGCATCAACCCATAGTATTTCCCGTGAGTGTCGAATGTATTGCAATTTTAGGCGACAAGCTGACCAACTGTCAATATCTAGACACACGGCAGTGTGTCCGCCAAGTTCGAGCAAAAAAAGCGACACACCGGCCGTGGGTTATATTACACGAACCATTTCGTTCGAAGTTCGACCCACCTATAACTCAAAATCTATTTTATCTACGCATATGAAATTTCTAGTATCTGTCGAGATCTACTTACTTATCTAAAATACAAAATTTCATTAATGTACCTATTGTAGGTCTTGAGATATTGACGTCAGAAAATCGCTATTTTTACTATACACTCACTGACTGACTGACTGACTGACTCACTCACTCACTCATCAAAAACCTAGACCACTTCCAATGGTCGTATTGACTTGAAATTTGGCATGGAGGTAGGTCTTTAGGTCAAGGTAAAGGAAAAAATCTGAAAATGGCCAAGTGTGAGTCGGTTTTAAAAATAATGAAGGTGTAAATTCATACCCCCAAGGAAATAAAACAAAAAATTTCCAATGGTCGTATTGACTTGAAATTTGGCATGGAGGTAGGTCTTTAGGTCAAGGTAAAAAAAATATCTATATCTTCCAATCGTCGTACCGACCTAAAATTCGTTACGAAGGTTTGTATTTAGTCAAAGTAAAGTATAAATGAAATATTTCCTTACCTAACTTAATCATAAGAAAAAAAGAAAATAAACCTTACAAAAATAAATGAAATCCCACCCAAAACATAAATGTGAAAGGCTGCCAAGTTCGATAATATTGGAATGCTTCGCCTATAAAAGAAGTGAGATCTAAATAAGTACCAAGTTCCATACACAGACCTCAGTTAAAAATAGTTACAGGAATGCACACTTGATTTTTCGCAGTTTGGAAATAAGATCTACTTTCCAAACTGCGGAAAATCAAGTGTGCATTCCTGTAACTCTTTTTAACTGAGGTGTGAACAATACTATTTAGATCTCACTTCTTTTATAGGCGAAGCATTGCAATATTATCGAACTTGGCAGCCTTTCACATTTATGTTTTGGGTGGTAGTGATACACACACAGTCTTCTGAATGACTCTCGAATTTTAGACACAGGTGGTGTAAATGGCCGTTTTTTTACAGCCGTTTACGCTGCCTACTCCGCAAGGGATATAGGCGGTTCGTATGTTATTCTCAGTAAACTTCCTCCCATCTGATAACCACGTTTACTTAACTAGCCCACTACAACTTTCACTCCCGATCCCTCCTTATCTGTGGCGCACAAAGACCGAACTTCTGATAGTACTTAACATGTTTTACAACCGTCTCAACTACTTCTTTGTTCAACACAAAAAGGTATACACATACATACCATACGTAGGTAGGTATCTAATTTCTTATAGGTAAACAAGAAGGTACTATCAATACATAATATAAAATGAAGTCCCTTTTGGCGTTTTCTGTCTGTCTGTCGTGGATTTCGCTAACTCCTCCTAAGCCACGCAACGGATTTTGATTGGTTTTTTGTCATAGATAGAGTGACTCAAGAGGAAGGTTTATATGTGTATCATATACCGGGAAAATGCCTTTTTCCTGCGGGAAAATGCCTCTTTCGTGCGGGAAAATGCCTCCTTCCTGCGGGAAAATGAGTTGCAGTGAGTTGAACCGCCTACGGGCCGCTAGTGCATTTATTATTGCTTTTGTTTTATCAATAACATTGATGCTGTAGATTTTCGCTACGGCGTAGGAATAGCTCGTAGCGAACATCTACAAAATCGAACGGGAAATTGCTACGAAAGGTTTGTTCTCATAAAAAGGAGATTGATTTTTGCAAGTGGTTGTAATGAGGATTTGTATAGGTCACTGTTGTATCGAAAGGTAAGCTATACTGACATGTAGGTATGTTAGTTTATAGCTTGTGTCAATTTGTATGAGAGATCAGTGAACTTTATTCCCAGTTTAAACCGAACGAGCTACAGTAAGTACTTACTTACTAGAACTCCTAGTAAAACTATTTACCCAACTATTGGAATTCACCTAGCTGGTAATCCTGGTAGCCAGCTGATCGAATCGGAACAGGAAACGCGCAGGAAGCTAGTGCTCCAGGTACTACCATAAGTATGTATTGGCGGGCACCTATTACAGAGAGACGGCTACAAGCAAACGTCCTACACACACACACAAACACACCTACCGTCGTTTACGTGCGAAGCCAAACCGTCACAAACCGGACAGTAGTTGTGTGTCAACAGCGTTTGGTTGGAGCGGACGGTAGAGTCACGACACGGAAGTGCAAATACTTTTGTATAGTGTAAGTGTGATAATGTAAGTAATGGACCTAAGTACGTTTGATCCAGGTACCGCATTTCATAAAATCAGAAAGAATAAGCAGCAACCCTAAAGTGTAGGCATAAATGATCGGGAAAAGAAGCTAGCTGTCTTTCTGTACATTTTGTAAGCTACAGTAAGTACTTACTTACTAGAACTCCTATTGAAACTATTTACCCAACTATTGGAATTCCCCTAGCTGGTAATCCTGGTAGCCAGCTGATCGAATCGGAAACGGAAACGGGCAGGAAGGTAGTGCTCCAGGTACTGCGGCACAGAGTAAGTTGGCGGGCGCGCAATACAGAGAGACAACTACGTCACTACCTTAGAGTATATACTATAGGCAAGCTATATAGTGCTCGTAAAAAGTAGGAACTGGTGGCAGTAGTCTGGGCGCACCCTCTCTGTCTGTCAGTAGCAAAACGACAGTGACAGCACTACTTAACACTCACACGCACTCTATCCTCTATAACTTCTCATACATTTGACGTCTGCAGCTGCTTACGCTTTGACAGTACGCCGCAGGGCCTAATGCGCACTCTATAGCTTGCTTATAGGTCACTACATTCACACACACATTTACACGCCGTCTAAAACTGTCATACATATAGAACTGTCTCACTCAAACTTGTTAGTAGTTAAGTGTCAGCAGCGAACGGTGCGGGCTGACAGCAAAATGTCGACTATTGCAAATATTTTTGTATAGTGCAATATAGTGCAAGTTTGATATACCTATCTACTAGGCATTACCTACTGTAAGTAATGCACCTAAGAATGTGGAATCTTAACCCAGGTATCTCATTTCAAAAATTCAGGAATGAAAAGTAGCAACCCTCTAGTAGGTTTGTATAAACGTACTGTAGGTATAAATGATCGAAAAAGGGGCGAGCTGTCCTTCTGTAAACGCTCTATTCCGTGACTGCGGTATCAGTGGTGCGACTAGGCTAGCGCGCGTCACATCCGGTGGCGTACTTCCGGTCACCACGGAGGTGAATACGTTAGGATCCGTGATCGTGTGTACTTCCGGTTGTGAGATAGAGGTTTTCATAGCATGAATGTTAACGATGTGGCAGTGTGATGCTGAATTAGAATAGCATAGCTTTTTAAACCGACTGCCGGAGGGTTATATTTTTCAAGATGTATGTAGACAAGAACCTACAGGCCTACAACCCAAACGACTGGGCGGAGGCTTGACATGTGAGTGTTATTAGACTTGTCTTAGCAGCATGAGTGACACTGGGTATATTAGAAATTAATAAATTTAAGATGGCGGAATTTTGTTGCAATATACAATTTTGAAATTACCGCAGTCGGGTTTTTGTTCTGTTTGTTGATACGGTGATACCTCTTTTTAAAAGTCGATTAAAAGGTGCTCCTCAGAATAATTAAACGATGAATGTCTTTAAGTAAAGAAATAAGAAACTTTAACTATTACCCAGTAAACTTAGCTTAAACTCTCGCCAAATTGGCGCCCAGCGCGCAAAATACGGCCAGCCCACTTTTAAAGTGCACTTCAATAATCTTTAATGTTGTGATGGCGATAAAATGTTGAGATCAAGATGTTGCATTTACAGGGATCGCTACTGTTCAATCTCTGGATGAATATCCCTTAGTCGCTTTTACCATACGGATAGAATTTTGGTGATGCTATTCTAAGCCGGCATCGCACGGCTAGATCAAGAGAGATATCTGACGGTATAAAGATATACATGTCTTTAAGTAAAGAAATAAGAAACTTAAACTTAGCTTAAAGCTCTCGCCAAATTGGCGCCCAGCGCGCAATATACGACCAGCCCACTTTTAAAAGTGCACTTCAATAATCTTTAATGTTGTGATGGCGATAAAATGTTGTGCTCGGGTTACAAGTAACGAGCAATACTAAAATATGAGTTCAAAATACAAGAGTAAGTAGGTGAGGGAAGGGATGGGAGGGAATATATCACGCCTATATCCCTTGTAAGGTATGCAGAAGGCTTTAAAAACGGCCATTTATAACACGTTCGGCAAAAGTTTGAGAGCCATTCAGAACACTATGTATCACCATAGTCTGTCGCCTAAAATTGCAATAGGAACGCATCAACTCTCCTAAATCCCTAAGTCGCTTCTTACGACACCCACGGGACAGATATGAGGTGATGCTATTCATAGCCGGCACCACACGGCGAATAATTACCACGAACAAAACTTTAGTGCACTTCAATAATCTTTAATGGTTGTGATGGCGATAAAATGTTGTACTCGGGTTACAAGTAACGAGTAGTACCAAAATATGAGGTCGAAATACAAGAGTAAGTAGTATGTAAGTTATAAGGTGCAAGATTCATAGAGTAGACGTGGGACGTGAAACGTAAGATGACTGTCAGACAAGTGATCATCAGCTGTCATCGATGTGAGGCACGCGTGTAGTTTTGGCTCTATGTTTCATACATTTTATATGGAAACGGATTTAAGCGTCGCGATTTCGCACGTCTCATGTCATGTCTCACGCACGTCTAATGTGTGGAGTCTTTCGGTGTTATAACAAAAAAAGTTAGGATTTATGTTTCTGTTTATGTCGTTCGACAACGTGAAAACGTATGTAAAATATATTTTTTATTCTAGTGCTGGGAATGCAAAATTTGCCTTGCTAACAATACTTGAAGTCCAAACACTAACTAAGCCTTTGCCACAGTTCCTAATAATAATCCGGCGCTACACATTACAAACTCCTTTGACGTGAGACGTACGACATCGTGACGATGATTGAAACAGTTTCCATATAAAATGTTTGAAACAGAAGAGGCAAAGCTACATACGTGAGCCTAGCCTCGCATCGATGACGGCTGACGATCACTTGTCTGACAGATGTCATCTTACGTCTTACGTCTACTCTCTTTTGCGCATAAGGTGTAACAGCAGGTTTCTTCCATCCACCGATAACAAAAATCAACTCATCACCAAAAATACCTTTAAAATTCTAGATCTTTTTAACAGATATGCACCTAGGCGATAAATTTCAAAACCCAGCCATTCCATTCCGAAAGCGCGCATCCATTATATGAAGAGAACTATTCAAGAGAGATTTAAAAGTGGGCTGGTCGTATATTACGGGGCTGGCTGCCAAATTGGCGAGTCTGCTGCGGGCTAACTTCTCCAAGGTAATGGGTTGGAGCACTTAATTTTTTTCAGCACCTGAACACAGCTGCATGTGGGTAATAGGTAGACTATTTAAGTCCAGTCATAGTATGTAGTAGGCGGTTGAAAAACTCTGACAGCAGGATTCATCGTGTCGTTGGAGGACTCGGTCTTCTTCTTCTTCTTTTCGTGTGGTACACCGAGCCGTTCAACAACCCGATGAACCCTGGTGTCAGAGTTTTTCAACCGCCTACTGCAAGTAGCAGGCCTCTGACAAGGTTGTGTAACGACCGCTATCAAAGACAGCAACCGGGACCGAAGGCTTAACGTGCCCATCCAAAGCACGGAACCATCTTACTTGCGGACAATCAGGTGGTTCAGCCTGCAATGTCCTAACCAGACTGGGAACAAATTCACAAAGTGATAAATGTCAACTTTGTGAGTGACCCCACCACCGGGAATTGAACCCGGAACCTTTGCGTGGCAGGCAGGCATACTAACCACTGCGCCACATCGGTTGTCATCGGAGGACTCGGTGTCCCACACGAAGAGAGTGAAAGAGACTGTATGTATGTAAAGTGATGGATAAGTAGACCGAACAATAGGTACATACAGCTGGTGGACTGGGCTCAATTGGTATTTTATTTTTTGTCGCTCTTCGTAAAAAATAAATCTGGTGAAACCCTTCGGGGGTAGGCAGAGCGTAGAGTGTAGACAGCGGCTCCCTTCTCACTTGGTGGTAAACTCAAGTGACAAAGGGAATGCCATACAACTGTATGGCATTTGGCAGCGAATGCAGCGAGTGGCCGTCTCAACTATACACGACCAGCGTAACTTGGCCTCCCGCTTAGGCTGGTCATGATTCACCTTACTATGTAGCAGTGATGATATTGAAAAAATAAACTTAAATACAACGATATTTTCATGCTAACAATTTAACAAGTTCCACAAATATTTTTAAACTAAAAAGCCAATACCATCGGACACGCGAAAAAATAATTAAGGTTTTCGGAATCGGTCAGCCTATTGGAAACAAACACGTAACGCATTGAATTCAGATACATAATGAATTTTAGTTTTATCAAAGTTTTATACTAGGTATTTAAAAGAAACTAAGGTAGTTCATCAAATAGGTATGACAAAATGAAGTATTACAAAATTATACGTAGATACAGCATCAGGATACCTACCTACCTACTTACTGTAACTTTTCATACTAAAGTCTGATTTTTATTCAGATGGACTCAACTGACAGCTAAGAATGACCTATTTTTTTTTAAATGTTGCAATCATTTGTCTAGTGTTGTGGTTTGACTCATTCATTTGATTCTTTGAACTTTAGTGACATGATTCCTCGATGTATTTTGTTTTCGTTAATAACTAGCTTAATAAATACTTAAAAAAAATAGCTTAAAAAAAAATAGCTTAATAAATACTTGCGTATTTATTACGCATCTTTATTTTACGTAAAAGAGTTTACATTACGCGTATATTTTATATTTATACGCATAATTTTCTTCTTATTTTATGAAAATAAAATTATAAAATTAAATTGTTTGTGCAACTACTTGTAAATTTGTTTCAACTATCTTTTTCAAGGTAAAGGTTGCCTGGAAGAGATCGCTGCAACTGCAAGCGATAAGGCTGCCTTTGCTTATTTCTAGCTGTAAGTTTTCTGTATTGTTGTTTTAATCATTTGTGGTGTATGTTCTATCTATCTATAAAAACATCTGGTTGATTTGAATTTTTCCCCAGTCACAGTCTGAGTTACGACCAAAGTTACTACATGGCTGCGTTCTCCTTAGGTGTAAGGAGGTCTGATGTCAAGTCATTATCGATTTTTCCGTAAGAAGAAGTTTATAAATTAGATTTTATTTTAAAAACTAGCTTTCCGCCCACGGTTTCACTCGCGGTATTATCTGTTTGGTCTAATAAAAATGATTTAAATACATTGCATTTAAAATCCAAAATTTTGAAACAGATTGCATCAAAGATCACGAACGGTGGAGTTCGACTACTTGACAATAGATGGCGTCACTACTTGAGGGATTAAAAAGCCCTTATTACTTTAAAAATACACCCTTTAAGTTAAAACGGGAACTTTCTTGTTTGAGGGGAGATAAAGGGCTATTGCACTATATAAGTCCCTTAATCGTACCGGAAATCCTTTTAAAGTTTTATCGGCAAGTACATTTTTATCAACTTAGTTTTATTATATTATAATGATTAGATTAAGTTTATAAATTAGATTTTAAATTATGAAATGTTAGGGGCTGTATCAAGGGTGATGTACAGGACTGTGGCAACTATCGAGGAATAAAGCTCATGTCACATACGTTAAAAGTATGGGATAAAGACGATTGCGAGTGGAATGTGAAATTACTTAAAACCAGTTCTGGTTTATGCCGGCCGGGAACAACGGATGCCATTTTTGCACTTCTCCAATTGTGCAAAAAATACAGAAGTGCCCAAAAGAACTTGCTGCTTACCAAAAAAATGCTGTCGATGAGCTCGCTGCAGCTTACGGTGTCACCATTTTAAGACTGCCCCCTTACCACTGCGAACTGAATCCCATAGAGTTAGTATGGGCACAGGTAAAGGGGCATGTCGCGAAAAATAATAAAAGTTTTAAAATGGCCGACTTGAAACAGTTATTCAATGAAGGGCTGCAATTGGTGACACCAGAACGGTGGTCGAGCTGTATTGATCATGTTATAAAGGAAGAGACCAAAATGATGCAGCTCGACCACCTAATTGATAACGTGACAGAAACTTTTATTATTAATGTCACAGATTCGGATTCCGATACCGATTCTTCAGAAATAAATGGTAATTAAGATAATTTATTGCTTTTTTTTTATTGCTTTTTTTTTACTTTTTCGTACATTTTCCACCAGATTTTCAAAAATCTGTAGGTAGGTCAGATAGAAGACTGTAACGTTTACCTATAAGGTAAACAATCTTTACAAGTTACTATGCTAGTGAACCTGGTGAATAAATAAATTCAAATCCTCTGACAATAATGACAAAAACGTAATGTGGTCGGTCGTCAGACAGGAAATAAATATGAAGTTAGTTTGTTTGTTTTTACAAAATAGTAAGTTTGTCTTTTAGAACAATTAATTAATGAAAATTGAAATTAACTAAATTTATTTTCAAAAAGATTCAATCACAATCTTTGAATCACATAACTTAATCATTTGGGTACAACACTATTTTTTTACCATTTTTAAATACAATAACGTGGCAACCCACCAAATGTCAGTTTAGTCCATCTGAATAAAAATCAGACTATAACCTACTTTTTTCTTGGTTGAAAAGAAATTGAACATTTGATTTGTATACCTGTGCAAGCAAATACCGAATTATCATATGAAATTACCTAGGGTAACTGTTAAACCAGAGAAAGTAGGTATTCGACTTCATGAATACAATGTGGAATTAGTTCATAAAAATCCGCTAGATGTCGCTGTTAGTTTTATAAAACGCGGTATCGATGTGTTCTCTTCAAAACTACATAGGCAAAGCGAAGTTAGTACTCAACGCTCGCTTACGCTCGAAGTGAAATATCGCTTCGCTCGCAATACATTTGATTTTTGAAGAGTTCAGCGTGGGTATCCCACTGCTGGACTTGTTTGATTAAGTGCTAGTTTCATCAATGCAATGTTAGTTAATTTGAAGCTCGTTAAATAAATAAAGGTCAAACCGCACTAACGCACCGCGCGGAACTGCAGCGAAGCTGCGCGTTACAACTTTACTAATATTGTTACATGGATCTAAAATCACACTACAATATCGCTGCAGAGGATTGGCGTGGTGTGGCGCAACATATTTACTTGCGGAGAATATATTTTAATAGTTGATAATAATCGGTAGAGGAGCTGCGCGGCGCGAATTTGGTTCTAATAGAAAATATGTTTTGATGTCCTGGGAGAAATATGTTACGTATCACATGCAAAAAGGCCGAGCCTCTTCGCTGCCACGCCGCTATAGTAAGGCTGGCGTGCATACAACGTTTTAACTGTGACTGTCGCCATCTCCACGCTGTTAAATGAACGATACGCGCTTAAGGGCGACGGTGTCACGACTTTTCCCTTTAAAGCAGCCGCAGTCGGATGAGCCACCTTGTCTTCGTGATGCAGCCCACCCATTTACGAAAGTACGTGACATCTTCCGCAGCCACGCCCTCCAAACCCAAGTTGCCGCTAGCTGATGAGCACAATTTGGGCCTCCCTCCTAATGGGGTATCACCTAAACTGGTAAGATCTCGCAACGGCGTGATGTTTCGCCTGCAAGACACCTGGACAGGTGCATGGCTAACTACAGCAATTCAACCCCTACCATATAAAGCTCAGTCTTGAAGGTGAGTCGTCGTCGGCCTCTATGCGGCCGTTGCGAAGATCACCACGTCAAATTGCCGTAGTCATAGATATACATTTCTAGGAGATATTAGTGCCTGTACGCTTACTGTGCCCTCAAAATTACATTTTAAGCCCCCATCATAAGCCCCAAAATTGGGGTATCACGTCCTTGTATGTCATTTTTTATTTCCAAGTTATCGATTCCCAAGAGGTATCAAAAGTTGAAATCATACAAGCATGGGACAGCCTAGTGTTGGGGCCTCAGGGCAACCCCGGCCCCCCACCAGCGGGTCTCTACTCTAGAGCCTTGCGCAACCAGAGCAGGCTACACTTTACTACCAGTCTAGGCTTGAGCAACCGCAGCTTTCGTCAGCGAGAGGATGTTCGTCCGCACGAACCCACGATTCGCCTAGCAGTGACACATCGTCGATTTCTCCCCGTCTCGCTATAGACGCCCTCTGAAGGGCCCCTAAAAAGTGCGTTTACAAGGGTCACGCCACCGTTTTCCTTGTCCCTGATGTATATTTCAGGCTCAAGTATAAATTGTACTTGCGATTGTTCAGGCTCAAGGATTAGCTCAGCGACGTCTTCAAGCGGCCCCACCTGGCAAAATACCTACGTGTCAGCTTCGGCAGGATCTTAGCGTAGAATACTGGATTCGGCTTTTTAGCAAAGACCGAACAGGGTTTTGGGTCTACTATCGCTACCTGCCAGCGCCAGTTAATTAAACAACTTGCATTGCGTTCGCCAATCCACCTGCCAATCATGGTGAGTATGGCAGTACCCCCCGATAAGGGGAGGTCCATGTCCAGCAGTGGATTGTTGGGAATGATAAGTTTAAAAGATAGCGTGAACTATTGATTAGATAAAACTCTGCAAAACGCGCGACACAATAAGGTCGAAAGTATGTCAATGCCAAAGTTTAATTACTTCTCATTGGTTGTCGTTGCATCAACATCGTCGTACTCCCAGGTAGTACTGCAATCTGAAATAAGCTTTGAGTTTTCCTCCCCGTGTTGGTCCGGCACGAAACAAGTACCTACAGTCTATGTAAGCCTTTATGGTTTTCAGATGCTTCACTTTTGACAGTTTTGATTCAAAGGTTGTCAAAGTCCTAAATCGGGCGTTAAAGCTAATGACAGCTCCGGGGACCTGTTAGATTTTTAACGACCGATTAGTTGTTGTCAAAGAAATGTGACATGCGCCGCATACAAAGCTGTCAAATAAGTGACTGCCAAATTGACGCCACATTGAAAGCTGTCTAAATTGTCAATTGTCCCAAATCATAAAGGCTAACACAGACGGTACGCGAGACATCAAGTTAATGAGCTAGTATGAAGGTGCGCGACGCAACTCCCGGGAGACTTTCTTGTCCGCGGTTCAGAGACTACGCCGCGACGCAACTGTCTCCAGGGTCTATATTTGTTTCAAATTTAATGCACAAGTACGGGCACTGCAACAAAGAAGGTTTCCGTTCGGTCAGTTGGTATTTAACCAATTACGCGATAGGCATATAAACTTCGACTATAATCAACAAGGTAAGTCGTTTGAAAGCATAAAAAGGAATTTCATTACCTGCGCATTTGCTACCTCCTTGCTACGAACCTATTTAAAGACAAAATGTTAGTCTGTTTTAGGAAAAGAAAGCAGTACATTTTTGTACTTATTTGAAGACATAAATAGGTATGTGCGCAAAATCTACAGTTTTGGAAAGGTTTTCCAGCAGCTATTTCTTTCGGGTTTGAGATTGAAACTGATCTCAAGTTCTTCTTATGTCGTGTGAGAGACCCGATAAACGACCAAATGACCCGGTGTCAGAGTTTTTTGACACCGACTATTTACTAGTAGGTATTAAAATGCATCAGATATGTTTGTAACGGCCGCCGCCGGTTACCAGTTAATCGAGGCCGAGGGCTTAGCGTGCTCTCCGAAGCACGGCACCATCTTTTTATCAAACATTCAGGTGATTCAACCAGTTATGAGGTAAGAGATGTGTGAAAATTTTTAAATAGTGATAATTACAAGGTTTTTAGGGTTCCGTACCTCAAAAGGTAAAAAACGGAACCCTTATAGGATCACTTTGTTGTCCGTCCGTCTGTCTGTCATTCTGGCAAGACCCTTTATCTCATGTCAAGACCCTTTATCTCAGGAACACGTAAAGATATCGAGTTGAATTTAAAACCGTATACTCAAATTTATGAACGCTAGTAGTTGTGAAAAAATCAAGCACCTAACTTCAAGTTAAAAAAGATAAAGCCGTTTATGCAGTGAAAACCCGTTATTCCCCGTTGGGAATTTCTCGTCCCAACGGCCCCCAAATTCAAACTTTTAGAGATTCGGGGGCCGTTGGGAAGAAAAATTCCCAATGGGCCCCTCGGAGGCCGATCTGCGGGTCCGTTGGGAATAACGCGTAAAAACGCGTGTTTTTTACCCTCTCAAGGGAATCAAAATTCAGAGGGTACTTCCCGTAGACCTAGAACAATGAAATTTGGCAACTAGTTTTGTTTTTAAGTACGAATTAAAGAAAAACGCAAAAAATCATTTTCATAAATTTATTGTTTTTAGGCCGAAAAATAAACAAAATTTAAGAAATTCGGCTAGTTGTCCAAGTGGAGTATCATATGAAATATAGGTCTATCAACCAGAATAACCTACAAATCTTGGAACGGAACCCTCGGTGGGAGCCCAACTCGCACTTGGCCGATTTTTGTACGAAGAATTCATAAGCATTATACATAATTTTCCCAGTATATCTCCCTATTCTCCACTCCATAATGGACGTAGTCCTACACAACATTGTTTTTCTCCCAATGTTTTTTGTTCTCAAAACAAGCGTACAGGGACAACTATCTCCCAGAAATGTATATTTATGACTGCGGCACGTCAGCCTTACTATAGCGGCGTGGCAGCGGAGAGGCTTGGCCTTATTTGCATGTGATACGTAACATATTTCTACAAGAACCAAATTTGCGCCGCGCCGCTCCTCTGCCGATTGTTTTCATCTAAAATATATACTCCGCAAATAAATAGGTATATAGCGCCACACCACGCCAATCCTCTGCAGCGATATTGTAGTGTGGTTTTAGGTTGATGTAAACAATATTAGTTGTAACGCGTGGCGTCGCCGCAGTTCCGCGCGGTGCGTTGGTGCGATTTGACCTTTAAAATATTTAACGGAGCTTCAAATTAACTAACATTGTATGGAGAAATTGCCCCTAAGGGTTGATTTCTCCATACAATGTTTGTTAATTTGAAGCTCCGTTAAATATTTTAAAGGTGAAATCGCACCAGCGCACCGCGCGGAACTGCGGCGAAGCCGCGCGTTACAACTAAAATTGTTTATATCAATCTAAAACCACATTAGAATATCGTTGCAGAGGATTGGCGTGATGTGGCGCTACATATTTACTTGCGGTATATATTTTATACTTGGAGTATATATTTTAGGTGATAACAATCGGCAGAGGAGCGGCGCGGCTCGAATTTGGTTCTTGTAGAAATTGATACGTATCACATGCTAAAAGGCCGAGCCTCTCCGCTGCCTTGCCGATATAGTAAGGCTGGCGTGCATACACAAATTAACTGTCACTGTCGCCATCTCCACGCTAATGAACGATACGTGCTTAAGGGCGACGGTGTCACGACTTTTTCCTTTAAAGTAGCCGCAGTTGGATGTGCCACCTTGTCTTCGTGATGCAGCCCAACCATTTACGAAAGTACGTGACATCTTCCGCATCCACGCCCTCCAAACCCAAGTTGCCGCTCATCAGAAGCACAATTTTGGCATCCCTCCTATTGGGATATCATCTAAACTGGTACGATCGCGCACGCGCGAACCGCGGCGGCGGCGTGATGTTTCGCCTTAATGACAGCTTTCGAAAAATTCCCAGTGGTTCCCTCGGGGGCCAATCCGCGTGGGCCGTTGGGAATAACGGGTTTTTACTCCTTGAACGGCTATATCTTTTTTAACTTGAAGTTAGGTGTTTGTTTTTTTCAAAACTACGTACTAACGTTCATAGACTTGAGTATACGGTTTTAATTTCAACTCGATTTCTTTACGTGTTCCTGAGATAAAGAGCCTTGACAGAATGACAGAAAGACTAACGGATAACAGAGTGATCCTATAAGGGCTCCAACCCTAAAAACCTTGTAATTGTTACTTTTGAAAATTTTCACACATTAATTCCTCGTAACTGGTTGAACCACCTGAATGTTTGATAAAAAGATGGTTCCGTGCTTCGGAGAGCACGCTACGCCCTCTGCTTCGATTTACTGGTAACCGGCGGTCGTTACAAACATATCTAAGGCCTTTTAGTACCTACTAGTAGTCGGTGTCAAAAAATTCTGACACCAGGTCATCTGGACGTTTATCGGGTCTTCCACACGACATAAGAACAACTTGAGAGCAGTCTCAATCTCAAACTTGAAATAAATAGCTAGGTACTGGAAAACCTTTCCAAAACTGTAGATTTTGCACGAATTATTTCTTCAAATAAGTTCAAATAAGTAAAAGAATGTTCTGCTTTTCTTTTTTCAAACAGACTAACATTATGTCTTTAGATAGGTTCGTAGCAAGAAGGCAGCAAATGCGCAGGTAATAAAATGCCTTTGTATGCTTTCAAACGTCCTACCTTGTTAATTATAGTCGAAGCTTATGCCTATCGACTAACTGGTTAAATACCAACTGACCGACCGGAAACATTTTTGTTGCAGTGCCCGTACTTGTGCATAAAATTTAAAACCAATATAGACCTGGAGACAGTTGCGTCGCGGCGTAGTCTCCTGAAACGCGGACAAGAAAGTCTCCCGGGAGTGGCGTCGCGCACCTTCATGCTACGTGCGATCATTACTTGATGTCTCGCGTACCGTCTGTGTTAGCCTTTATAATTTGGGACAATTGACAATTATGAAAGCTTTCAATGTGGCGTCAATTTGTCAGTCACTTATTTGACAGCTTTGTATGCGGCGCATGTCGCATTTCTTTGACAACAACTAATCGGCCGTTAAAAATCTAACAGGTCCCCGGAGCTGTCATTAATTATAACGCCCGATTTAGGACTTTGACAAGCTTTGAGTCAAAAGTGAAGCATTCGAAAACCATAAAGGCTTACATATACTGTAGGTACTCGTTTCATGCCGGACCAACGGGGAGGAAAATTCAAAGCTTATTGCAGATTGCAGTACGACGATGTTGATGTAACGACAACAAATAAGAAGTAACTAAACTTTGACATTGTCATACTTTCGACCTAATTGTGTCGCGCGTTTTGCAGAGTTTTATCTAGGCAATAGTTCATGCTATCTTTCAAACTTATTAGTCCCAAAAAAAATCCACAGCTGGACATGGACCTCCCCTTATCGGGGGGTTCTGCCATACTCACCATGATTGGCAGGCGGATTGGCGAACGCAATGCAAGATGTTTAATTTACTGAAAACGCTGCCACCCATTCCCTGTATAATTATCCCTTAGTCGTTTTTTAGAACACCTGCGGGAAAAATTGCGGTGATGCTATTTTAAGCCGGCATCACACGGCACAAGTTTCGTTCAACAATTATTTAGTATCTACTTATTCGATAGTATCGATAGTTCAAAATGTGTCAGTTGTGTCAAATGCACCCTGGGCGGGCCTGGGGCACGAAGTCCACCTCTTAGCTTAGGGTGGTCAGCTCCATTTGGATGTCTCTGGAACAGTGTTAACGGGGAGACCTCGTATTGCGATCATCAAGGGACGCTTTTTGAGGGTGCGCATGTGAAACAGAAGACTTCGGTCCCGGAGCCCTCCAGCGCTGGCAGGTAGCGATAGTAGACCCAAAACCCCTGTTTGGTCTTTGCTAAAAAGCCAAATCCAGTATTTCTGCCGAAGCTGACACGTAGATATTTTGCCAGGTGGGGGCCGCTTGAAGACGTCGCTGAGCTAATCCTCGAGCCCGAAATATACATCAGGGACAAGGAAAGCGTTGGCGTGACCCTGGTAGACGCGCTTCTAGGGCGCCACGGGCCCTTGAGAGGGCGTCTATTGCAAGACGGGGAGAAATCGACGATGTGTCACTGCTAGGCGAATCGTGCGTTCGTGCGGACGAACATCCTCTCGCTGACGGAAGCTGCGGTTGCTCAAGCCTAGTCTGGTAGTAAAGTGTAGCCTGCTCTCGTTGCGCAAAGCCCTAGAGTAGAGACCTGCTGGTAGAGGGCCGGGGTTGCCCTGAGGCCCCAACACTAGGCTGTCCCATGCTTGTATGATTTCAACTTTCATACCTCTTGGGAATCGATATCTTGGAAATAAAAAAACGACATACAAGGACGTGATATCCCAATCTTGGGGCTTTATGATGGGGGGCTTAAAATGTAATTTTGAGGGCACAATAAGCGTACAGGCACAAATATCTCGTAGAAATGTATATCTATGACTACGGCAATTTGACGTGGAGATCTTCACCACGGCCGAACAGAGGCCGGCGGCGATTCACCTTCAAGACTGAGGTTTATGGGGTAGGGGTTGAATTGCTCTAGTTACCCATGCACCTGTCCAGGTGTCATGCAGGCGAAACATCACGCCGTTGCGAGATCTTACTAGTTTAGGTGATACCCCATTAGGAGGGAAAATTGTGCTCATCAGCTAGCGGCAACTTGGGTTTGGAGGGCGTGGCTGCGGAAGATGTCACATACTTTCGTAAATAGGTGGGCTGCATCACGAAGACAAGGTGGCTCATCCAACTGCGGCTACTTTAAAGGAAAAAGTCGTGACACCGTCGCCTTTAAGCGCGTATCGTTAATTTCACAGCGTGGAGATGGCGACAGTGACATTTAAAATGTTGTATGCACGCCAGCCTTACTATAGCGGCGTGGCAGTGGAGAGGCTTGCAGTAGGCGGTTGAAAAACTCTGACACCAGGGTTCATCGGGTCGTTGAATGACTCGGTGTCCCACACGAAAAGAAGAAGTGGAGAGGCTCGGCTTTTTTTGCATGTGATACGTAACATATTTCTACAAGAACCAAATTCGCGCCGCGCCACTCCTCTGCCGATTGTTATCAACTTAATTATATTCTGCGCAAGTAAATATGTAGCGCCACACCATGCCAATCCTCTGCAGCGATATTGTAGTGTGGTTTTAGATTGATGTAAACAATGTTAGTTGTAACGTGCGGCTTCGCCGCGGTTCCGTGCGGAGCGTTGGTGCGATTTGACCTTTAAAATATTTAACGGAGCTTCAAATTAACTAACATTGTATGGAGAAATCAACCCTTAAGGTTCAAAATACCAAATCGTGATTCATTCAATTTTACCAAAACTCTTCTTCCTATTCTTTATTTCCCGCAGGACCAGTTGTACCATTGGACAGTACCATTGATGGTACAACTGGGACAAAATTATCCCACCTGTACCATGAAATTTTTTACAACATATCACGCCCGTCTTTACTCGCATTTCGGAATTTCGGTTATGTTTTTAAATTACTCTAATGCTTGTTAACATTAATAATGTTGAACATTTTAAGTTCATGAAATTGTTCAAAATGTGGAATGTCATACATAATAACAAAATATTTGGCAAGACGTGTCAAGTAAAAACTAAAAGCTTTTCTATTTCTAAAACTATTCTGGTCTTGAAGTGACCTACATTGCATATGACAGGTGTCAAACTAAAAACTTGTTTATCTCGGCAATTATGCACTATAGACTATCAGTTTGTTTGGGAATGTTGTAGGCCTTGATGAGACCTACATTTATGTTGACAGCTGTCAAATTAAACACTTGATTTTCTCGGCAATTATGCATGCTAGACTATCAGTTTGTTGGGAAAGTTGTAGGTCTTGGTGAGACCTACAATTAAGGGGACAGCTGTCAAGCTAAAAACTTGTTTTGCTCGGCAATTATGCATGCTAGATTATCAATTTATTTGAGAAAAGATGACAGCTGTCGAACTAAAAAAAATATATGTCTTGGAGTAATCTTTGACATAACAGCTGTCAAATAAAATTAGTTTATCTCGGAAACTATGAATCTTAGACAAACTAATTCTATATTTTCACGGCATCCTTTATCGATGCTTAACATACTCTGAAGTTATGGCACGCATTTCAAATAACACCCTGTATGGTTGTTGGTCTAATGGTACAATTGGGACAAAATTAGGCTCAGTTGTACCATTGAGTGTACAGGTGGGATAATTTTGTCCCAGTTGAGGTGGCAAAGCAAAGCCACTGGCTTCACAACTCTTTTGAGCCGTCTTTCGAATTTCACCAATCTACACTAATATAATAAAGAGGAAAACTTTGTTTGTTTTTTTGTTTGTTTGTTTGTTTGTATGTAATCGATAAACTCCAAAACTACTGGACCGATTTCCAAAATTGTTTCACTATTAGAAAGCTACAACATCCCTGAGTAACATAGGCTACTTTTTACCACGGGAAAATTCCCCATTCCTACGGGAAAACGGTTAGCAGCAGGAAAACGGGGAAATAAAGCAGATATTACCCAAATTAGCCAAACCGCTTTACCGATCCTCGCGAATTTTGGCATTGATATTACTATCATATAAAAGACGGACATGGTCAGCCCTCGAGAATCTGGAGTACCTGATAAAGACCACCAGCATCCCATAAAAACTATAAGAGATACGGTCATGGCTTCATAGAAAAAGTTGTTCACCATGACGGGCCGCTTCTGCTGGCACATGGTCATCGAGGATCTGGAGTACCTGATGTAGACCACAAGCATCCCATCTAAACTATAAGAGATAGGGTAATGGTTTCAAAGTAAAAGTTATTCAGCACGACAGGCTGCTTCTGCTGGCACATGGTCACGAGGGTCTGGAGTACCTGATGTAGACAACCAGCATCTCATCTAAACTATAAAAGATTCGGTAATGGCTTCAAAGTTAAAGTTATTCAGCATGACGGGCCGCTTCTGCTCGCACATGGTCACGAGGGTCTGGAGTACCTGATGTAGACCACCAGCACCCCATCTAAACTTTATTAGACTCGGTAATGGCTTCAAAGTTAAAGTTATTCAGCATGACGGGCCGCTTCTGCTGGCACATGGTCACGAGGGTCTGGAGTGCCTGATGTAGACCACCAGCACCCCATCTAAACTTTATTAGACTCGGTAATGGCTTCAAAGTTAAAGTTATTCAGCATGACGGGCCGCTTCTGCTGGCACATGGTCACGAGGGTCTGGAGTGCCTGATGTAGACCACCAGCACCCCATCTAAACTTTATTAGACTCGGTAATGGCTTCAAAGTTAAAGTTATTCAGCATGACGGGCCGCTTCTGCTGGCACATGGTCACGAGGGTCTGGAGTGCCTGATGTAGACCACCAGCATCCCATCAAAACTATAAAAGATACGGTAATGGCTTCAAAGTTAAAGTTATTCGCCATGACAGGCCGCCTCTGCTGGCACATGGTCATGATGAGTAACTTCTGCTACAATGGATTAATGGACTTTTTACTACGGGCAAAGATCCCATTTCTACGGGAAAACAGGTAAGTAGCAGCGAGTGAAACCGCTGGGCGGGCCGCTAGTATTAGTATAAAATAAACCTAGTTCGTGGCTCATTGCCCAATAAAATTTCTATAACAATCCCTTTTTTTAAAATAAAAAATATATGATGCCCGCTTTAAAATCGCATCCATTTAAATGCGGCACAAATAATTTCCTGCGAAACCTCGTCTTTGCACGGAATGCAGTGCGCCGCATAAAAATACAATGCAGTTGCACCATAGCTGCACAGATAAAGCCACAAGCCGGATAACGGCTGAAAGATCGCCGCCGGCAATACCTTTTTGCGCGGGAGAATATCGCTTTTATACTTTTTTATCTTCAGCTTTTGCTTTATTGCGTTTTACAGTAAAAAAAATATTTACGACAAGGCTGTAATCGTCCTCTACATTTTGTAGCGAGAAAAAAAAAGAAAACACTGGCCGGTTTTATTTACAAGGCTGTTTATCCAAATCACTCAGCAATTAGCCTTTTCTACAATAAAATTATTAAAAACAAAATAAAGGACTGGCCGCTTTGTCGTCGCATTGAAAACGAATAAAACGAACGAGTCATTTGTTTTTCCAAAATTATTGTGCAATGAGTGGACAAAACAAAGCGGGATAAAGCACTCAGCTATCGACTTTCAACCAATTATAACGGTAAATAACCGTTGTGAATAAATAACGATATTATAGAATTAATAATAATAGTGAGGGAGTACACCAGGGATTAATGTCGATAATGCGAGCTTCGGTTAAAATATCAATTGATGTGAGGCTATGCTGAAATTAACAGATCCTCATTCAGTCGTGAATTCGAGACCTACCTACAGGTACAGACTCTCACTTAATCTTAAGGTTTCGAGTTTCTTATGATTGATAAAAACTATGTTGTACGATTCACAAAATGTTGCTGCATCTAGAAAATTAACAATTACTTATTGCTGAAAATGTTACAGTCTGAAAAAATCTCAGCCTTAAATCAGCTTACTGGCAGTTTTGTATGGGAGGACTAAATTTATTTTTATATTTCGTCCTGTGGCCTTTGGGGAAAGTTGTTCTTATTACTAGCCGGTTCTAAGTTTTCGCTATCGGTCACTATAGTAAGGCCTTTTGATTAGGCCATATTTGACAGCTGACAAAATAATGTTAATGCCTGCCATAAAATGTACTTTTCTTTATTAACATGTCTTCTAGTATCTGTTTGACAGCTGTCAAATATGGCCCACTCGTTCGGCCGTACTTTACCTACCCAGTCTCGTCTGTCCCGTCCGGACGCGGGTTTAATCAAATTACGCTCTGATTTTATCATTTTCAGTTCAGTGCAATACACTCCCGGATAAATCATTCACCCGTTCGTTCACTCGCTCGTTCGTTCATCATTCAATATAGGTAGGGGGTTAATGTGATTGGGCTGGCCGTTTATTTGTGTTTATATTATTTTTAAAAACATCACTATTTATTGTAGTGGGCTTGGGATATTTCCTAAGACGAATATTCTTTAAGCTTAAGCGATTAAAAAAACTAAGTATTTAATTCGAGCCGTACGTACGTACATCCGCAGAATGAGAAAGAAAACTGGAGAATCAACGGCTATGACGTTCATGGCAACTAACTTCTTAGTTACCTTGAGTTCCTCTGAGATACAAGTTCAATCCAGTAAACGTCAGTAAGCGTCAAAAACGTCGTTAGTACCGAGTGGGTCATCTGTAAAGGCGCCCCACGGTGTCTGCACGGTGCATTTTGTCTCAGAGATTAGAATTTTAATGTTCTTATTTCAATTTCATGTTTTAATAACGGCAGATGAATGCTAGTCAAATAGGGATGAGAATGCAATACGCTGTATGGTCCTGATTTAAAATGTATTACTCCATTTCTAATCATGAAAAACGACGACGATTTTTCCAATGATTTGGTAGCAGTGTTTCCTGTGAATGCATTGACATTGAGATGAGCTTGCCAATCCGCATGCCAAGCAAGGTAAGTAAGTAAGTAAGTATAGCAAAACCTCTATAGGGGAGATCCATGTGCTTAAGGTCATAGGTCTTGTCATAGGTTCGAAATGTTCGGTCCACTGTCTCGTGACCTTTTGGTTTCTGTATTTTCATAAACTTCTACTCCTTTGTTATGTTCAAAATGAACTCAATTTAAAAATAATGCTTGTCCAACCCTAGGGTCACTCGATCGGAGGGCACAGGAAACGGAAATAGCGCCATCTGCCGTTTCCATTTTAATTACATCTCAACGGACAAACAATTTCTCGAAATCATTGCACGGTCGCCTTCCTCTGACGGGATTGGATTAATTTATCATTTATTTACTTAAATAAATTGAAAGTCAAATAATTTATTTTATCTACGTTGTAGTCTTAATAGATCTCTACCGAACCCGTTGTTTTGTGATAAAGTTTTCTTGTTTTGTATAGTTACAAGGTATTTTTTTTTAGTTTCTAAAATCAGAAAATATAGATATGGGCTGTATTTATATGGCTATAATTTGTTTATATCAACAGAATCATAATCTAAAAATTCATGTCCAATTTGAAACTTTAATTGAATCAAAACATCGCATACCTACATACAAAGTTTACTCAACAAACAAACCGAAACTATCACCGAAAAAGCCATCAGTGTTCGATTTTCAAACTAACAAATAAATAAACAAATCAAAACCGATTTGGGAGCAGTTTTTCCTGCGTTATTTGTTGGTTGATGGCCACATCAAATATTCAGTGATTTCGAACACGTCGCGTTCTTTATGACATGTTTGTGCCACACTAGCGTATTGTGACAGTAGTAACGAAATATTTCCACCAATAACTTTAGTTCAATAACGGAATGAATAAATTACAGAAATAGTAGGTACATTACATCACATCACATCATAGGTCGAGTGGCATTGGAAGGCCGAGACGAAGTCGAGGCCTTCTAAAGTAAACGAGACCAGAAATTGTTATTTCGGCCGAGGTTTGTATAGTGCTTTTCTCCAATTTGCAAGGAAACAAATATTTAAATCGTGATAAAATTGTAACTTTTAAAGTTCGCAAAGCGTTGGCGCTGGTTTTGCTTACGTTCCGTTTCATAAAGAATGCGCGGGAAATTCACATTCAGCCTTCAAACTTCAAACAAAATGTGTTCCATAAAACACCTAATCACGAAAGTGTGAAGTTTAGGAACCCTTTTATTACCGGCCTAGTCCGGCAATTTCTATTACAGTCCTCTGCGCCTTGACAACATAAATGAGCCCATTGACGTATTCTTTTTTTAAGGTAATGAAGCTATTTCCGAGCAAATTGGAGAAAATATTTTTCCTCGGCGCAAACACTGGCCGAAATGTACAAAAGAAACATGTTGACCTGCCATTCTAGTGCAGATAGTGCTGGCTGATCGTAAGATAAGACGCATCGATAAGTAACATGTGTGTGTAAAGGTATACCAACTTCTTCTCCTTATAGCGGGCGCTACGACGACCACATCCAAGTTGGGATAAGGTAACACAGCTATGTGATGTCCTACTCCCATTATTTCGCAGGTTTCGAGACCACAGTAAAACGTCCGCCACGCACAGTTTTTCACACTTTCCAACGTAGCGGAACATGACACTGGCGGTATACGCATATCGATAGTCACTGAACTATTCACAACACTAGTAATTACTAAACCATTATTTGAAAATAGAATTTAATTTCATTTTCAATACAAATAGCACTTGTAAAGAACAACTCTCTAGGTTGACATTCAAACTATCAAAGATAAGATAGTCTCAAGCCAATAGAAACGAGTCGATGTTGCGCGTGATTTCAAATATCGATGTTTCGTAAGATAAGATAAATATATTATGAAAAGAAGCGAGATCGCGCATTCGAGTAGAATATAATACTGATTATAACAAGACTATGGTTATCAACTTCAGCCGCAGAATAATATCATATAGCCGACGCGGTATTATCATCTGAGATAACAATTTTGATAAGCATTTGAGTTTGCGCAATGGTACCTGCACCATAGAAGATTATGGAACTATTAACCATTTTGACCACTATAACACAACTAGGTCATCGTTTAATAAACAAAACTACAATAATGTTTATTTGATGCCATTCCAAAATACAAATAACACGATTAAGCTATATTGTAATTGGATTGGATTAGAAGCTAACTAAACAATAAACTATTGGCGGATTAATTGAAAATGCAGACTGTGTCTGCAAATTGTTCCATTATGAATTCGAATTGCGGAATAATATTACTAAGATTCCGATTATTCTGAATTTACGGCTGCAAATGCATATAGCGTCTGTAAATTTGGGTTATCTAGCACTTTCTAATGTAATGTAACTGATAACGATTTTAGCCCAAGGGGAATATCGATTTTCAATTTTGAGAATTGAGGTGATATCATCAACTCCTTATCAATAAATGACAAAGACAGACATACTAACAATTTAATCGGTCTCGCCCCTTTCATATCAGGTTTATGAGTAATCAAATGCACTAGATAATGTATTATTTATAGTTAGATATCTTTTGTTTCCAATAATGGAAGTACGACTTTTTGTCATCTAGTCAAAAGTACTGTTTTAAGAAATAGAAGATAGGAAATTAATAAAGTTCTACTAACTTTCATCTTCATCATCATTAAATTGCCAATCCAAAGGCGACGGTATGTCCACAGCCAGCGGAAACGGATGTGTTGCTGCTGCGTTCAAAACATCCGCCCAGAAACCTTTCATTTTCGTCAAAATCATCGTCTATTACTCGATATCACGTATTGTCACATCACTATTTCGAACACGAATTTGAAAAATTATTGATTTAGTCTCATTTTCGATTAATAAAGGTTCACTGTTCCATTTTCAAATACCACTGTTTCTGCGCACGTTCATTGTTATTTATTTTTCACTGACCATATTTTTCCGGCCAGTATCTGTGATGCCGGCTGGCGCATGGAAGGCGACTGTTTATCAAAGCGTTTGCTCGTATCGCTGTGATGATAACGCTCAACAATTAGGTGGAACAGCTGATAGCGCGAAAACCGAATTTGGAAGTGCAACGATTTGTTATATAGCCTTATCTTGACGCGAAGACATCTTTTGGGATTGGCTTTATATGGATGTGTGATACCTACACATGAGAATTAAAATCGATAAATCGCTACTGGAAACAATATGTCAGTCTTTTAGGTTAGTATTTATTCTCCCAGCTTTATTAAAGTAAGGAATATCGTAACGAACGAACTAACGATAAAATTAATTAATATTATTACTTGAGAGAGTATAAAGATTGGATTAAGAATCTAAACTTTTTCTACTTCAAGTGGGTCACCGAGACGTCTAACCCTGGTATTATTTACAACCGCCTACTACAAGTAGCAAACCTCTGACATGCATGGTCGTGTAACGAGATATATGCTAGTTAGGAATCCAAACTACAGTTTAGACAACAGAACTCTAACCTATGGTAATGGTCCCGACGTATGGTAATGGTACTCATGAAACTGAACAACTTTCCCCTTGGAACATGGGTCGAAATATGAAAAAAATATTTGGACCTCCCATAGTAAATCAATCAGCTGATTGGAGATTTTGTATGGGAGGTCCAAATTTGTTTTTTCATATTTCGACACATGTTCCATGGGGAAAGTTGTTCAGTTTCATGAGTACCTTGACCTCCTTTCGGCTTGTTATACCCTTTCTGTTGCTCCCGGTATAATCCATACCACAGTTTACTACCTACTTATTAAACTCATCTGATAACGATTAATGGAAACTAGGACAAATGATAAAAATACGACAGTAGGTAATTTAATATCTAAATGATTCAGGTGGAGTTTTAAAGTGATCAACTTAAGCTGGCTTTTCTTAATAATTGTATGAAAACCCAGCATATTCTAACCCCCAAACCAACATAAGTTATTATATTATAGATTTTTGTTAGATGTGTAAAAATACCAACTAACAGTGTAGCATAACCTCATTTCTACTTTCTATTGTGATCAACATAACGTGTTGCGCCGACCCCAAATAATTGGGATAAGGGCAGGGAGATGATGATAATTTCAAAAATCTTACCTGACTCCTTTTTCTTGACAGCTACATTTTTAATGCATATTTGTTCTTCATCTCTCTTCAGACGTTGAGTATCTATCCGTTTCGGTTTAGGCTTTTTTTGGTCGCAGAGTAACGAAAAACAGTCCAACAGACAGTCTTGATTCTTTTTGTGCACCATTTTTCATATACTTAGCAGTTCTTTTTTCACTAAATGTAACTTGATTTAATGTAATGTTCTTTTGAAGAATATAGACTTCCTCACATGAAAATATTGAGTAAAATTTTACGAATACTCAAGATAGCGAAATCTCAGAACCGGCTGGTGATGAGGTACCTACAACTTTTCCCAAGAAACATAGGTCGAAATATGCAAAATTTTGGAACTCCCATATATCCCTACTAGCTGAATACAGCTAATCGGCAATTTTATATAGCAGGACCAACATTTATTTTCATGTTTAGACCAGTATTCCTTGGGGAAAGTTGTGCCCTATAACAAGTCGGTTCTGAGTTTTCGCTATCGGTCACTAGTAACATTTCACATTTTATGTATAGTGTGTCAATTTAAAAGTGTGCCATAGCTTAAGGATAGGTTCAGAAAAGGAGGTGGTGTCCTCTTCCAGATGCTTGTCTGGTCTTAGCGGCAGCACCACTGCGCCTTCAGATCTTAAACGTGCGTTCAACGTACGTCTAATATTTTTGTAATAAAGCCCTTACTCATACATAGATATACACTTCTCATCAGAAAAATCGAGACACTTTGCAACTTTACGTTTTGTATCGAACACATTATCTGAGACATGTTAATTTTGGAATAAATGTCTAATGTCGTTTAATAGTGAGTATTAGTAGATTTCTAAATCAATTTTCTATATTTAATTTCATATATTAATATTTTGTTTAACTATGAAAACGAAAGTATAGTTAAGTTAGTCTTTTGCAAAAGCCAAATGCATTACAACCAACATTACTTTATCATATTTTAAATCTTTGCGACAATCCGCATTGCACTAAACTAAACCTCCATAAGAGCCATTAACGGTACTATTTGGGCAGCAGATTAGAGCGGTAATTGCGGTGCGGTACCGGTATACCGGTGTGTTACCGCGGTACCGGTTATTTACCGGTGCGACGCCATTTCCGGTCACTAGCGCTATCTGATTGGCAGTTCTCCCGAATACCAGGATGTTTAGCGCATTAGGATTTGTAATAAATTTTATTTTAAGATAAGACACGTTATACAGTATAGTCCATCCGCAATAATAAAGTCATGACCAGCCTAAGCGGGAGGCCAAGTTACGCTGGTCGCGTAGTATCTAAGTATTGCGACCAGCGTAACTTGGCCTCCCCGCTTAGGCTGATACTGGTAATAAATCAGTTCTTATCACTTTGTGTTTAGGGTCGTTCATTAATCATGTAAAGCAGTTTTGATCTAATAATAATAACTTTACTTTTTTGCTTAAGTATAACTTCTCCCCTCTACAATATGATCTCCATAAACCCACTTCAACCCCTATTAATCTTACGTAAGGTCGATATACATCAAAATTTACTAAAGTTAGAAATTTTGGATTAGAAACTTGGCACGTAATAAGCTCAAAAATTTTATAGAAAAAAGTGCAAAAACAACAAAACCGATAGATATAAAATTGAAAACAAACTACCTTGTAAAAGTATACGAAAGCTGTTTTCACGCGGTAACTACGACACGCGACAGTAAATTCGATAGCAAACACTTGGGCTATGAAAACAACTAGGTATCATATCACCTACGTACCATGGTAAATATTGATGAAGCTTGGTCAATGTTCTTACAAGTTCGATTTTTGTGAGGCCAACGAGTATGGGTAACTATATTTTTTGTACGTACCTACCTATACCTACATCTTGACCTACACGATCAAAAAATACCTACGTCATACACTATGAATTAATTCTTACAAAAACATAGGTACTCTACGCGCACCCATTTTATTTTGTAAAAAATTTGCAGAATAATTATAAGATTAGATTACAATTTTTTGCAACTTCGGCTATTACTATGAACGAACATATTCACTTTTGATATACTTGATATTTAATTTGCACTTTATTACAACACACATAATAGTCACAACAAAATAGTTTTGCAGTGTAGGAACTTCTATGATACACTACCAATAGAAATACCAAAATTTTGTATTCCGCGCAAAATGTTGAAACTGGCACACATCTTGGTATCTACATGTTCTTGATAGTTAGGAATAGTGTACACTGCCAAAAAAATAGTATTCATGATTTTATGTGAAAAGAATATCTACAATGTGTTACCGGCAAGCGGGTATTTATTTAAACTGGTGATTCTTGGTATTTATATGGCCATCTTTTACTGTGGGACCTTCTAGGAAATCAATAAAAAAACTCCTTCGTAGAAAACCCCAATACCTACTCTAGCAAAATATATAGAACATCTGTTTCTTTTCATATTTATCTACCTATACAAAAAACACAAAACCACTCGACAGTTTATGACGAACGTTTGTATACACAAAAATCCCGTTTCGATCACATTTTAATATTAATAACACGATATTATGCAAAACGTTTTACCACCAATGGCTACGAAATAACTGAAGTGGAATTAATGATAATGATTGATCGTCAACCGATTAAATGTTTCAATTTGTTATCTATCCCTTGATTGCAATGAGAAATGACCTGTTTACTAAAATAATATAGGGCCTTAAGGTGAAACGTCATGTCAATCGACTTAAACATAAGATGCATAGCAATTTGAGCAATTTGTCGCATAACTACTTTTGGTGTATTTTCTCCACAATGAAATTCAACATATTTGTTGCAGCAGTAGACTCCATCTATTGACGTAAAGTGGCGAATCGGTTTTGTCAGGGAAATCTGATGCCTTGATAAATATTTATATAAGGTGTAAAAAAATCAACTGCAAATATTTTGAAGGGTGAACCAGCTCGTGAAACTGAACAACTTTCCCCAAGGAACATAGGTCGAAATGTGAGAAAAATTTTTGGACCTCCCATACAAAATGTATCAACCGGCCGAGTCAGTTTGTATGGGAGGCCCAAATTTTGTTTTTATATTTCGACCTATGTTCCTTGGAGAAAGTTGTTCAGTTTCACGGGCTGATTAACCCCTTAAAATATTTGCAGTTGATTTTTTTACATCCTGTATACAGGTTAATAATTATAAGTATCCAGGGTATTGAAATATTATTTTCCTGCGTGAACACTCAGCCTTACCGGTGTAGGTGTCCCAGATTTCCCGCGATATCTTCAAGGACGCGGGAGGGGGGAGGGGTAGGTGAGAGGAGGGGGGGTCCAGTCTATTCGTATTATTATCAGTTTATCATTTTATCGATCATTCATGCCCATCGCGTTTGATTTGGACAAATCGCTACAGACGTTTGTTTGGCTTTGTTGTTTTGTAGTCTCTCTCTCTCTCTTCGTGTGGGACACCGAGTCGTTCAACAACCCGATGAACCCTGGTGTCAGAGTTTTTCAACCGCCTACTGCAAGTAGCAGGCCTCTGACATGGTTGTGTAACGACCGCCATCATAGACAGCAACCGGGACCGACGGCTTAACGTGCCCATCCGAAGCACGGAACCATCTTACTTGCGGACAATCAGGTGGATTGTCAAGTCCTGCAATGTCCTAACCAGACTGGGAACAAATTCACAAAGTGATAAATATCAACTTTGTGAGTGACCCCACCGGGAATTATATATGCGTGGCAGGCAGGCATACTAACCACTGCGCCACATCGGCTGTTCTTTTGTAGTAAGTACTTTCATGAAAATCTTCGTTATTAAAACACAGGTTCATCGGGTCGTTGGACGACTCACATACCTACGAAAAGCAAGCGTATTTTTGTGTTAATCCTACATTTTTAGCGAGCAATCTTTTAGTGAGCCTAGGTTGGTAAATACTTTATCTACTACTAAAAATTCATAAAGGATTCATATTATGAATTCATACTTAGTCTGACTTAAAATATCTACTCTTGTATCTTACCCCTTTGAAGTTATGGCATATCGTAAACAGCTGAATGTAAAATTTACCTGTAACAAAAAATGTAAAGTAGGTTAGTTGTTATAATTATAAGCAAAATATACGTAACTTCTAATAAGTAATACATACCTAATAAGTATAGTTTGTCTAAAGTCAATAATAATTTAAATAGGTATAGTAAAGTACAGTTTAAAGTACAATATTATTATTACACCTACTCTTACATTACGTTTTCATTTTCACTAGGTACCATGTATAGTATAGGTACCTACCTACCTTACCTACGTATCGAATGTTCCCAGGTAAATCCCTGAGCTACATTTTGCAACCGTATCCCAATTTTATCAGCCCCTAAACTCGGGTAAAAAAGTGAGTGTGCCTTCCGGTTTTCCCGAGTTATATCGGTCCCGGAGAGTTATACCGGTTCGGCGCCGGGTTTACCGGTACGGAAACGGTACGGGTAAACTTAACCGTCGTTAAGTTTATCTTAGTTTCCTTGTAAATATGTTTATTTTGGTCTTACTAAGTTTATTCAAATAGGTATGCCTGAAACCTTTTAAATTTTTGGAAAACTTACAGAATTTTCCATCGCAGACAGGAAAGTGTTTTAAAATTTGGTATTCTATACCTTTTCATATTATTGTTCGACAAAAAATATTGCCGAATTATTTTTATAACAGTTGTTTAGTTTCATTGGGTAACTCTACATTTTCAGTTTAATTTTTGCATCAATACATAGTATGAAATGAAGGCGCTTTTGTCGTGGAATTGGCTAACTCCTCCTAAATCATGCAACGGATTTTGATGCGGTTTTTTGTAATAGATAGAGTGATTCAAGAGGAAAGTTAATATGTATAGCACTTGCAGGAAAATGTCTTTCCTCCGCAGAAATATGAGTTATAGTAAGCTCGACGGGTAATGTATATTTACTCTACCGTTATTTAAATCTTTTTCTACCTTTGAATGTAATCCAAACGGAAAAGTTACACAATAAATCTGTAGCAGGAGCGGAAATCTAAAAAGTTAATACACCAGAGGGCTTTGAAACATCCCCCTTTACTTTACATGCTACGAATAAGTTAAGCAGGTACCTTCAGCGGCATCTCGAGTTATCGTTTAAAAATAATAAACTAACACTGCATTTTCATTTAAAAAATGACTACTTATAGGTTGGGCCTCTTAAATTTTGGCCAAAATCCTAATTGTGCCATTTTTCTGCGACATATACAATCTAAGGTATGGGTGTTGTGCTGATCATCATAAAAGCCTATAGCAGTTCTCTGCTGGACGTATTAGGTCTACCTCTGGATATACCATAAGGCACGATATCCGGTTTTCGCCATCCAGTTACTACCAGATGCTTTCGCGGTCCATCTGGCCTGAGGGCGTCGAACGCTACGCTGGTCGGTGCTGAAAGTATGACTATCTGCTTAGGTAAAGGATATGTTGAAAGTACCTTATGTAAGTTGAAAGTACTTAGGCCTAGTTTTACCTTTTTCTTTTAGGATAAGCTTCGTTACTCAGTAAATAGGCTACCGACCTTCACAACTAGAAGGTAGTAAGCGGGGGATATTGTGCTTATTTACATTTATATCATGCCTTTATCCCCAGCGGGGTAGGTGAAGCGCTTAGCGGTTTTACCTGCTTTCCGTGGTAGTAAGTTTTTTTCTTCCATTCAGATGTTTCTTGGCAGTAGCTTTGCCTTATCTTTGTTAGAACATTGCAAAAGGATTTGTCCGACACTATGCGGTTGGCCATAGTCGACAGATGGGTATTCAAGTAGAGGCCAAAAACTCTCCGTTACCTTTTACGCAACACCTTGAGTGACAGAATTCTGCTGCTACATAATGGCAATCGCCAAATTTCATCGCCAAATCAGTATGAAGGAAATATGAATTTATCTTGATCTTATCTATGTGCCGAAGTGTGTGAGTGGTCATGGTCGGACGGACTCTTGGAGCCAGTAAGGCGGGTGCTCCATTAAACTCTCTCTGAAAACTTGCTAGCCGCTACACACTGCTGCTAAGAATAGCCAACTGGGTAGAACATGGTACGAAACAGCTTTTGCGAAAAAAAAAAACATGGCTTGCTATTTTTATCAATCACGTAACATATATTCTAACAAACACATATAGAAACACGAACTCAATTTAAAAATCTTCTTCTGCTTGCCCTCATCCAACACTATTATTACACTCTCTTCAAAGAACAATACTCATGGATAGAAATCAATTTAAATTAAATGGTCATGGCATAAGAAGAGAATATTTAAGTCTATCAGCGGTGGTGATGTACAAATTTTCTCAGAACAATAACCACGTTTCACCCTTAGGTATTACGTTTTTTTTCGTGAGGTGACTAGTGGACATCCGTAGTGACTGTTTGTCATACCACTCCAGAATAGCACCGCTCAAGCCTCGCCGGGATATGTACCAGATGAGATTAATAACTTTTGCCTTCCTTTGGCACAGAACTCGACTTAGCCGATACTTGGGAGTTGCAAGTTTCATACAAATACCAACGGTTATTTTGTAGATAAAAGAGAGACGAATATAGCCACTTTGTTTTAGGTTTCATTATTTGTGTATAAAGAAAATATTAGTCGCACGTCTTTCTTTGAAGATATTTTCTTACTGAACAAGTAGATTGCTATTTGTGACTCAGAAATAATATCGTAACTTTTCAGTTTTCATGCAGTGAAATACTGTTACCAAAGATAGGTAAAAGATAGGTTTACCAAATACCTAATAAATAAAAAACAAATATCTAAAAATTACAATATTCTCGCCTAGGTAACGACCCTGTGAAGCTTGGCATTACAAAAGTACCTATTAAATTTTGATTCTACTAGAAAATAAAGTTTCCAAATTCTAAAGTACTTTAATTCTGGTGTCAGTTTTCCCACCACCTTTCAGCACAAAATTGCTGCCAATAAACTCCAGTTTTTTTTCTAAAAAGCCTTTACATTGGGCGATAAAGCGGCGGCCGTTCGCCACTCATAACCGGGCGACAACTGTGGCTCACACCCTACACAACACTTCATATCGTTCTTTTAACCTATATCGACAGGCTGCGATGCCGGGAAAACTAGTACTAGATAAAGGTAACAAGTAGATGTGTTAAAAACAAATAACCCGACTGCGGTAATTTTGAAGTAGTATTTTGCTGTAAAAATCCGCCATATTGAATCTAAATTTTTTTCATAAAGCCAGGGTCACTCGCGCTGCTGAGACGAATCTAATGACATCTCATAAGTATGTCAAAATTCAACTATCGGTGTGGACTCTAGCCCGTGAAAAAGAATTTTCTTGACCACATACATACATACTCTCGAAAAACATAACCCTCCTTCTGAGGCAGTCGGGTAAAAAAGCCTTTACAGCGGGCGATAAAGCGGCGGCCGTTCGCCAGTCATAACCGGGCGACAACTGTGGCTCGCACCCTACACAACACTTCATATCGGCCGGCGGTCGGCTACTGTTCTTGTACCCTACATCGACAGGCTAGTAATAATACGGATAATATGTCATTTCAACATTTATGTTTCTTAAAATAAAAAAGCCTTTACAGCGGGCGATAAAGCGACGGCCGTTCGCCACTCATAACCGGGCGACAACTGTGGCTCGCACCCTACACAACACTTCATATCGGGCGGTCGGCTACTGTTCTTTTACCCTATATCGACAGGGTGCGATGCCGGGGAAACGGGTTTTTAAGTACTGGATGTTCGTAAAATATACGGATATGTCATATTTCTGATTATTACAATTATTCGCGCTAAAAGATTATTATTTTCCTTCTATGAGCCGGTCGTAGCTGTATGAAAATAAATTATCCTAATTTATTTTACAAATATAATTTTAGGAAAACTTCCAAAATTTTCATCGCAGGCAGGATTTGGACCTGCGACCTCCGGCATCAGTACTGCCGACGCCCTAACCAACTGGGCTACCGCGGTTGCCGTGTGATGCCGGCTTAGAATAGCATCACCCCATTTCTTTCCTGTGGGTGTCGTAAGAAGCGACTAAAGGACTCGAGGGTATCATGTGTATTGCAATTTTAGGCGACAGGCTGACAACCTGTCACTATAGCGATACACGACAATAGCTAAAACGGCCCTCAAATATGTGTCAGACGTGGCGATAACGACCGTACTTTTACGGCCGTTGACGCTCTGCTTACCCCGCAAGGGATAAAGGCGTGATGTATGTATGTGTATGTAGTCGCTGGGAATTAGTTGCAAAACTATCCCTGTAGATGGAGCCCATCCACGCGATAGTGGACAAGATATACTTCCATAATTTCGCGGGCTCGATTAGAACCGCGGTAGCCCAGTTGGTTAGGGCGTCGGCAGTACTGATGCCGGAGGTCGCAGGTTCAAATCCTGCCTGCGATGAAAATTTTGGAAGTTTTCCTAAAATTGTTTACCTAACACGAGAAGTGTTTTAAAATTTGGTATTCAATTTATCGCGGGTTTTCATCGCTTTGACTACATTCAATCTGTAAAGAAGGTGTGGCGTGCCCGGCTACCCGGTGTGCCCATCACTAAAAGGCGCATCACTACGGCGAGCGAGGGGACGCAGCGACGCGCGCGGGGCGGTCAACCCGAACCGGCTCCCAGACGGCGCAGCGCCAGCGCACCAGTCGTCCAAACGCACTCGGAGCACCTTCACGTCGCTTGCACTCAAATTCGCTCGCGCCTAATTACGCTAATTATCGAATCATATTTCATCTCACTATCGCTAAACTTTCTACTGTATTCTTGCTTCGTTTTTCCGCCTACTCTTCGCCTTCAGCTGTGCTTTATAAACTGTATAACTTTCCGTTTAGAACAATAAACTTTTGTGAAGATTAAAGTGCCGTTTAACATTTCATATAGCCCTAGTTAGCTATATCTGGTGACCGCGTCTACGAACATTGCTTAGCGCTTACGTTGCTATCTTCGCGTCAAGATGCCTGACACCGAGCGGACCGACGACGATCCAAACAGACAACCAATTTAGGAGGAGTGATGGGGCCAGTAGGCCGAGTGACGACGGAGGAGGGAAAAGGGTTGCAACCCACCTGGTCAGGGAGTTGAGACCAGGGGAACGACTGTTCCTATACTACTGATGTAAAAAACAGTCGCGACAGTCAGTAGAGGCGACTAACGACTGTCACGCTTCCTCGAGTCGCCGCTTATTTATTACCGATAAGACAAGTAAGATACAATACCTTGTAGATACGGGCTCCGATCTCTGCGTGCTACCTAAAAGATTTTTACGCCAGTACGCCAGTCCATCTGTCGAATATACCCTCACTGCAGCAAATGGGTCAGCAATTTCTACCTACGGGACAATGAAAATGATTTTAAACCTAGGACTGAGGCGTGATTTTGCATGGAATTTTGTGGTTGCCAATGTAGTCCAGTACGGCTAGCTTTTCGTGTTTCAAAAATATTAAAGTCGATGGTTTTTTGCTCATAGCTTCTGGACCATTCATTGATCCCAATTTATTAATTTGTGCCATTTTAGATGTAAGGAAACATACTTTCGTTATCAGTGGAAAAGCGACTCAAACAAGATTTTTACACTGTGTTAACTGTCACAGAGACAATACTGGTAAACTTTTTAGTATTGTTTTGTAGGTACCTACATACTTAAAAAATAATTTAATAATGAGCTGCCATACATTTAATCAAAAAATTACTCAAGCTTAAAAAATGGCACAAAATTAAATATGTGCTTTATAGACACAAATTGCACAATCGTACAAAAAATTAGCGACTTTAGAATTTTTGTAAGTTACGCACTCAAATAATGCCAGCCATACCGGACTAATGTGAACAGACCCATCATCGGTGCTGATTTTTTATCTCATTATGGATTATTGGTCGATTGCAGGAACAAGAGACTGATTGACACACTGACTACCTTAACCTCAACTGGAGAAGTCAGGCTCTGCCAGCACGTCAGCGTGAAGTCCATTTCTGGTAACAGTGAGTACCATAAGCTCTTAGCAGAGTTCCCTAATTTGACCAAACCGTCAGGCGTACTACGTCAGATCAAGCATTCGACCATGCATTACATCAGGACCACGGATGGGCCACCAACGTTCTGCCGACCTCGTCGTCTAGCGCCAGACAAACTCACGATAGCTAAGGAGCAGTTCGAGGAGATGATGCGAGATGGTACAGCGCGACGCTCGGACTCACCTTGGGCTTCAGCATTGCACCTGGCACCTAAAAAAGGCGGTACTTGGAGGCCGTGCGGCGATTATCGCGCACTTAACGCGCGTACTATACCTGACAGGTACCCCATCCGGCATATTGAAGACTACTCCCACCGATTGGCCGGCTGCAAGGTATTTTCAAAAATAGATTTAGTAAAGGCCTATAACCAGATACCAGTATTTAAGGACGATATACCAAAGACTGCCATCACCACTCCATTTGGCATGTTCGAGTTCCCTTATATGTCGTTCGGACTACGAAACGCTGCCCAGACCTTCCAACGTTTTCTCGATGAGGTACTGAGAGAGTTGGACTTCACATTCGGATACATCGACGACGTATTGATATTCTCGGAGAACGAATCACAGCACCTGGAACACTTACGTCAGGTCTTCAAGCGGCTACAAGACTATGGTCTGCTGATAAACGAATCCAAGTGTAGCTTCGGACAAAGTGAGGTAACCTTTCTTGGCTTCGTCATCTCTGATAAAGGCACAAGACCAATGGACGACAAGGTTGAGATCATAAAGGAGTTTCCACCACCTAAAACCGTCAGCGGACTGCGAAGGTTCTTAGGTATGCTCAACTTTTATAGACGCTTCATACCTCACGCAGCAGAAGACCAGGCAACTCTGCACGACATGTTAGCTGGACCCAAAATAAAAGGATCACAACCCCTTACTTGGACTCCAGAACTTACCCAGGCCTTCAACAGATGCAAAGCTAGTTTGGCAAAATCAACACTATTAGCTCATCCTCAAATGAACGCACCACTTGCTCTTGTGACTGATGCCTCAAACTTAGCCTTGGGCGCGGTATTGCAGCAGCTGGTTGACAAGGAATGGCAGCCCCTCGCTTTCTTCTCCAAGAAGATGAATAAGGCTCAGCAGCAGTATAGTGCCTATGACCGGGAGCTACTCGCTATATACGAAAGCGTAAAGCATTTCCGCTACATGGTCGAGGGGAGACATTTCGTTATCTATACGGACCATAAGCCAATCACGTTTGCGTTCCAGCAGAAGGAGCGTAAGTGCTCACCAAGGCAATTCAACCACTTAGATTTCATTTCGCAGTTCACGAGCGATATTCGCCACATCTCAGGGAAAGATAATGTGACCGCCGATACTCTCTCTCGTATAGAAGCCATTTCAAGCCCGCCATTTGAGACTCTTGCGAAGTACCAGTCGCAGGACAAAGAGCTACAAGACCTCATTACTTCAGGCTCCTCATCACTGAAGCTCCAGCAGGTTCCTGTACCAGGTACCAACATTAAATTGTATTGTGATGTTTTTCAATCGAGGCCTCGTCCTTATGTAACGAAGGAGTTGCGTCGTGAGATATTCAATGCTGCACATGGCATGAGCCACCCAGGGGTCAAGGCCACCACCAAGATGGTAACAGACAGATTCGTTTGGTCCTCAGTCCGGAAAGATTGCCGGCTTTGGGTCAAAACTTGTGAAGACTGCCAACGCTCGAAGGTACATCGACACACCGTATCACCTTTAGGCACTTTCAAGCTACCATCTGGAAGATTCAGCCACGTCCACATCGACTTAGTAGGTCCACTTCCACCGTCCGCCGAATTCAGATACTGCTTAACTGCCGTGGACAGGTATACCCGTTGGCCTGAAGTAACACCACTACGGGACATGACCGCTGAAACCGTCGCCAGAGCTTTCTACGAGACGTGGATATCACGCTTTGGTTGCCCAGAAAATATTACCTCTGATCAAGGTCGTCAATTTAATTCTAATCTGTTCAAGGCACTGATGAATCTCTGCGGAATACGACTACGCCAGACAACTGCCTACCATCCCGCAGCCAATGGCATGGTTGAGCGACTTCATCGAACGCTGAAGGCTGCCATCATGGCCCACAACGACGCACGGTGGACTGACGCGCTTCCCATCATTCTGCTGGGTATACGGACAGCATGGAAGAGCGATCTGAAATGTTCAGCAGCCGAGATGGTATATGGTGAGCCACTCAGGATCCCGGGTGAGTTCATCCATTCAATAAATCCTACACCAACACTTGCAACGGATTTTGTATCACAATTACGAGAACAGATGGCACGTTTACGCCCAGTACCTGGATCGAGACACACAAACACTAGATCAACTTTCATACACGAAGACCTTAAGACCTGCACTCACGTTTTTCTCAGAAAAGACGCATTACGTGGAGCATTAGAGGCACCTTACACAGGCCCATATCGAGTCATATCACGCACAGACAAGACTAGGGCATGTAAAATCGGAAGGTCTTCAAAACCGGTTTTGATTTCCGATGTTGGAGGTCAAAACCGGAATTCCGGTTTTGAAACTCGGAATCGGATTTTTTTATAAAAAAGTTTTGTTCTAGTTTTCTAATTCACTTAATCTTAGTTCTACGCATAAAAATATTTTTTTTTGTAATAGTATTATTATTGGTTGCATTCGTTCTTAAATTCACTTACATGAAGTACTATAGCTACACAGTGAAAACAAATAAAATATACCAATTACAAATATAATAATTACAATAATAATCTTTTGAGAATACAATCATGTGGTAACTATTGTTAAAGGGCATAGCCAATGGCGTAGCTATGTTTAAACCCGAAACGGAGTTTAGTGGTGTCACCCCATAGTTTTTTTAAGATTTCATGTTTAAGGCCGTGATTTGAGAGAAAATGCAGAAAAGCGTTACGTCCGATTCAGTTTTTTAGCCTCTTACTGTGGTAACCGAGGAACACTGTTAGTATAGGTACCTACCTATGTAATATTTTGGGAAATACATATTACCTACAATATTAGAACTTAGTAATTCTGAGTCGGTGTCGTTTTTTTTTACAAATGAATTAACACACTTTATTGGCATGACGCCGACTCAATATTACTATGTTCCAATATTGTAGGAAACATTTCCAAAAATATTACTAAGGTAGGTATCTATATATTAATAAGGTAGGTATAGCCGTGCGGTGCCGGCAGAGTAGAATAGCACCACCTCTTCTCTTCCCGTGGGTGTCGTAAGAGGCGACCGAGGGAAAAATCCGACCCAAACGAATCAGGGTCCTGGAGAAGGAAAACTCCACACACAAACCCGGAACGGGGTCTCCGTCAGGCGCGAGTGATTGGTAATAAATGGTGCGGCAGACTCCTGCAGCCGACCTGGCTCCGCACGTATCGACCCGTCGTTCCTGTGGAGTCAGCCAGGAAGGCCGAGAGGGTGGCGCAGGTCCTGGGCAGCCCTGCGTTTTCCATAATTCCGTCCCAGGCAATGCAGTGTCTGTGGAGAGCGTGCAAAAAGCCATGCCGCTCCCGTATCGGCTTATACATCCATGAAAAATCTTGCCTCAGAAACGGAATAAATCGTCTGACACAGACGTATGTGGCCAATGATGATGAGGTATCTATACCAACAATACTTATTATTTTTTGCTTTTTTGATTTCAGCGGTGATTTGTTTTTAAAAAGCTTTTATTTTATAATTTATAGTGGCTACTTAATTTACTAAGTCAATTTACTTTTAAAATAGCGAATTTCCGACCTACCTTACTGTTCCTAAAGAGTTTCAAGCGCACAAAGAAACATGACCTATAAAAGTAACCTCTTTTTTTGGTGGACATCTCTAGCAGATGTTTGGCAGAGGGTCAACAGGCAGACGTTTAGTTTATTGAATTCTTAAGATCCTTTTATCAGATCCTGACCTGACGACTATGGTATGGTACCACCAGGACAGTGCACCCTTTCAAACAAAAAGATTTTTCCAAATTGGTCCGAGCGTCTCTAAGTAATCGGTGATTCGTCAGTTTTCGTCGATTAAAAAACACCGCAAGTGTAGCGAGCGAAATTTATAGTCAAAATAAGCCACAGCTATATTTTAATGATTGCACGTCATTATGCGCGAACCCGTGGTTGCAAAGCATGGAACCGAATGAGATATAGCAATTGCTTGCGTTGCGTAGGGCACGTCCCACCGATAGTTTGCGCAGCGATTAAATAGAAAAGCGCAAAACTTTAAGCCGAGAGGATGATTAAAAATCATTAACCTCATAAAATCCAGTGATAAAAACATTCAAAGTTGTGTACCTCGACTGGTAGTTAAGTGTAGGTATCATTTTCAAAGATTTTCCCTAAAAAT
The DNA here is from genome assembly GCA_024500475.1 of Phthorimaea operculella. Lineage (NCBI taxonomy): Eukaryota > Metazoa > Arthropoda > Insecta > Lepidoptera > Gelechiidae > Phthorimaea > Phthorimaea operculella. Next base: position 2,041,883 of record JANFCV010000097.1, read on the forward strand.
AATAATAAAAAATAAAACTAGTGTTTTTTTTCTAAAACCGGTTTTAGCGATGTTTTTTCGCTGAAAACCGGAGTTGAAACATCGGAAAAATCGGTCCGATGTTCCGGTTTTACGATATTCCGGAATTCCGGTTTCCATCCCCTAGACAAGACCATGACCTTGGATTTACCCCGAGGACCAGTTAATGTCTCTATAGACAGAATCAAGCCGGCATATGTTAAATAACGATGTACACATCGAAAATATGCCGCACTCAAGATCTTCATCGCCGGTCGTAACTACACGATCTGGCCGAAGAGTAAAATTTCCTAATTATTATTCCGCAGAACTTTCACACTGCCGAGGGGGTGGTGTGGCGTGCCCGGCTACCCGGTGTGCCCATCACTAAAAGGCGCATCACTACGGCGAGCGAGGGGACGCAGCGACGCGCGCGGGGCGGTCAACCCGAACCGGCTCCCAGACGGCGCACGGCGCAGCGCCAGCGCACGCACCAGTCGTCCAAACGCACTCGGAGCACCTTCACGTCGCTTGCACTCAAATTCGCTCGCGCCTAATTACGCTAATTATCGAATCATATTTCATCTCACTATCGCTAAACTTTCTACTGTATTCTTGCTTCGTTTTTCCGCCTACTCTTCGCCTTCAGCTGTGCTTTATAAACTGTATAACTTTCCGTTTAGAACAATAAACTTTTGTGAAGATTAAAGTGCCGTTTAACATTTCATATAGCCCTAGTTAGCTATAAATGAATTAGTCGCTGGGAATTAGTTGCAAAACTATCCCTGTATATTCATATTCATATTTTATTTATTTATTCCATTAACAAAAACATTTGTGTCGGAAATTACATATTAAAATTGTACATAGTCATAATCATTACATTACTACACATTACATTCTACAATTTATATTAACAATGTCATTTCATTATCATTAATAACATAAGATGCATACATTATATATATTCCAAATTAAAACAATAATCACAATGTCAAAACCCAATAAACTGTAGATGGAGCCCATCCACGCGATAGTGGACAAGATATACTTCCATAATTTCGCGGGTTCGATTAGAACCGCGGTAGCCCAGTTGGTTAGGGCGTCGGCAGTACTGATGCCGGAGGTCGCAGGTTCAAATCCTGCCTGCGATGAAAATTTTGGAAGTTTTCCTAAAATTGTTTACCTAACACGAGAAGTGTTTTAAAATTTGGTATTCAATTTATCGCGGGTTTTCACCGCTTTGACTACATTCAATCTGTAAAGAATGAATTAGTCGCTGGGAATTAGTTGCAAAACTATCCCTGTAGATGGAGCCCATCCACGCGATAGTGGACAAGATATACTTCCATAATTTCGCGGGCTCGATTGAACCGCGGTAGCCCAGTTGGTTAGGGCGTCGGCAGTACTGATGCCGGAGGTCGCAGGTTCAAATCCTGCCTGCGATGAAAATTTTGGAAGTTTTCCTAAAATTGTTTACCTAACACGAGAAGTGTTTTAAAATTTGGTATTCAATTTATCGCGGGTTTTCATCGCTTTGACTACATTCAATCTGTAAAGAATGAATTAGTCGCTGGGAATTAGTTGCAAAACTATCCCTGTAGATGGAGCCCATCCACGCGATAGTGGACAAGATATACTTCCATAATTTCGCGGGCTCGATTGAACCGCGGTAGCCCAGTTGGTTAGGGCGTCGGCAGTACTGATGCCGGAGGTCGCAGGTTCAAATCCTGCCTGCGATGAAAATTTTGGAAGTTTTCCTAAAATTGTTTACCTAACACGAGAAGTGTTTTAAAATTTGGTATTCAATTTATCGCGGGTTTTCATCGCTTTGACTACATTCAATCTGTAAAGAATGAATTAGTCGCTGGGAATTAGTTGCAAAACTATCCCTGTAGATGGAGCCCATCCACGCGATAGTGGACAAGATATACTTCCATAATTTCGCGGGCTCGATTAGAACCGCGGTAGCCCAGTTGGTTAGGGCGTCGGCAGTACTGATGCCGGAGGTCGCAGGTTCAAATCCTGCCTGCGATGAAAATTTTGGAAGTTTTCCTAAAATTGTTTACCTAACACGAGAAGTGTTTTAAAATTTGGTATTCAATTCATCGCGGGTTTTCATCGCTTTGACTACATTCAATCTGTAAAGAATGAATTAGTCGCTGGGAATTAGTTGCAAAACTATCCCTGTAGATGGAGCCCATCCACGCGATAGTGGACAAGATATACTTCCATAATTTCGCGGGCTCGATTAGAACCGCGGTAGCCCAGTTGGTTAGGGCGTCGGCAGTACTGATGCCGGAGGTCGCAGGTTCAAATCCTGCCTGCGATGAAAATTTTGGAAGTTTTCCTAAAATTGTTTACCTAACACGAGAAGTGTTTTAAAATTTGGTATTCTACAAATATAATGTTCGCTCTTTTAGATGGCGTTGATAACGTTCCGAAATAAGTACGAATTTACAACCAAAGATAAAATGATTCGAAATGTACTTAGTATGAATTCACCAGCAAAGATTTGAAAACACGACATTTCAATAGATAAAAGCACAACTTGGATCGCTGTAGACGTGATGTCAAATATCACTCAAGTGCTAATATCATGCATGGAGCAAAAATTTCCTCCATATCTCATGTTATGTCTGTAGTTTTTCTAATCTAACGCGCTTTGTCCCATATTGAGCCTAAATAAACACGTACGCAACTCGCTAACTTTTTTAATTGACGCAATGACGCGACGAGAAAAAGGCTTCGAGGCTTTTACGGAACAAACGCTGCTGAAAATTTAGTCAGTTTTTAGGGTGCCGCACCCAAAGGGTGAAAACGGATCCCTATTACTGAGAGTTCGCTGTCTGCCCGTCCGTCTGTCACCAGGCTGGATCTCTTAAACATTAATAGTTAGACAGTTGAAATTTTCACAGGTGCCGTATTTTTGCTACCGCTATAACAACAAGTACTTAAAATGAGAATAAAATAAAAATTAAGAGGGCCTCTCATACAACAAACGTGATACTGCCCTTTTAATACACAAAGGCAACACTCTTCGTGCGCGAGTCCGACTCGCACTTGGTAGTTTTTTTATGTCTCATAGTTTTTCACTCGTAACCCGAAATAATGTGGCTTACCCAACACAATGCAGACAAGTTCAGACAAGTTTAATATTCCGTACACAGAAAGAGTTAAGCCTCGTACGTTGCCTTACAACCGAGCGTTGGTAGATAAACTGGCTTAAATCGCAAGTCGCCCGTACCTGCCTGGCTAGTGGCTGGCTTACCAACAAGCCAACGTCCCTTTCACACTAACGGCAAATTGTGTGTGTTAGAAAGGAGCGTAATCGCCATTTTTTACGATAATTTAGCACTCCTTTGCAAATTTCTTGATAAATAAACAAAGAGGGTCATTTGGGGTAAAAATAAGACGCCTGAAATTTTGGGTAAAAATCCCTTTGTGCGCGGGTCCGACTTCCGATTTTTATGTTAAACCTCATGGTTTCTCACTCGTAACTCGAAAACAATGCATCTTACCCAACATAATTCGGAAAAGTTTAATATTCCGTACACAGAAAGAGTTAAGCCTCATACGTTGCCTTACAACCGAGCTTTGGTAGATAAACTGGCTTAAATCGCTCGGTTTTTAAGCTGTAATACCCATTTACTACCTGATTCATAGAAGATAAGGGGACTCGAAGTGGCAGTTGCTTACAACCGAGCTTTGGTAGATAAACTTGCTTAAATCGCAAGTCGCCCGTACCTGCCTGGCTGGTGGCTGGCTTACCAACACAGACTGGGCTTAAGCCAAGTCTAACTTGCAGCTAGATTACCATGGGAATATATTGCTGTGGGTGCAGATAGCTTGGTTTTTAAGCTGTAATACACACCTGTGTTAAGTGTGTGCAAAACAGTCTGAACAAAAGATCTTTATAAATGCAGACAAGTTTAATATTCCGTACACAGAAAGAGTTAAGCCTCGTACGTTGCCTTACAACCGAGCTTTGGTAGATAAACTGGCTTAAATCGCAAGTTGCCCGTACCTGCCTGGCTGGTGGCTGGCTTACCAACACTGACTGGGCTTAAGCCAAGTTTAACTTGCAGCTAGATTACCATGGAAATATATTGCTGTGGGTGCAGATAGCTCGGTTTTTAAAGCTGTAATAACCTACTTGTGTCACAACCTGATTCATAGAAGAAGCGGACCCGATGTGGCAACATTATTGTTGACATCTTGTTCAAATGTCATGTAATATGAAAAAGATGCAAAAAATAATGTAGCCATTTCGGGTCCCTTTCTTTTATTAATAAGGTTATAATTAAAAAGCAGTCTGCATAAAAGGTCTTTATAAATATTTAAAAAGAATTGATTAACCAAGAAGTTGAAAGATTCTGAAGTCGCGAGATGTTATGAAAACTCAAGACTTAAATAATGAGAAAATTGAAAAATTCATCAGCGACCGCCGGGAATTTTCTCATTATTTAATTTATGAGAATAATATTGCGCTGTGAGTGCATTGAAAATTCCAATAAGACTCAAGACATCCATTGCATGCCGTCGGCTTAAATCTCATACGAAAGCGCCTGGGCCTTGCCTTGCGCCTATGTTCAGCAATGTATGTAGGTAAATAATTCTATTTTATTCTCAGAAACGACTTTAACGATTTAGCTAGGTTTTCATTGCTCATGCTCTGTCAAACAGGTACCTACTAACTGTTAGGTGGAATATCTAACAAACGACGCACAAACGGAAGTTAACGTGAGATTCTCGCCTTATCTAAAATCTAAATAACTGAGCATTGTTGTGAAGTGAATGAAAGAAATTCCGGATGAAAATTGGAACAAAATTCGTTGAAACCATTAAATTGGAGGATAATCAAAAAGTAATCTAATAACACTCAAAACTCAATCACTGGGGTTTGTTTTTACTGCGGCCGCGGTCAGCAGTTTGTTTTTGTGTGCGCTAAAGTACAAAGTTCGATTCTCGGGTAGTGGTGCCTCTCGATAGTGGACTACCGATAAACTATCGATAGTTAATAAGCAGATGTATTAAAAAACAAAAACCCGACTGCGGTAATTTCGAAGTTGAATTTTGAGATAAAAAACCACCATCTTGAATTTATAATTTTTTTAATATAGCCAGTGTCAATCGCGCTGCTTGCTTTACATGCTGAATCATACTGAATCATTGTCCGTAACTTGAAACTTTAAAAAGTGGAATAGTGCTTCGGAGGGTACGTTAATACGTTTAAGACAAATATATTAAATCAATTCATAATTCTGAGAATGTAAAATACCTATCCATAGATACTCGTATGGTTCGAGTCTTCTTAAAATTGGGAAATATCCTATAGGAGAATTTCACACTCCACGCCACTCTCTTGTAATCTAATAATGAAATATGTTGTTGCTATTACTCTCTCCCCCTCTCCCTTCCCTACCCCCCTGGGAGGGATGACTGATCGCCAAACTTCGCGAGCCGAATGATAGATGTCTCTCGGTCGACTATGATTATTCACAGAATGGTTTACACTGATACCGACAAGATTCGAACCGAAGTTAACCGTAGGTTATTCATCATATCGATGTTTGATATCTACCTACACAAGTAAAGTTATGCTAACTAACAGTTAGTAGGTACCTGTTTGACTGTGCATGAGTAATGAAACCTTAGCTAAGTCGGTTTATCGCTCCTGAAACCCTAAATATACGAAATTTCGTGAGAATCGTTAAAGTCGTTTCCGAGATTAAAAAAGAATTATTTACTTAAATCCATGGCCCAAGGAATGGCCCAGGCGCTTCTGTACACTGCAATTTGAGCCAACGGCATGCATCGGTTGTCCTCATAAGATCTCGCCACTTCAGAAACTTTCAACTTCTTGGTTCGTCAATACAGAAAATATTTATAGAGACCTTTTATTCAGGCTGCCTTTTAATGAACACAAGTAAGTATTACAGCTTAAAAACCGAGCTATCTGCACCTACAGCAATATATTCCCATGGTAATCTAGCTGCAAGTTAAACTTGGCTTAAGCCCAGTCAGTGTTGGTAAGCCAGCCACCAGCCAGGCAGGTACGGGCGACTTGCGATTTAAGCCAGTTTATCTACCAAAGCTCGGTTGTAAGGCAACGTACGAGGCTTAACTCTTTCAGTGTACGGAGTATGAAACTTGTCTGCATTGTGTTGGGTAAGCCGCATTGTTTTCTAGTTACGAGTGAAAAACTATGAGGCTGTAACATGAAAATCGGCCAAATGCGAATCGGACTCGCGCATGAAGGGTGCCATACTATTGTGTATAAAAAGGGCATTATCACGTTTGTTGTGTGGGAGCACATTTAGTCTTAATTTTGTTTTTCAGTATTTGTTGTTATAGTGGCAGTAAAAATACGGCATCTGTGAAACTACGGTTTATGAGATACAGCTTGGTAGCAGACGGGCGGACAGACAGCTAAGTCTCAGTAATAAGGTTCCGTTTTCACTCTTTGTGTACGTACGGTATACTAAATACTGAGTAAATTTTCAGCAGCGTTTGTTCCGTAAAAGCCTCGAAGCCTTTTTCGCGTCGTGTCATCGCGTCAATTAAAAAAGTTAGCGAGTTTCGTACGTGTTTAGTTAGGCATAACAATGGCTGAAAATAACACACTTGGGTACCTACCTGGTGTTATAAAGCTTAGTTGGTTCCCTCATTTGTGGCCTTCTTTGGCAACTACCGGTATACATTTACCGGGATGACATAGTCCGATCCGTTCTTCCCAGAACATCTTGTAAGCCCAGTCTCGCCCCAAGGGCGTGATTGGGCTGGTTGTTTGAATAACCATAAAACACTTCCGAATGAGCCATCGCTCAACACCCAATAACAAGGTGTAGTTTTTAATTTCCCGAGGCCAGTGAATAACTCATTACAAAAAAAAAAAAAACTTAGTTGGTATTGCTTTTTGTTTTAGTACTAGTAAAACAAACCCAGTGAGTTCAATCGCATGTTTTGCGGTGTTGTCTGACATTAGTGCCGAATGTTCAGCTCCACTGTCTGCGCCGCTGACCGCAGGGGTGATCAACCTACCACAGTAATTTAATTTCATAAATTCAAAATGGCGGATATTAAACACAAAACATAAATAACTTTGAAATTACCGCAGTCAGGTTTTTGTTTTTTAATACATGTGCTTGTTATTAAAGTAGTGGTAAAACAAACCCAATGAGTTGAATCGCATGGTTTGCGGTGTTGTCTGACATTAGTGCCGAATGTTCAGCACCACTGACTGCGCCGCTGACCGCAGGGGTGATCAACCTACCACAGTTATTTTATTATACTGCCTACCAGACGTCAACCCTCCTTGGGAATGCTTTTGTGGTGGATTAACCGCAACCATACGGTTGGCCCTGGCTGTTTGGGTCGGGTTTATCCCTCAGTCGCCTCTTACGACCGCCAGGGAAGAGAGGGCGTGGTGCTGCCGGCACTTATATTAAAGTATAAGTAAAACAAACCCAGTGGGTTCAATTGCATGATGCAACCTACAGCAGATATTTAATTACTGGTGTTTCAAAGGTTAGTTAATAATACTAACTTGGTATAATTTGCGCAGATAAACAATGGTGCTCGAATAGGCAACTTTGTTTTGTTGTTGCAATTGTTTGCCTCTCTATCATATTATATGACATAATGAGCACGATGTTAACAAGCATGTTGCTAATTAGGAGTCCATCCTTTATTTGCGCAAGTTATATCAATTTTTAACTTTAGCTTTTACATAAGTGCCGAATGTTCAGCTCCACTGACTGCGCTCTGACCGCAGGGGTGATCAACCTACCGCAGTTATATCACTACTGAAACTACCAATGTTATTGGTTGGTATTGCGAACGAAACCGGGGTTGCGGTTAGTTATTTTGCATGATCTCCTAAGTAATGATGTGCCGCTGGGAATATGCCCGCTCCCGGGCACATTCCCAGTGGGCATATTGCCGGGAAGTTTCCACGTGCCCGGGAATGTTCCCCTAAGTTCCCAGTCAAAATATTGCCGAAATTTATGTGACTGTATTTTTAATTTAAATCAATCCGATCAAGCCTAAAACTATCTCCATTAATAATAAGAACCTATATTTTAGCTAAAAATCTCATTAAACTCCATCTTAAGTAAAAATAAAATTGACAATTGATCCTTAGCAAATGTCAAAAAACTACACCGTAAAACTCCAATAAACACAGAGAAACTTAGATCAAATAAAAAAACTGAGTAACTTTGAAAATATTCTACAAAACCTTAAAAACATCGACTAATCCAAAAAATAAATAAAGATTAATTTATCCAGTTGTCAAATCCTCATAATAACACCCCAAACTAAAATAAAAATTCCGAAAAAAGTTATCGAAAATATGCTGTCCAGCAATGTTCCCGGGAACTTACTGGGAACATTGCCGGCAATATTCCCAATGGGCTGGGAATTTACGATTATCTTTCAAATTTTTGATATGTTATAAATACATGTGTGTAAGTAAAGGTCTGAAAGCCCAAGTAATGGTATGGTATTTTATATTTAATAAATATTTGACCAAAGTTCCCAGTGGATTCCCAGTTTGGGAACGCTCCCGGGAGCGCTTCCGGCAATATTCCCAGCTGCTGGGAACGTTCCCGGGCACGGCACATCATTACTCCTAAGCTATAAGCACTTTAATTCATACCAATATTATTCAGCAACCGTGTTTTTGTAGCATCAATGTGCTACAAAAACACGGTTGAAGTTGTACCACCTTATAGATAACCTCTATTTTAGAACAAAATCTAGATTAAGTCCACACAAAACCTTTTGTTTTTGTTCTACTGGTTCTGTTTCGTTATAACGATATATTATTAGTACAGAATATCAAAAACCCTTAAGAACTTCGTCGAACTACCCATAAAAAGTACTTGATTTTTTTTTCCACCTAGGCTAAAAATAATCTTTAAAAATATTTTTCAATTTGACGAATCGAAACGTCGATACGGATTGCAGAGAGCTTTGATCCTGGAACGGAACGTAAATTAATAAATCTGCCCCGCGGGGAATCGAATCGAGGCTCGGCAGACGAGACTGATCAATAGAGTTTTTAGCAAGTTTTTAGGCAACAAGCAGATGTAGCTATTAAAAAACTAAAACCTCAAACTAAAATTTCAAAATTGTTATTTGCAATAAAAATCCGCCATCTTTAATTTATGAAATTTTAGTATAGCCAGTGTCACTCACGCTGCTGAAACGATAACGACACCTCACATATCAAGATCCGCCTAGCCGTTTGAGCTATAGTTCGTGAAAACGAATTTCTTGTCTACATACATACGCATACTCTTGAAAAACATAACCCTGAGGCAGTCGGGAAAAAACGGCCGATGTGGCGCAGAGGTAGTGCTGCGACGCAGCAAGTTTCGCGTTCGATTCTCGGTGGTTCACTCAAAGTTGATATTTATTGATTTGTGAAAATCTTTCCAGTCTAGTTAGGTTAAGACATAGCAGGCAGAACCACCTGATTGTCAAAAAAAGAAGATGGTTCCGTGCTTCGAAGGGCACGTTAAGCCGTCGGTCCCGGTTGCTGTCTAATATTACTTAGACAGCGGTCGTTACACAACCATGTCAGAAGCTTGCTACTTTTAGTAGGGGGTTGTAAAACTCTGACACCAGGGTTCGCCGGGTCGTTTACAGACTCAATGTCCAACACTATAAGAAAAAGTATTATTTACAGGAAAAATTCACCATACAATAATTTCTAATCTTCAGCAAATGTTTAATTATTCCAACCTCCGTTTTAAGTATATTAAAATTCGCGGCCGGTGTCCATTAACCGTAACTTCTGAAAACAAATAAAACAAAATTCCACATTATGTTGTAATTAATATTATCACTGTTCACTCAGCTGGGTTTAGATGGGAGAAACATGATGTGTGACTTCAAAATAAGTCTTTCGTTCTATTTACATACCTACTATCGACAGCAAATCTACCTTTCCTTTAAAGGGACCAACTCATACTGATTCTTCATACAAGTACAGACGGCTATATGAGTTATCTGACCCCCCTTACAAAATTGGTAGGTTCGTAGGTAATTTCGTTCTTACTGCTATTGTAACAAAGAATATAATGAATTGCGGGTATAAGAGTGGTTTGAATTAAGAAATAAACAGAAGAGGGCGCCACTGAACCATGAGTAATGCTTGCTTATAGCATGGACGGATAATACATCTTATGTTGTGAATATACGGGTGATATTAACCTAGCATACTTGTTTACAAATGGTAAGTCTATAAAGTATCCCTTAATTTCACAAGTTTTGAGCATGTTAATGTGGTGTAGTGGTCAGAGTGGTGGACTACTTGCGGAGAGGATAATAGTGAACTGACACCATGGTTCGATACTCACCACGATTGCTTAATTCTAGGTTTTTGTTTTTTATTATAATAAGTGTTTGTGGGATGTTGGTGGGATGATTAAGGTGATATGATAAAATAAGTCTGTGCGGTTAAAGAATAGGCGTAGGAAAAAAGTGAACTATACATTTCATCATTGATTTTTGACATCTTTTATTACCTACTGAGGGACAGAAGTGCCTTACTTTGCCATAGCCATTCTTTTACCGCACATTTTTGGGGGCAATAAAATAAGCAAAACAATCAAAAGATCTTGTAAAAAACAGTTTATTACCAAAATAAACAGATACGTATAGTTAAAAAGGTAAATACCTACTTACTTCATATGCCTAATAGAAATACTATGATTAACGTTATTTTATGGTTGCGTTATAAATAGTTGACCTTTTCTAACGATACTTGATAAAATGAATCTACCTCATTAAAACCTTGTTTACATCTAATAATATTATGCAGACTGCAGTGAATTAACATGTCATATCAACATAACAATAACATCACTGCTAGCTAACATTACTTATGTTAAACAAGTTTAATAGATTTTGTGAGTAGGTATTTACATCAAACAATCAAAAAACATAGAGGCTTGAGGGGGAAATTCGGTAAAAAGAAATATAAACCACTTTGATAAATCAAACGCCACCAGGGTGGGGTTAATATCGTAGTGATCCACCTGCTTTATCGACGATTTGCTCCAGACGACCAGGCATACCATTCACCATGTTCCAGCAGTGATCACGTCCTCTCATGAAATCCCAGGTCGATGTTACGACTGCAGCCAAATTTTCTTTATTTCTTACTTCAGTAGGGTCCCAATTAAGGTCATCAGACCCCATAAATTTTCTATGGGGTTGAGATCGGGACTTTTGGATGGCCAATCTATTACATGAATGCCTTCCTGCTCCTCTAACCATTGACGAACAATGTGTGCACGATGTATAGAGCAATTATCTTGGACAAAATAAATTTCTTGAGTTGGGTAGGCGATACGCACTGATGGCAACATAACATCCCTGAGTATTTCTATATATTCACGGCTATTAAAGTGAGCACCCACCTCTATCAGCTCACCAGGTCCCATGGACGACATCCAGCCCCAATAGCCTAAAGAAATTCTCCCGCTCGTTCTACAAGGTAACATGCAAGATTCTTCATATCGTTGACCTTTCTTTCGCCATAAGATTTGTTTTCCGTCTTTGTCTGATTTAAATACCTTCTCGTCTGTGAAAATCACGACGTTATTAATCCAATCAAAATTCTGATACATTTGTGCAAATCTAACCCTTGCTTGGCGGTGTGCAGGTGATAACTTAATCTTCCGGGCTGGTTTATATGTTTTAAATCCAGCGGCATGCAAATGATGTCTAACTGTTTGCACAGAAACTCCATGGCTTACTGCAGTGGATCGTGTAGTTGCAAATGGGTGCTCCTGATGCTGTGCAACAATAGCCCGATGCCGCTCCGATTGATCAGTAAACATTATGGGTTTTGGACCAGTACGGTTTCGCTGCACACTCCTGTTTCACCGTAACGGCGTATCCAAAGCTTTACGGTATTTCTCTGTAAAAAAGGATGGACACATAAATAATGTAATCTATTACCTTACTTATAAACTTTCCCATTTTTAAATAAACGCATAAGGTAGATCACAATAGCAAACAAAGAATATGATAATGAATGATAAATAACGGTTTTCATAATTAGAAACTACTTACCGCTATATTGAGCTCACGAGCAATCTTTTGATGGGAGTATTATCTTCATACAAAAATATAATCTTATATTTTTGATAATCGGTCAAACGCGACATGATTTAGAAGTTAAACCAATAAACAGTTAGAACAATTAGAATTTGAATAATAGGTAAGTAAATGAAAAATACAGCTCAAGTAGTCACTGTCGAAACGTAGACTGATCATTTTAGTTTATCGTTTTTAAAAGTAACTATTACACTATAGGTCCTGCATACATTGCTGGCTGGTTATCTTAACTATTCGTTAATCTGTGTCCGGAGTGAGTTTATTGTAAAGATAACCAGCAATGTATGCCGGACAGTGCACGGTATTCAGTCTGGTTTAATATCTAAAGTAGTCTTAACGCATCAAAAACTCTGAATATACCCACATCATTGAAACATTACTTGAGACGCAAAATAAGTCGGGGAAGAAGGCTATGCAAAAATTCACGACCCCATACGTCAGGTCAATTGGCCTAGCGGCCTGCTGAGCGCTCGTGACACCTGAGGACTCGAGTTCAAATCTCAGCGTAAATCAAAAAACAAGCTATTGCTTTTTTCTTTTTCATCAAGTCTGACTTGAGCATTTCTGTGTCGGAACCTCGGATGGTCGGAACGGATCAACAGAATCTAACTGCCAATTGAACTACTGAGAAATAAAGGCCATATTCGAATGTTTGTTTTAAATCGTTGGGGATCAGGTAACTGCTATAAGCGTCTGTACTAAGAAAAACGAGTGTAAATTGATCCCTTAAAATGGGGATAATACACGAGGTAGTTTGAGCTAAGTTCGCGAATCATCGAAATGTCTGTATTGTATGGAAGGGTCAAACTCGACGATGACCCATCCCTCTATCCCATTTGATACAATTTTAAAGGGACCTAGACTTAGGTTTTTATTATATCATTATCATTAAATAATAGTAAATAGCATTAAATAGTAAAAATCATATAAAACTGTTGTAACAGCTAAAATATAAAAATGAATTTTATTCACTTTGAAAGAATCTACCAGCAGTAAACTTTACAGCAGTAATTGTCGGAATTAAGTACATCATTAAACAAGAAAATCATGTTTGACCGAGGACCGCCCATACTCTATACAATTTTGCCCATTCTCTTTTGGAATAACTGTTTATTTTCCGTGATTTCAGTGAGATTCAAAAGTGGTTCTAATTGATGGTAAAGTCACCCTGAAAAACTTACGTAATGTCTAAAAATTATTGTACGACGCATCTCCAGTTTCGTTCAATCTTAGTGAGCCCTTAATAATTAATAATGCGAAACAAAGAATACCGGGTTACTGCTGGGTCCACCCGGACCAGTCGGTCCCGGTCCGGTCCGGCCAGTCCGGGATTTCCCGGAAATTAACGTGTCCCGGATTATCGAGCATCCCAGTGGGAGGTTAGGATCGCCGTGGTTATGGACAAGAATTTATGTAGGTGTTTTGTGGTGTACTAAACAAGCTGACAAGTCATCATTAAGTAAAAACAAGTAGATGTATTAAAACAATAGCTCAACTGCGGTAATTGCAAAGTTGTATTTTGGGATAAAAATCCGTCGCCTTGAATTTATGAATTTTTAAAATAGCCGTATCTAACGACACCCAACATTTCAATATACGCCCAGCCGTTTGGGCTGTAGCCCCTGTAAATGAATTTCTGTATTCACACACATAAATACCTACATACATTCTCTCGAAAAACATAACCCTCCTGAGGCAGTCGGCTAAGAAACCGACTTCTCAATACACATTTTGATCAGGAATAAACTAACTTATCAAAGCATACAATTCTTAGAATATCAAAAAGCATTTATTTTCATCGTAGCGTTTTGCTACGGCCACCCGTAGCGCTGTAACAATTTTAAACGTTCTTCGTATTTTTTTACAAAACTGTACATTTTTCAGGATTTTTTTACACTTACCTACATTTTTATGCGCACAGGTGCGAGTACTAATGAGCTCATACGTTGAGCGAGCTTCCTGTGATATTATGGTAGAGGCGTGCAATATTAAACTACCCATATTTTATCCTAAAGAAGTACTACTGCGTCAAGTAATACACTGAGCCGAAAAATATGAATGTTGCCAGCCAATGTTTTGTTTAATTCACCGCCGTGTTTCGACAGCTACCATTGCTTAATTTTTTTTTGAACACTTGCAAAATTTTCCACCGCTGGCAGAATTTGAACCTGCGACCTTCGGCAACTTACAAAGCACCACTTACACCACTAGGGTTGCCTGTGCCGTAAGAGTGCCAATGAAGCATAAGTTTTGGATCGAAATCCTAATTTATGCAAAACGAATCAAAGACTGCTTCATTTCTAAACTTTTATTATCATTTTACTTGAGGAAAGGAATACTATAGCACATGAATGAAAAACCTAGCGCAAAAAAACATATCCAATTTACTTTGTACTTAACTTTTGGGATTTGAGAGTTGATGTGTATCTAGACACACGGCAGTGTGTCCGCCAAGTTCGAGCAAAAAAACCAACACACCGGCCGTGGGTTATATTACACGAACCATTTCGGGCCAAGTTCGACCCACCTATAACTCAAAATCTATTTTATCTACGCATATGAAATTTCTAGTATCTGTCGAGATCTACTTACTTATCTAAAATACAAAATTTCATTAATGTACCTATTGTAGGTCTTGAGATATTGACGTCAGAAAATCGCTATTTTTACTATATACTCACTGACTGACTGACTCACTCACTCACTCATCAAAAACCTAGACCACTCCCAATGGTCGTATTGACTTGAGGCATGGAGGTAGGTATTTAGGTCAAGGTAAAGGAAAAAATCTGAAAATGGCCAAGTGTGAGTCGGATTTAAAAATAATGAAGGTGTAAATTCATACCCCTAAGGAACTAAAACAAAAATTTTATCTATATCTTCCAATGGTCGTACCGACCTAAAATTCGTTACGAAGGTTTGTATTTAGTCAAAGTAAAGTAAAAATCTGAAATCGGCCAAGTGTGAGTCACTTTCAAAAATAACGAATGTGTAACTTTGATCCACTATATGACTATAAGTATGTAGCGAAAAGGATAAATAATAAGTAAGTACTTATTTAAGTAGGTCATCATCATCTTTCTGCCCATATCCCAATTACTTGGGGTCTGCGCAACACGTTTCGTCGAACACTTATTTAAGTAGGTACCTACATGTATACCCCCATGTAGATAATTGATAAATGCGCCCGACACAAGACAAATCTCTGTGTTTGTCTGTCGCGGGAATCAAACCCGCGACGACATACGGCGCGGCGTGCAAAGCAGGGTCACGTCACCACCAAACCAATACCTATGCGCTAAATCCACGGTTAAAAATTCAAGAAAATAAAGGTGTCGGTCGGATTCGGATATTTTACTTAGCCATTCGTCAGCTCGGCAGACGTCTCTACACAATAGGCCACCAATTAAAATGCTCGTAGGTAGCATACTTACTTACTTAGGTACCAACTATTAGTTGTTGTTTTAACTATTTGTAAGTAGGTAGGTACATTTTATAGGTTTACGCGTACGAAGACTATTTATCTTAACTTGATCATAAGAAAAAAGAAAATAAACCTTACAAAAATACATGAAATCCCACCCAAAACATAAATGTGAAAGGCTGCCAAGTTCGATAATATTGGAATGCTTCGCCTATAAAAGAAGTGAGATCTAAATAAGTACCAAGTTCCATACACAGACCTCAGTTAAAAATAGTTACAGGAATGCACACTTGATTTTCCGCAGTTTGGAAAGTAGATTCTGAATAAATATCATATTAAATACCTAAAATTCTAATACTTACAAAAACGCAAACCTGTTTTTTCAGCAGTTTCCTTATAACATTTTTTATTTTATTTTTCTGTGCTTTTTGCTGTGTATGGAACTTGGTACTTATTTATATCTCACTTCTTTTATAGGCGAAGCATTCCAATATTATCGAACTTGGCAGCCTTTCACATTTATGTTTTGGGTGGGATTACATTTTAGGCGACAGGCTGACTACCTGTTATGGTGATACACAGTCTTCTGAATGACTCGCAAACTTTTGTCAGACATGGTGTAATTGGCCGTTTTTACAGCCGTTTTCGCTCTACCTACCCCTCAAGGGATATATGGGTGATATATGTATGTGTGTATGTATTGTTAAACTTTATAATGACTTTATACGTTGTACGGGCTTGGTTGAAATAGCAATACCCGAGCTAGTAGCTTGAGTTAACTATTCTGTTCGCTATCATTAATATTGCACGCCTCTGCTACAATGTAGCTCGAAGTTCGGTCAACGTATGAACCTTGTATGAACTCATTAGTTCTCGCACCTGAGCACAGGACGACCTACATGGCGGTATGGTAGTGAGTTTGGCTTCTAAACAGAAGACACAGGTTTGGTTCCTCGTCGAGAACACACGCACTGATGATTGTTGATGACTTGAAGGCTACGGTTTTTTAGGAGTTAACCAAACTAAACTGGATATCATGCCACACGTCACCGCATAGAATTGCGGTTGTCACAGGTTGTAATTTTTGTCTTTCACGAACTCCAAATTACACAGTACAGTTTTTGTGCATTTATCGTTTGTTATGTACAGTACGGCCGTTCAAATAGGCCACATTCGATAATTGTCAAAATCGTGTTAATGGTCTTTTTAAGGTCTTTTTCTTTGATGACATGTCTTCTAGTATGGGTTTGACAGAAAATATGGCCTTATTTGTACAGCCGTACTATAGTCTTTAACCAATAAAGTGTTTTTGTGTGCTTGACCCTTAATAATATGTAAAAGCAGCGCGTCAATCAGTTTGTCTGTCGTCGAAACGAAGCTCGGTAGTAAAAGTACACTCTAGCTACGTAATTGGAGTAGGAGCTGAAAGACGACCCGCCGCGGTGTCGGACACTAATGGGATATCTATTTTGAAATATTCCACGTTTGTGTAATGCGCTGAAAGATATTTTAGTGGTAGTGGGGTCCATAGAACTTAAAAGTTGAATAACTCTGTAACTACAAAAATCGCGGGTCATACATGTAGGGGTGATTCGGGTAGCTATCAGAAGAAGGGATTTATATTTCGTCTTTGGACGTCACTCCTTGGGCCACCCTGTATAATATATGATATGACAGAAGTTTCGTGTTTTATGAAACCAGTTGCTAAGTCAAATAAGCACCAAGCCGACAAAGTTTTTGTTTTTGCAGAAGTAAACTATGCTTTTAAGAGATCACCTTATATATATTGGTCATTCATACAGATATTTGGTCATTAATACAGTTATTTAACTATCTGGTCAAGACCGTGAGGAAATGCTGGATGTAGGCCGCTTTTAACCGGACAAGGTTTATGGGAGGCCTATGTTCAGCAGCTTAACCTTAATTCTTAATTCAAGAATTTGTTTTAATTATCCTTCCGACTTCGAGCAAAACTTCATCCGAAATGAATGCGCTAAAGTGAAATAAAGCTTCATTTGGCTAATTTAGAGTTACGGCTCAATTATCTTTCTCTGTGGCACTTTTGGGGCTCATTATATTAATTTACTGGCGCATTAAAAACGGTATTATATTGAAAATCGGTATTATATTTGTTATGTTCGGAAAATGTTTGATCAATATAAATTGTGTTTGCTTTGACTTCATTATCTCCATGGGATGGAACAAATAATTGTTAAATTAATTTTAAAAGCTCAATTTTTTTATCGGTATGTATATTTTATACATGGTTTTTGTGGGGCGTTAAACAGGCTACATAAAAATACATATTGAGACACATAAATGCACATAAGATTGCATCCTTCTAATTGAGATACTATGCAGCTGACATTACGTTTAATCACGGTTATTATTTGCCATACACATACCTAACACAAAAATACCTTCTACTTGCTACGATCCTGGCATACTTCTTGTAGACCCTTATTCCATTTTCTTTGAAGCCTTACGACAGTAGAATACCAAATTTTAAAACACTTCCTATATGTTAGGTATTCATATTAAACAATTTGTTTCTTAATTCAGGTTTATATTAAACCGCGGTAGCCCAGTTGGCAGAGGCGTCGGCAGTACAGATGCCGAAAGTCGCAAGTTTAAATCCTGTTTGCGGTGGAAATTGTTGCCTTACGAAAAAATTTCCTACATTATAATTTTACTCTATCTATTTTTACCACAATTCATTCTTAATTCAAACATCCCCGGCTCTCATGCAAACATAGTTACGTTTTCTTTTTACCCCATTTCCGTTATTCTGATTGCTGAGTCCAGAGCGTTCTTTTGTTTCGTATTATACTCAGATCGAGTGTAAAATAGGTAGAAGGAGCGTTGCGCTTTAAAAAGTGAAGACAGAAACTACTAATAATGGGGAGGAAAACTCAAAACTCATTGCAGGCAGCAGTCGCAATTGTGCCTAAATAACGAATCGGCCACCAATAGGAAGTAAAAAACTTTGATATTGACACATTTTCGACCAATCACAGAAAAAAGGCACAATCGAGAGTGGCGCTATTAGTTCTCCAGTTTTCTACCTCATTCAGGTGCGCTCACTCACATACATGACTCACCGACCCTATGCTGTAATAATTATTATTTTACTACGCTAATCGACATGTTCATTCAATAAATTACC
The DNA here is from genome assembly GCA_024500475.1 of Phthorimaea operculella. NCBI lineage: Eukaryota > Metazoa > Arthropoda > Insecta > Lepidoptera > Gelechiidae > Phthorimaea > Phthorimaea operculella. The sequence continues at coordinate 2,060,608 of JANFCV010000097.1, forward strand.
TATCACAAACCATATTAATCATTTTAGTCAAAAATCCTCCCATCGAAATAGCAGATACTGTGATAATTTTAGTCTGTGTCAGCCTACCCGGGTTCCAGTGTCTCACTCACACATGAACCTGGGAAGAACTTCTACGTCTTCAACTTGTATGTTACGCCTACTTTCAATATTTCATAAGATAATGTTTACAGATGTTTGTGTGCGTGTCCACAAGCCCTTGTAATAAAAACATACCGAAATGCATTGGCGGACCGAAATATCTTTTTTTTGTCCGCTACACTAGGTTCCGTCTTCCTTTTATATCTTACTCTGAGTGATTATAACGTTGAATTTTAACGCTGGCTGGCCGTCTCCGCAGATTTATTACGTAAATTTGAATTTTAAGAGATAGTTGTTTGTTTTTTGCAAGTTAATCTGGTGGATGGGCTGTTGTTTAAGTAAATAGGACTGGAGTTGTGTCTCTGTTATTGTAAACCGTTGAACAATGAAATATCTACTTTAAGTTGGCCGTGGAAAATGGTTCTTTTATATAAGGTGTAAAAAATTAACTGCAAATATTTTAAGGGGTGAATCAGTCCATGAAACTTAACAACTTTCCCCAAGGCACATAGGTCCAAATACGAAAAAGTAATAATTGGACTTCCCATACAAATTGACTTGGTTGGTTGGTACATTTTGTATGGGAGGTATAAAAAATAGTTGTTCAGTTTCATGGGCTGGTTCACCCCTCAAAAAGTTTGCAAATGTTTTTTTTTTACAGCCTGTTTAAATTATACAGCCACCATACAGTTGACCATGGTCGACACTGAGTAGTATAAGGGTGGCAGAATTCTTAACCGGTACCAAACGGCTAGGGATGAAATAACTACGATATGGAAATATGAGAGCCCTTTCCGAAGGTTCCGCACCTACCTCCCATCCATCACAGCTAAACGAGGGTGTATTATAAGGCTTATCCCGTCGAGGGAAAGGGAACATGGAACTAGATTGAGTAATAAGAGGTATGACGAGCTATGGTGATTTGCAAAATGGGGCTTTGTTAAAGTTTTGTAATGTTGCTAAAGGCTATAGCCACAAATTAAGGAAACGGCGCGCGTGGCGCCTATACAGATTGCTCACTCAGTACTGTACTAGCGACGATTTTGATGCTTACTCAGGGAAATTCAAAGTAACTAAGAAGATGGTTGCCACGAACGTCATATTTCTTGGAATAAAATTAGCTTAGAATCACATGACGTTCTTGTATCAGATTTTGCTCTTTTGATATTCTTAAACTTAATGATACATTAAAGTAGCAACCACAGAGCACCAAAATGTCATTCGGTTTCATTTGTCAATGGTAGCAACTCTGTCTACGTAACGAGTGACAACCGCTTAAATCCTAAATAGGGTCGAGTGAACCTTCTGTATACTTTCTATTTTGTGCCCATATTCTGAATTTACTCTTATCTACGGCCATTACGTCGCAGAAATATCGTGAGTGGCCGCCTGCTTGCGAGCTTTGTTCAATATTTGGAAATAAGAAAATGATACCCTTAAATGTAAACTACTTGTTCGTCAGAAAAATAGTTTTGTGCTTCGGACAGCACGTTAAACCGCCAGCTACACCACAAAGTTTGAGACATACAAGGCCTATCTAAGTAGAAATAGAATAGGCGGTTTGAGAAGTATGACACCAGGATTCACCCACGACAGAAGATTAATGTAATTTTTAACCAAAACTTCACATCCATATATGCATGCTCTCCCATTCAAGGAGAAAAAAATCATATTGCAGTGAGCAATGTACCACATATTCTGAATTCACCGACCTACTTTATCGGCCATTACGTTAGTGGGCAATGTGATTCACAGAAATATCGTGAGTGGCCTGTTTGCGGGCTTTGTTCAATATTTGGAAATAAGAAAATGAGCGTGAAGAAAATAAGCCTTTGTTGTATGATTTTGAATAAAAGTATGACTACTGAACTACAGCGGGACGTACAGTTTTAAATGTAGCAGTCGCAGGTTGTTTGTGGAATGATTTAAAGGGTATTATTTTATTAAGTAGGTACAAATACACACATCAACAAAGTGTAGGGATGTTTGCTTATAGATTGTATATCTCTAAAACTATGGACTTCACAGAAAAAGTAATACTTTTATTTTCTGCATACATACTATGTATGGAGAAAATAAACCCCTTGGTAACATGTTACTGACAAAAAAAACTTAAAATTACAACTAAAAAAAAACTTATAACAACACACCTAGATACATAGTACTAAACTAGCTAAATGGAAGAACAAGGAAATGAAAAAAATTGTCAGGAAACTCCATACGTAAAAGCTGCAGTAATGTGATTTGCAAATAAACAAAGAACATACCACAAGAGATAAAATATTATGTTGTAACAAAGTAAAATATTGCATGGTAAAAGAGAGCCAAGCTTTTTGATATTATAAAAGAGTGAGCATTTTGAATTCCATCTGAAAAAACCCCTAAATAAGTTTAAGTTAGCTCTCGGTTGTGACTGGTTACTCATAGCAAATTCTTAGCTATTCTGTTCCTCACAAATAAGTAAAAGAATAGAGACAGGAAATCTTATTCATTTCGACGTTAGATAGTAAAAAATAAGACAAAATCTATGGCTTAACAAAAACTGCAACAGCTATGGAAATATAAAACATAAAAAGAAACTAAGGAAATCTTGGTTTCCCGCGGTTAAACCACCGGATATCGTCATCTTCATTAGCTATAGTATAGATAGATATTCATTATTTTTATTCACTCTTTTCCTTTTTCGCAACTGATCCATGTAACTTATTAATTTAGTAATAAATTATGGAAATCTTGTTCCTTAATACACTTAACTTTTTGAAACTTGGCCTGTAACACATCCATGAATCAAAACAAAACCCAGATACAACGTTATTTACGGATATAGGATATGGGACAATATGAATTATGAAGTACGGGATCTGTAACTTATGACGGAGGGACCGGATGTGCCTCGGTCACTTTCGACGTGGGGACAGAAGAGAAAATACGTCATATTTTCAGCGAGTATAGTTTATATTATAGTACGTATTTCTTCACCAAGCCAACTAGACGATTGCCCGATATGGCTGGACATATCGACACGTATCGAAAGTGATCTATATTTTAGAGAGTAAGTCATCAAGTTGGTTCTTCATTTTATTTTATATGGATTTCTCATAAGAACTTTAAAACAGAGAAAACCCGTTACCAACTAATTTGTACTTCCACAGATAAATTCATTTTTCTTCAGTTTAATACGTTCCAGTTATTAAATAACAAGTCGTAAAGGCGACTATTGCAACTATTTCTGTCACTACGAGCGACTACAATTATTTCGTAGGCCGTGGCTACGTTGTTACTACGAGCGTCTACAATTATGTCGTAGGCCGTGGCTACGATGTTGGCGGAAGCGAGAATGGCTCGAGTTACCTACACGGGCTATCTTCATCTTTACAGATGAAACATGCGACGCTAGACGTAAGACAACTGTCGGAGAAGTGATCTTTAGCCGTCAACGGTGCGTCCTTTCCTTATGCTTCACACATTTTTAAGGAAACGGTTCAAGCGTCGCGATGTCGCATGTCTCAGATCTCCGTTTCGTGTCTTAAGTCTCGCCAGTGAAGTAAGCGCCTTAAATAGCAATGTCTTCTAGTCTTGCTATCGATAACCTTCAAAAGTTCCATCGTAAAAATACAGCAACAACTTACAAGCGCTGCTGTAATAAATAAGGTGTATTGCGCTCGTACCGGAAGACAGATTGCGGTTTGTAACAGCGAGCCAGCATAGAAACAAACGGTGACAACCGTAATTTGGTGCGGTGATCATGCGGTGCGAGTAGGAATTTTCTGAATAGTGTAGAATATGAACTGGGTGAAAAGTAACGCGGCGATACCTGATCTTTTGGGTACGTCATTAGTTTTTTTGAGGTATCGGTAACCGCAGTAAGGGGCTTAAAAACTGAATCGAACGTAACGATTTTCTGCATTTTCTCTCGAATCTTAAGCATACTCATAAAAACCGCTCTCGCTACTCTCACTTACGAGACCGCAGCCTAACCGTAGAACCAGCCTAGACTCGCGGGAATCTAGCTCGGGGCTGTAATTACTGCAGAATTCTGTCGATATCGATGAAATTTCCTGTAATTCGCTAGATTTTTGCACGACAGGAAGAGGTTTTTTTTACTTTTCTCTGGGTAGGCTAAGCCTCGTAAATAAATAGCGCAAAAAGCGTCGTAAAAACAAGTGTGGCCACATAGGATATTTCAGTGGTTAATGTGTGGAATTTTAGATCCTATGATATATAAAAATAAGAAGATATTCATCTTAGATAAATTATTGCCTCGCTGCAATCGGTAGATCGAGCACTATCCAAAGGCACCGTTAAATAAAATGAAGCTAAAAATTGTATAATCCGTTCATTTGCAATATGTACTTCAAACTATTTTAAACAGCTCGAGGTGCACTTTTAAAATAAACGTAAATAACTGTCAGATGTTTGAAGATGATTTCAATTTACAAGTACAATCATTTATCTAAGATAGAACCTACATATAGGATGCAATTTTATTAGTGGCGGATCCGTTAAGGGTGTGTTCTGTCAATGAAACTGAACAACTTTCCCCAAGGAACATAGGTGGGAATACGAAGAAAAATTTTGGTCTTCCCATACTAACTGCGTTGGCCGGCCGGGTCAATTTGTATGGGAGGGCCAATTCATATTTCGACCTATGTTCCTTGGGGAAAGTTGTTCAGTTTCATTGACAGATCACACCCTTAAGAGCGCATTCAATTTTTTCTAGCAAATTTGCAAATATTGGCTTTATAAACATGCGAGTTTCTCGAAAACCGTTATGTAAAAATAATATGTTACTTGAACATTTAATCAAGCATATCTTCATCTAAAAAATGTACAATGTAAATATTAACATTTTAGTTTTAAACCTGTTACAATCAGCGATATCTAAAGCGACAAAATCAAAATTCAGGAAAAGACCTCAAATCAAGCGTGAGTTTTAGAGTTTTGGTTCACTGTAAAAAAATATCAATTATACAAAAAAATAGAGTATATATTTGAGAACAAAGTCTACAGTGAACATTTTACAATTTTATTCAGAAATATAGAATAATACCACGTTTTTATATATGATTTATTGCAAAATAATGCGCCATTATAACGGCTTCTGTATGAAAAAATAACAGTAGTAAAGATTTAAAAAAAATATATGTTATTTAAGAAGATGTACTTAATCTAATTGCAGAAAAATATATTTATTTTTATTCATAATATCACTGTAAAAAATATTCAAACATCCCCATGTTTTTCGCAAAATGACGCTCCGAGAGGTCTGGCAGGGAAAATTGTATGGACTTCGTGAAAAGCTCTATAGCGGCCTTAACGGATCCGCCACTAATAAAATTACACTCTATATAATATCATTATCAAAGATATTAATCTTTAATGTCATTTTTAAACAACCTAAAATTCTCAGAATATCATTCATCTCATCATACTTAGAACCTGTTAGGCATTATACAGGGTGTTAGGGACGGTGTAACGAAAACTTTGCAGGCATGATTAGACCATCAAACTGAACAACTTTTACTATGGAGCCAATGGTGGGAAACGCAAAAAAATTTCCGACCTCCCATACAAAATTCACGATCAGCTGACTGACTTTGTATGGGAGGTCGGAATTTTTTTTTCGTTTCCCACCATTGGCTCCATAGTAAAAGTTGTTCAGTTTCATGGACTGAGCACGCCTGCAAAGTTTTCGTTACACCGTCCCTAACACCCCGTATTGAGGGCAACAATGCTTACCAAGAAGTAATCATGACGGCACGAAACTGTACTGTGAAACTTACCTGAAATACAAAAAATACTCGTTAATATTACAGGTAAATATAGAAGGTATGCTTATGTGTATGTTAATCGCTACGATATGATTTAAGTTTCATGTGGTATATTAATCTTTAGGGGCTTCACAGATAAGACGTGCGACGCGAGACGTAATGACATCTGCTTGACGAGTGATGGTCAGCCGTCATCGATACGATGCGCGTCTCACGCGTTTAGATGGCGTCTCTTTCGTTTCATACATTTTATGGAAGCGGTGCAGAACGTCGCGATGTCACACGTCTCACGACTCCATCTCATGTCTTACATTACGTTTGTGGAGTTAACTATTAACTGAGAGACCACAAATTAGGGAAACGGCGCAAGGGTTGCCTATCGCCTAGACTACATTAAATAAATAAACTACTGTCTACTAATAGGTTAGGCACCATAATAAAACGCATTTTAATTCCGGTGTTGAGTATAACAAGTGGTATAGTCGCATCATTACTCTTGTAATTCAGCCGGCAGCGGCGAGGGAGCGAAATTCAATTTTTTTCACCCCCACAGCAGTAGGGTGACCAGAGATTGAGTTAAATGAGAGGACTTTGAAAATAAGAGTAAAATGAGAATGTATTTTTTTTTAGGTAATCATAATAATGTATTAGGGAAAAAGGTACATAGTTCATTTACAATTAATTATTTCAAATTTAGTGATTAGGACTGAATCTGAACACATTTCCACAAAATTCTTTCCTATACTCTAAACCTTTTTAATATTTCGACCCATGGTCCTTACTTCATGGAAACGATCGAACACATAAAATGGTTCCGTGCATCGGAGGGCCTTGTATTCACTTAGTTTAGGTTAGTTAAATATTTTATGCACCACTATACTTTTATACCCGCAAATTTACTAACTGTATGTACTATTTTATTTTGAAATAAATTATCTTTATCTTTATCTTTATAAGCCAGCTGTCCCGCCCCGCTTGCTGTCTGCGATTACTTAGACGGCGGTTAAACAAACATGTCAGATACCTACTACTACATGTACTAGGCTGTTGAAAAACTCAGACACCAAGGTTCATCGGGTCGTTGGACGACTCAGTTGTAAAACTGGAAACATTTAAAATTGTAAAACGTTACTAAGCCTATACTGGTTCTTTTTTTTCGTGTCAATCGGCTTTGGTGATATTAAATAAATTCGGACCAGAACTCAGCCAGACGCACGGCGTCGCCAGTGGCGTTGTAATGGTAGGCTTAAAAACAAATGACTGGTTTGTATGGGTTTGTACGGGGAACAAGAAAGACCAAGCGTCGGCGTCGTTGCGGCGCGCCACGACGCCGTCACGTTGACAGCGCGCTGAGAAGCTTAGAGTTTGTATGGGATGCGGTCGGGTTTTTCTACAAGACCGCAGCGACAACGACGCCGTCAAAATTTGACGGCGTCGTTGACGCGCGTCGTTGTCGCGACGCTTGGAAAATAAGGGTACCATAAAGGTCGTCTAGCGTGCAGGATGAAGGGCACGCAGGGCAGTTCAAGAGATGTGCTATAGTTTGAGGAGAGGCACCACATGTACACTGTTGTTCGAGCTGTACCCCCATCATCATCTTCCTGCCCTTATCCCAATTACTAGGCAGGGCAAAAGGATTTGGCTGTATTTTATGACCGGCCACCTACCAGACGTCAACCCTCCTTGGGAATGCTCTTGTGGTGGATTAACCGCCACCATACGGTTGGCCCTGGCTATTTGGGTCGGGCTTATTATCCCTCGGCCGCCTCTTACGACCCCCACGGGAAGAGAGGGGGTGGTGCTATTCTTCTCTGCCGGCACCACACAGCCAAGAGAGGGGGTGGTGCTATTCTTCTCTGCCGGCACCACACAGCCAGCTCGAGCTGTACCCCATCGGCACAAATTGTCCCTACAACGGTCTATATTGGTAACGAATACATATGCACCCTACACACGGTTCTTAATGAAAAACACGAGCAGTTTATAGATAATAACGGGTTAGTGAACCAATATACAGGGTGTCCCGATGGCGAGGTGTCATCAATCAGGTTCCGTGACACCCTGTATACTTACACGATAAAAAAACACGCGAACCGAGGTCCTATTTGTAGGACGTTTCGTGCAAATCAAAATTAATTTTAAACACGATTTTTTCATTCCTTTTAAAAAACTTTACGAATGTGGTTCACGTTTTAAAAGAGAGCTTTTGTGTTGTTTTAAATTAGTTTTCGGTTTTTAGATAAATAGCTTTCGAAAACTCAGTTCGAGTGAGTTATTTACTTAGTTGTTGGATTGTTTGCGAATCAATTTGTAAAATGTGTTTTTCGACTCAATCAATTGAAAATCAATCAGTTTGGCTTTGCAGTTTTTATTTATTTTTCAATTCCTTAAAACCACAGTAAAATACGAAGTATCGCCAGCAAATGTATGTTGTGTTATAGGTACATAAAAACTCCGCGTAAATTTGACGCACATCGGCCGCGTATGCTCGAAACTAAACAAACACGAGCGCAAAAATAACATCCCGCATATGAGCATCATATTTAAGGGGTAAAATATTTGGGGTGCTAAAATATCGGTAGCAGATATCGGTATCAGATACTCATATAGTATGAGTGTACCTTACTAGTCGCAAGCCTATTAGGTATAATCTTGGTCCGAATGACAAGAATAAAACACAAATAAAGTAGCGTCGGTGGGGTCATTTTTTATCTCTGTTGAATATTAAATAGCGATGCGAAGACGACGCTCCGTTAAACACGAATTGTGCTTTAAGTGTGCAATTTTTTGAGGTCGGCAAGAACCTTAGTAAAAATTGTTACTACAAAATATGAAGAGATACCTACAGTACGCGCGGGAGTTCAAATTTTTTTCAAAATTCAATCATTTATTTCTTCATAGGAATTTACAAGATTCTCTTAAAGAAAGTCACATTCTAATACAATATTAAAAAAGAGAAAATTTCTAATGCAATTTTTTTTCCTTTTTATAACAATTTGAGTTCCTACTCTAAACGCGGCTCAGGCGGGATAAAAAAATAAAAATAAAGGCACTGCTTCGGGGCTGGCCAATAACCACACAGCATGCAACTACCGTTCATTACCGACGTAGGTATGTTTCACAATCAAAATCGCCTTGCACCTGAGAAACGTAAAGCATCCAATGACAGCAAAATAACAGATATCTGATATATTAACAATAGATATGGCGCATCTCACCACTCTAGGTGGCAACTGTAAACATTGTACCGGGAATTTGGGATCATACGAGCCCGGATCGTAAACTCACTCGTAAAAAGTCCGGGCACTCAAACCGACAACTTTAAAGTGCAACAGTAGCGAAACTGGCGCCGTGCAGTAAAAAAAAACTCAAGTTTGTCTACCATATTCAAATATATACCTATTTCAGATAATTGGTAAAAAGTCCGGGTACTCCAACCGACAACTTTAAAGTGCAACATTAGCGAAATTGGCGCCGTGCAGTAAAAAAAACTTGCTTTTATCTACCACATAAACATCCAATTTCAAATAATTGGTACCAGTAGGTACGCACTACGCAAGTAACAGGTACATCGATAGCCACACCCCATACCTATAGGTGGCAACTGCAAACAACGTTTCTGTCGGAAATTCGGGATCACACGAGCCCGGATCGTAAAGTCACTCGTAAAAAGTCCGGGTACTCCAACCGACAACTTTAAAGTGCAACATGAACAAAACTGGCGCCGTGCAGTAAAAAATATTTACTCACTAAACTGATGATTTATTTGAAAATCAGTTAAACCTGGTCAAAATTTCGTGCTTTAGGTTTGTAAGCCAAATAGTAAAAGTTGTTTGTTGTTATATTTGTTTTTTTCAAATACGCACTTTTGGGTGTTTTGACAAAAGAAGTTTACGAAAAGCATTACAAAAGTTAGATACCATGTTGCCGATATATTTTTTTGGGCGGTTATCACGAATCTCAATGTCGTCCTGTCTTTACAGACAGATACTGTCGCTAATCAATACCTGGATTTTAAAGATAGTATCTTGTTCACCACTTTTTTTTCTGCTTGACGGCGCCACTAGTCCAACGTTTAACTGTAAACCGGGTCACAGTTTAGAAGTTATTGGTTTTCGGTCCCGTCGCGCTTATGATAGGAATATTGTATGTGAGTAGTAAAAACGAAGCTCACAGTTGGCATAAAGAAAGTAATGTATTTTTTTTCATTGGCGGCGATACTAGTCTAACGTTTATTTTTTTTAAACCGGGTCACAGTCACAGTTTAGAAGTTATTGGTTTTCGGTACCGGCCGCGCGCTTATGATTGAAATATTGTATGTGGGTAGTAAAAACGATGCTCACAGTTCGCATAAAGAAAGTAATGTATTTTTTCTTCATTGACGGCGCCACTAGTCAACGTTTAACTGTAAACGGGGTCACAGTTTAGAAGTTATTGGTTTTCGGTCCCGGCCGTACGCTTATGATTGAAATATTGTATGTGGGTAGTAAAAACGATGCTCACAGTTCGCATAAAGAAAGTAATGTATTTTTTCTTCATTGACGGCGCCACTAGTCAACGTTTAACTGTAAACGGGGTCACAGTTTAGAAGTTATTGGTTTTCGGTCCCGGCCGTACGCTTATGATTGGAATATTGTATGAGAGTAGTAAAAACGAAGCTCACAGTTGGCATAAAGAAAGTAATGTATTTTTTTTTCATTTGCGGCGCCACTAGTCTAACGTTTAACTGTAAACCGGGTCACAGTTTAGAAGTTATTGGTTTTCGGTCCCGGCCGCGCGCTTATGACTGGAATATTGTGATGTGGGTAGTAAAAACGATGCTTACAGTTGACATAAAGAAAGTAATGTATTTTTTCTAGATTGACGGCGCCACTAGTCTAACGTTTAACTGTAAACCGGGTCACAGTTTAGAAGTTATTGGTTTTCGGTCCCGGCCGCGCGCTTATGATTGGAATATTGTATGTGGGTAGTAGAAACGATGCTCACTGTTGGCATAAAGAAAGTAATGTGTTTTTTTTTCATTTGCGGCGCCACTAGTCTAACGTATAACTGTAAACCGGGTCACAGTTTAGAAGTTATTGGTTTTCGGTCCCGGCCGCGCGTTTATGATTGGAATATTGTATGTGGGCAGTAAAAATGACGCACAGCACTGTTAGTATGGAAAGTAAGAATTATTTTCAGAGTACAGTGTTATGAGAGAAGGAATATTTGTTGTCCATGTACATTAAAAACAAACAAAAAATATCCCAAGCGAACGATGAGTAGACATATCTCTCATACAATACAATGGCTTGGCCAGTTAAACCATTTCCTATGGGAGGACGAGGACCAAAGCGTTATTCATAAGTCCCTTGGTTTACCATGTTCAGCCACCGTAATTCTCCAAAATCCTGTAGAATTGACATTCTTCTACAGGCTGTCCCGGATATCGTGGTCCAAAGAAAAAAAATCTAGACTCTGGACATCCTAAGCTACCATAATGGCAAAAAAAAAAATGTTCAATATTTGAAGAAAATAATTGGACCTCCCATACAAAATGTATCGAAATTAGTATGGAAGGTCCATTTCTTTTCTTCAAATATTGAACATATTTTTTTGCTATTGTAGCTTAGGATGTCCAGAGTCTAGATTTTTTCTTTGGACTACGATAACCGGGACACCCTGTATATCCATCCACAAAAATGTACCAGCAATGTTCCTATTATGCCCAACCACGAACCTATACAATAAATAAGGCTTATGACGTCATCGAGGGTAGTGTCGGGCACAGCGGGTTAAATCTGCGTCGCCCGGGGGTAATGCGGTGTGATGCATCAGCGCCGCACTGCGCCGAACGCACCCCGACCTACCCTCGTGCCAAAAGGGGACACGATATTTCATTATAAACTGAATAAACTAGCATATTCCTTGCGGTTTCGTTTGTGTTACAATAGATTTTCTTATGGTAATATAATGTTTTCCCATGGTTTTAATTTGAGTAAATGCTGCAGTGTGCCGAACGCACCCCGATATACCCTCGCGCCAAAAGAGGACACGACGTTTCATAATAAACAAGCGACAGCTTTGCGATTTCGTTCGTGTAATTATTGATTTTACTTCTTTCCCGTGGTACATGTGGTACCCTAGTACTATTATATATTCTGTGGTAGTATACCGGGTGTCTCATAATTAACGAGAAAACCTCAAGTTATTCTAGTGATATTATGAAAACGCTACAATATCTAAGATTTTTTTTCATACATATCTACAACGATTTAGAATGTTTGATGTTACGTTGTCGCAAGAAGTAGTCTTGTGTACCAATAGTACTTACTTTTGTTTTTTTTTTTGCAATTGCGACCTATAGATACGTTGTCTTAAAATATACTCTACTTTCTAGATTAGATCTACACTAGCAGCTACCACAGTTTTTATGACATAATTAACATTTATAAACATAATCCAGAACGTCTATAAACGCCTACGTATAAACATAACATTCTACAAATAAATCATTATCTTAAACAGATTATTTCATTCTAGAAGTTACTTTAATTCTAACCAAGCTATAGAGCCCGAGGCTTGGCTTACTTTTATCAACTTAATATCTGGAATGATACTTAAGCAGTACTTAAAGCTAAGGGCGCTCACATAGATATAAGAGCTACTTAAATTAAGCGCTCCTTGTAAAGTTTGTAAGAATTTTTATCTTGACAGTTTAAAAGATGTTAAGTAGCAAGAGAAGTCCTTTAATGTTATGATTATGAACTACACTGCTGGATTACTAGTTAAGGCTTGTATGTCAAATGGAAATAAGTGAAATTGAAAGGCTCATGAAAAGTTACCTAAGGCGAAGGACAAAATATGTAAGCCCGAGAAATATTAAGTCGAAACACAGGTGCGTCTTTTTAAGTATTGAACCGGGTCTATCGCGATAATTATTTAGGTAAACCTTGTCAACCCGCGACCACAACACATGAAACTGTGTTGAAACGTCGGGACACAGGTAAATTATAAAGGTTTACCTAAATAATTATCGCGATAGACCCGGTTCAATACTTAAAATGTGTGAAAACAATCGCGAGTGCTTCAAAAACAGGTGCGTCTATTCAGCCTTGATTTTTCACGTAAATGGTCACACATATGTTACACAATCTAAAACTCAATTTCTTAGTAGCTTATAAGAGCTATACAATACTGCTACGACGTAGCAAAAGCAATATTTACCTATTGTCCCTATTGCTACCACAACTGTCAGACGTGGCGATAACGGTCGTGTTTTTACGGCAGTTGACGCTCTGTTTACCCCGCGAGGGACAAAGGCGTGATTTATGAATGTATGTATGTACCATTGACACTTACTTACTGATTAAGAACTATTTCAATATATATTTCTTGTATTGAAATAGTTCTTGTATCAGATTTAGCTGAATTTAGCAAGCAACCCAGGCTATGTAACAAGAGACAATCGCTAAAATCCTAAACGGGGCCCAGTAAACCTTCTGTAATTCTCTATTTTGTGGTAATGAAAACTAGTATGTGCCGATTAGGGTTTGCATTATTCGTTAATTTTTACTATCCGGATAATTCGGATAGTTTATTTTAAAACATCCGGATATCCGAATATCCGGATAAAACGTTTTTTTTTTTCAAAAATGTTAAATTAATTGTTTTTTTTTTTATTGTAACATTCTAATAACAAAAATGCACATAAAAAAATTAAGGAGAAGTCCTTGATACAGATCTTAGGAGCCTACGATCTTTAAAATATGCTGATATGTTGTTCTGAATTATGGTCCCCTTCTGCTGGCCTATAGAAAAGGCAACGAGAACCGAAGTACTTGATGTGAAACAACAGCTCAACCACAAAATAGACAGTTTGCAGAAGGTTCTCTCAACCCCATTTCGGATTTCCGCGATTGGCACTTGTTAAATACCCACCTTGGTTAATAGCTTCAAAAATCTCTGAGTATAAAAATATCAAAACAGCAAAATCTGATAAAGAACGTAATATGATTCTGAGCCAATTTCAAATCCAAGAAATATGACGTTCGAATCAACCACCTTCTTAGTTACCTTTACTTCCCCTGAGATTCCGGTTCTTTCCAGTTAAAGTCAAAAAGCGTCAAAAGCGTCGCTAGTATTGAGTGAGCCATCTGGTTAAGCGCCCCGCGCGCCGGTTCTCTAATTTGTGGCTCAACTATTAGAGATAAGGAAATACATAGCTCAATTGCAATTATTTTTAATCATGAGGAGCTGCTTCTTGTGCACATAAACGTTAAGGGTCTGTAGTACCTGATATTGAACACAAAACGCCCAGCTAAACATATTGGAAACGGAAATAAACTATAAAAAATGGTACATAGGAATCAGGCTTGTGAACTGTGATCGTTTCAATGAAACAAAAACAACGTCAAAATGAGTAGATCCATACAATGCCTGAAAAGCCGAATATAGTCTCTCATTAAAAAATATTTCTCAGACATTCTCTTAGTTTTTTGAGGGCTTTTTTACAATATTTTCAATGCAATGAAATATAGTACGAATAAATTGAGGAAATATTATTAATTTTCTGGCATCATTTGGTTAAAATAACTCCTCCAAAGTGATAACTGAAATATCCGGATATCCGAATAATTAAGTGCCAACTATCCGGATTTAAAATTTGGCGGATATCCGGATAAAACGGATATCCGAATATCCGGATTGCAAACCCTAGAGTGCCGATCTCTTAAATGTGTAGCTTCTGATAGTACTTATTAATACTTTCTGAATATTTCGCAACTTCCCCCCGATATCCCTCAATTCCTCGGCCATCAGCGCCATATTTCTCATCAGGGATGTTGCGAATATCCGCATCCGCATCCGCATACGCGGAACATCCGCATTAATTTAGACATCCGCATCCGCATACGCATCCGCAAAAATCGATGCGGAGCTGATGCGAATGCGGATGTGAAGCAGGTCGGGACAAGAAAGAAAGGGGCGGGTCCGGCGATTGGCGCGTGTCGCGCGCTCGTGCTAATTGACCAATAAGAAATCAATCATTTTAATTTCGGTGTCTGTTATTCGCCGGGGAAGCCCCGCGCCTCACTTTTGTTTTTGTGTTGTGTAGTGACAAGGTATGACGTGCTCGTTTGTTTTCTTCTTAATATCAAGTTTTTTGCTTTAATTATTGTATTTTTGCGTTGTAATTGTTTAAGTAGGTAACAATTACGTCAAGTGCAGTGAGTGTTGGTTTTGTGTGAACTGAATTATGCCTCCACCTACGTAAACTGAAATATGGACCTATTTTCAACCTGTTGAAAATGGCAGAGATAAATCTCAGTGTAAAATTATGTAGTAAATTTAAGTTGTAGACTTGATTGTTTGGCTTGTCTTTTAATTTTTTCTCCCAAAACTTAAGTCTTTTGTACACATCCGCATCCGCATCCGCATCCGCGGATGTGTGCCCCCAGAAATCCGCATCCGCATCCGCATCCGCGGATGTGAAAAAATCTGCATCCGCAACAACCCTGTTTCTCATATTAGCGCGAGACAAAAAGCGCAAAAAGCGCGCAAAGTTCGCCGGGGCAGTTTTTGCGCGCGGACAGCGAACGGGCGGGGCGCCTCTAGATTGATGTATGGACCAATCGATGGACAGCCAGCTTATAAAAGCTTTTTGGCATTTAAGTTTGGGTATAAAAATATAAAATATCGGCTTGTAAAACATTCTCAAAAAATCTTATACGGGGTGTAAGGGACAGCTCTCCGAATACTGAAAGGGTGCATTCAGACCATGAAACTGAAAAACTTCTCATAGAAATAAATTTGAGGAAACGAAAAAAAATTTTCGACTTCCCATACAAAATCACGATCAACTGATTGGATTTACTATGGGAAGTCAAAAATTTTTGTACGTTTTCTGAAATTTATTTCTATGGGAAGTTGTTCAAATTCATGGTCTGAATGCACCCTTTCAGTATTCGGAAGGCTGTCCCTTACACCCTGTATTTTGTTGTAAATTGTGCAGTTTTGAATTGCATAATAATGTAGGTGTTTTGTCAGATCCGTTTTGTTGTTTTAATAAAAATGTCGTCAAATAGCAACTGTCACAGATTTTCATTATTTGTATGGTTGCTGTCACTATGGCGAGAAACACACGCAACGTCCGTTTGTGCGTCATTCATTCGATTCTCCACCATATCTTCATACAAATACGGTTTATGTCAAACGGCACCGCACAACACTGCGTCGACGGATGCGTCTGTCAAACCGTTTGACATAAACCGTATCCGTATAAAAATAAGGTGGTAAATCGAACAAAAGACGCACAAACGTATATTTCCGTTGCGTTGCGATTCACTTAAGAAGTTGATATCGAGACCAACATCTAAACAGGAAAGAAAGACAAACAAAAACCAATCATGAAATTGTTCGAAGAACGGAACATATTTTTTCCTTGTGTAGGAAGAATATATTCAGGGCGAGAGGTAAAAAACATAGGTGTAAATACATGTAGATTTATGATACGAGAACTACCTACATGTTTACTCAAAACTTTGCTATAGGCAAGTACAGTCAAGTTCAGGCTGGGTAGAACCGGTTTGGATTTTGGGCCGTTCTTAGGCTACGCGCATAAGACTTTTAAAAAAAATAATTTAGGCCCGCATTTGTAGCAGACAACTCTGCAGACGATGTTGCAGCATGCTTGCCTAGGTAGTGCCTATTCACTATTGACTTGAAAATGTCCAAGTTATAATGTTCCGGAAACAGATCCGCCGGCAGGGAATAAGACATACATAAGACATTAGACTTACATTGGTGGTTCGAGTGTCGGACCGGACGTGACTGTACAATTACGAAGAATATTTACAGGAAGAGGTAAACGACAAGTGAAAATTCCAGTAGAGTTATGATACGAGAACGATAAATATAGGCAAGAACTACTATGTTGGACTGGGATCGAGCCATACGAAGTAAATGTCGTCTTTATCCCTTACAAAGTTTTGAATCATCAAAGGGACTTGAGGTTTTCAAATATGTTAAGGGTTTTAGACATGTGTCGACAAAATGGCACCTGTAGTAGGTAAAACACTGCTAATCTCTGTCCCAGATTAGTCCCCAACCTTGGTTCCAATCTAAAGTAATAAATATAATACCCGAAAACACTAATTTCCAGTTTCAATCTACAGTTCACTCGTTTTTATCTGTTCCCACGTAATCTCGCACAAACAGGGTAACCTCACCAATATTACGCCAAGTTCCATATTACATTAGCGGGTAGGGTAAACACCCCAGTACTCGCCCGCACCATATTAGACAACTTCCCGCGATATTAGGCGATATTAGCTCGTGACATCTGCTGTGAGGTAACCGTGCCCGTTATACGACACTCGAGCTGAATTTGGCAAACACGTTTTATGTCCCGACGGAAGAATATTGAGGCGAAATGTTATATCTGGAGTTTATGTACATAATGTAGATCGGATATTAGAAAGTTTACTACTGAACTTCGCTGAGGTGTGGCGCTTCGTTTTGTTACTAGTGGCAAACATCTTCTACAAAAAATTTGGTTACTAGAAAATTGGTCACTAAAAATAACTGAAAATAATTTATAGACTTATGCAGCCGATGGAAAAGTCATTCCGTTTCAAGGCTGGTCTGGTTCACATCGTAATTTTTTTAGGTATACTTTCACACCTTGTTTTATTGTTTGCTATTCAACGGAGTCACGGTACGACACAAACAAGAAGAACAACATCAATATCCAAGCCCAATCCTGAATAATTCCACGACATCAATACATTTGACCATCCCCGAAATACAGATATATTGCTGCCTACCACACACCCGCTATCAACTATCGCATTAAGACGAAAAACGACCGGCCCCTGTGACAAATAATGGTCATTATAAGGACTTGCTTGGCTGGTCGACGACTGGACCTTTCACCTTACTATATCAGGAAGCTGGCCTGTCAATTTACAGTAGTGATTTTCTCCATAGCAAAGCGTGGATAAGTCATAGACAAAAATAGTATAAAGAAGACCCACACTTGCCATTTACAAAACTCTAAACTACCTATAGGTTTGCAAATTGCAACCGTAGTCATTGCAACGATAGAAAGATAGAAAATATATATTATTTTTAGCTGGCTGCCTCTGAAGGAAGAAAGCAGCGTATGGGACAAGAAAATTCTTTTTCACGGGCTACAGCCTAAAACTACTTAACGGATTTTGACTAATGAGGTGAGGTGTTTTTAAATTCATCTTAGCAACAGCGCAAGTGACACGGGCTATAAAACTTTCATAAATTCAAAATGGCGGATTTTAAACGTAATAAATAAATTTAAGATTACTGCAGTCGGGGTTTCGTTTTTTAGTAATTAAGCTTGTTATTTATTTAAGTACTTTTAAGATCGTCTATATATGTATGTACTGAGTCGGTGGTTTCACAAACGGTCGCAACTTGAAAAGTGTCAGTATTCGGTACTTTGTTTCTTGAAATGAATGTTCTCGCGACAAGTTGGACGTTTGTGGAAAACCGGCGCTCGGAACCAGCCGGGGTGACCGGTGAAACTTTTCTATTGGATTCTTTCGTCGAATGAAACATACAGGATGTAAAAAAATAACTGTGAGTGTGAATATTTTAAGGGGTGAATCAGCCCATGAAACTGAATAACTTTCCCAAGATACAGAAGTCAAAATTTGAAAAAATAAAATTGGATGTCTGTGTCAATTTGTATAGGAAGTCCAAAGTTATTTTCATACTAGTGGCCCGTTAGAGGTTTTACCCGCTGCAACTCATTGTCCCGCAAGAAAATGGTATTTTCGCTGCATGTGTTATACATATAAACCTTTCTCTTAAATCACTCTATCTATTACACAAAACCGCATCAAAATCCGCTGCGTGGTTTAGGAGAAGATAGCGAGTTAATTCCACGCCAGACAGACAGAGAAACGCTAAAGCGACTTCATTTTATACTATGGTACAGAATGGTACTGATTTGAGTTGTTTTGAGAGAATTCGTAGATATCGTGTGTTTTTCTGCGTTATTAGTTTCATAATCAATAGTCGCAACTAGGGTTTGCATTATTCGTTAATTTTTACTATCCGGATAATTCGGATAGTTTATTTTAAAACATCCGGATATCCGAATATCCGGATAAAACGTTTTTTTTTTCAAAAATGTTAAATTAATTGTTTTTTTTTTATTGTAACATTCTAATAACAAAAATGCACATAAAAAAATTAAGGAGAAGTCCTTGATACAGATCTTAGGAGCCTACGATCTTTAAAATATGCTGATATGTTGTTCTGAATTATGGTCCCCTTCTGCTGGCCTATAGAAAAGGCAACGAGAGCCGAAGTACTTGATGTGAAACAACAGCTCAACCACAAAATAGACAGTTTGCAGAAGGTTCTCTCAACCCCATTTCGGATTTCCGCGATTGGCACTTGTTAAATACCCACCTTGGTTAATAGCTTCAAAAATCTCTGAGTATAAAAATATCAAAACAGCAAAATCTGATAAAGAACGTAATATGATTCTGAGCCAATTTCAAATCCAAGAAATATGACGTTCGAATCAACCACCTTCTTAGTTACCTTTACTTCCCCTGAGATTCCGGTTCTTTCCAGTTAAAGTCAAAAAGCGTCAAAAGCGTCGCTAGTATTGAGTGAGCCATCTGGTTAAGCGCCCCGCGCGCCGGTTCTCTAATTTGTGGCTCAACTATTAGAGATAAGGAAATACATAGCTCAATTGCAATTATTTTTAATCATGAGGAGCTGCTTCTTGTGGCACATAAACGTTAAGGGTCTGTAGTACCTGATATTGAACACAAAACGCCCAGCTAAACATATTGGAAACGGAAATAAACTATAAAAAATGGTACATAGGAATCAGGCTTGTGAACTGTGATCGTTTCAATGAAACAAAAACAACGTCAAAATGAGTAGATCCATACAATGCCTGAAAAGCCGAATATAGTCTCTCATTAAAAAATATTTCTCAGACATTCTCTTAGTTTTTTGAGGGCTTTTTTACAATATTTTCAATGCAATGAAATATAGTACGAATAAATTGAGGAAATATTATTAATTTTCTGGCATCATTTGGTTAAAATAACTCCTCCAAAGTGATAACTGAAATATCCGGATATCCGAATAATTAAGTGCCAACTATCCGGATTTAAAATTTGGCGGATATCCGGATAAAACGGATATCCGAATATCCGGATTGCAAACCCTAGTCGCAACTTAAAAAGTGGCAGTATTCGGTACTTTGTTTCTTGAAATGAATGTTCTCGCGACAAGTCGGACGTTTGTGGAAAACCGGCGGGACCAGCCGGGGTGACCGGTGAAACTTTTCTATTGGATTCTTTCGTCGAATGGAACATACCGGGAGGCAAGGTTTGACAAAAAGTTAATAGCGATTAACGATTAAAAACTTAATCGCTATTAAGGATCGACTGAATTTTAATCGGAATCTTTGATTACGATTAGTTAATTTAATCGTCAATCATTAATCGTAATCACAAGATTCCGATTAAAATTAATTAATCGTCGATCCTTAATAGAAATTAAGTTTTTAATCGTTAATCGTGATTAACTTTTTGCCAACACTGCCGGGAGGAACAAAAGGGTATAACAAGCCGAAAGGGGGTCACGGTACTCTTGAAACTAAACAACTTTTCCCTTGGAACATGGGTCGAAATATTTAAAAGGACCTCGCATAGTAAACCAATCAGCAGATCGGCGAATTTGTAAGGAATGTCATAATTCTTTTTCACAATAATTTCGGGGAACGCTGTTCAGTTTCATGAGTACCTTGACCTCTTTTGGGCTTGTATCCTTTTTGTTACTCCTTTAAAAGTCGGGACTTTTTTCAATAATGATGCTTGTTATATTTTTCATTTCGTTTTGAGTTCCGTTGAGATCGTTTATAGCTGTAGTGAGTCGGTGGTTTCACAAACGGTCGCAACTTGAAAAGTGGCAGTATTCGGTACTTTGTTTCTTGAAATGAATGTTCTCGCGACAAGTTGGACGTTTGTGGAAAACCGGCGCTCGGAACCAGCCGGGGTGACCGGTGAACCTTTTCTATTGCATTCTTTCGACGAATGGAACATATCTAAGTAGTCTTAAGAAAATATCTACTTTACAATTTGTTATGACTATAGAAATTAAATTTAACATCAGTAATTCGTCTAAAATCTATTAATATTTTTTCGCTTTTGTATCAGAGCGGATGGTCTTCCTCTTGACGACCGTTGCTGCGATTTTTTAGCGCAGCGCTAATGTATGCGTCTGTCAAATCCAAGGAAAGTTTGAATCCCTTGGTTCCGGTATGCTATAGTCCCGATTGTCTATACTAAAAACCGAAAGACGACGCAAGAACTTGTGTTCGCATCTGTCTTTGTTATATTATTTATGGTAGATGCAATATAGGTACCTATCTCTTTTGCACAAACGGATGTCAAGTGTGAAATCCGCCTCATTTACGAAACGGGTCAAGATAATAATTATGCCGGTTAATTGTTTAAAAGAGCATTTATTGTATCTCCCGGCCAAATCAACGTCGGATGAGAAGCAAAACATCTTTCCAAAGAAAACAAAAGGTGATGGTCGTATTTTCTCTTTGAAAGGACCCCCTGAATCCTGAAGCACCTTTTTCAGTTGAAGCTCGCACTTGAGGTGACTTCCAGATGCGCCGGATGGTATGACGGTTCGTGACAGCCACCACACAAATGTCAAACTGTGACAGCCGCAATTTGCTGCGGCGACGAGTACCGTGTTATGCAATTTTTTTGTACACACATACACACCCCATACCATAACAGCCACAACAGTCCTCTGCTGGACATGTGTCTCCCCCGGATATTGCCATTCTCATAACGCTTGGCAGGCGGATTGGCGAGCGCAGTGCAAGATGTTGCATTTACAGTAAACGCGCCATTCGATGGATGATTATCGCTTTTTACTACTTTTTACTACACCCACGGGTAGAATTGGGGTGATGCTATTCTAAGCCGGCATCACACGGCATACACACATCTTTTACGAATTTAAACGTTGTAGGATAAGCAGAGCGCTAGCGGCCGCCAGAAATACGGACGTGGCGACGTCTGAACGATATTTGGGAGATGTTTCAGAAAACTCGTGTATCACTATTGATTAAGTTGTAACCAATACCTACCTACATCTAACCTACCTACAAATTGCAATACCTTCATCTAACTTAGTCTTCCTTACGAAACCCGCGGAAAGTAAATAAGGTGATGCTATTCCAAGCTGACATCACATCACACGAATGTTGTGAAGAATTTAGTAAATTGCTTTCTTAACATACCGGAACCGGAACAGAACCGGAAAATTGTGCCGAGCATGTGAAAACCTGACTGCTGTTTTTGCGGCGAACAAAAGCTTCTTCGTTATTTAGATGAGGAAAATGAGTTTTCAAAGTTTAGATCAAATTAATTATACATAGAACAAGGACTCGGCGTCTATTACGTATTCCATTACAGTGTGTTTTGAACATTAAGTAATTATGCAAGGTATCTATGCCTACGCTATCTTGCGAGAAAAAAAACACACACAGAGCAGTTAATTAACAAATACTCAACCAGGCTCAATATTAAATGAAAATTTAAAGTTTCACTTTATTGGGGAATAATAAATAACGAAGATATGTAGAAAAACACTAAAATCCCTGAAATCAATACCTTCTTCAGACCTACTGGAATTAGAACAAATTAACTCATTTATATGGCATCGAAATTTCTATTTTAAAATATTTACAGTTTTGAACCCCATTTCGTTAGTCAATTTAGTCCGTAAAATACCACACCCTCTTGTATTTTCAAAAACTCCGTCTATAACGGTTAAACGTTCATCGACTTGATAACTCCGAACTCAACAGAAGAGGCTGAAACGTTAATTTCATAGCACCTTTTATTTATGAGCTATAAATAAGTTATAAATTGCGATAAGTGGCCCAGTGGCTCGATAGCAATTAACTACAAGCGAATTTTAAAATTATTGCAGCTACGCTCAAAATTATAGCTCTCAGCGTTTTAGCAGTTTGCAAAGTACCTAGCTGCGTTAGCTTTTCATTGAAATATTTATTTCATTCACAGAGACATGCTAAGCCAACAATATCTAGAAAATTTATACAGGGTGGACCAAAGAGAGACGTCAATAAAATGAAATTAGATTCCTCACATCTTGGGGTATGCGAAAATACCCCATGTATGTTCCGCGATTATTTTTATTTACCGAGTTATTCAACTTTGAATGTTGTAAGGGAAAAACTCAAATGGCAGACCTTTTTTTATTTTTTGTATGCTAAAAAGTACAAATCATAAAGATAATGCTGATAATAAAACCAACCGCACGAAAAGCCCTTATACGAAAGTAAAAAAGTACAGAAAAAATATACTGCCAGTCGAGATCTTCAACATTCATTTTACAACTTTAAAAGTTGAATAATTTGGAAACTAAAAATAATCGCTGAACATACATGGGGTATTTTACTACCCCAAGACGTGAGGAATCCAATTTCTTTTTATTGTCGTCACTCTATGGTCCACCCTGTATATTTGGTTTCCATATAAAATGTATGAAACAGAAGTAACAAAGCTACACACGTTAGATGCGCGTCCCATTGATAACGGCTGACGATCGCTCGTCTGACAAATGTCATGTTGCGCGTCGCGTCGCGCGTCTTTTCTGTGGAGCTTTCCCCCTATAATTTAATAGTTCACAGCATCTGTAGAAAGTACGTGAAGCAAAATATTTGAGCCAAAACTACTTCTCCGCGCCTGCAGTTTTACGGTCTGCTAGTAAACTAGCTCAACCATTTATTTGTTAAAAATTATTGCTATAACTTATCCAAGTTTTTAATTTATATCGCGAAATAAATATCTTCTTTTGAATTATGAGTTTTTGCTGTCGCTGTGTATCTTTAAAGCAAGAATTTCTCATTTCGCTACAGTGGATAGTGGAACATTTTATAAAGTACTATCAGCACTACCTTTCGAGTTAGAACTGTTTTTTTTTAAACGGTGTAAAAAGCAAGCTGAAGTAACTCCTTCGAAGAGTTCATACGTGCCGATTCCCATCGGCTTCCCTTTCAGATATTTACAAATCCATACTCTTATGTCTATATACATTCATTTTGCAAATTTTTGCGCTTTTTGCATTCGATAAGATAATAACCTTCGCAAATGAGAGGTAGACTAATAAACTCACATTTCGATAATTACCTACTATTTATATCCTCAGAATAAGATGTATTATATGGCCTTACAAGAAAAAACAGACTTATTAAATTACATATAACTAAAATTGGGCGTGAAAAGGGTGACAACACCCGACAAACAGATATCCTTACTTTTCATAATATTATATTAAGGATGACAAGCATTCATGACATGACACAGATATCATATCAGAATTTTGCGCACGTACTTAATAATAATGAATGAAACATGTCCAAAATTCCCGTTGTTTCATGATTTCTTTCTGGTTTGGTTATCAACTTAAAAGTATTTTGTATTTATTTTCTTTCTATCTCAGTGAATTGAATTACATTACCAGAATAATAATCCTATGAAGTTCAATCATCGAATTTCCGAGTTGTATAAATTATGACACTATTGAGGAAAACTTGCAAAATTTTCCGCCACAGCTTGGATTTGAACCAGCGACCTTCGCTATCTGTACTGGCAACGCTTCTACCATCTGGGCTACAGCGGCTCACTCGCCCGCGAGTTTTGCAAGTGCTAGTTTTTCAAAAAAAATACATATTTGGGTATTTAATTATTATAACAATATTGAGGAAAGTTTTAATGTCCTTATTTGAACAATCCGAAATTCCGGTGCTGATATCTTTATTAAAGAATCAATATTTTTCTTTTAACTATCTTGTATAGATTGACCACGTACGACGGCGTAGCTTGTTAGTTTCAAAAGTTACGACAGGTTTCTCTTCTGTAAACCTTTTTACTTTTCACCCCAGCCCGCGGTTTCCCTGAACAATGGCGGTCTCCCTTTATTTATTCTCTCAAGGCCTAACAGCTCTTATCTGTCTGTTTGTACTTCAGGTGACGTGACAACCGCAGGGCGTATAGTTTTTGCGGTCGTCACTGTCTTTGTCCCTCCGTCCCTCTGGAGATAACGCTCCCTTTCAGTGCTTCACTGTTAAGGGACTAAGTACATGATAAAAAGACGGGTGAATAAGGCTCTAATGCTCTAACATTTAGGAAAAATCGTACTTATGAAAATTATTTTAAGTTTTTTCTGATGAAAATGCCAGGTTGTAAGGTTTTATAATTTCAGTACATACAACAAAGTTCGCCAATTTATTATAGAATTTTCTCTCTCAACATTTGCTCTGAATCAACAACAAGCTTAGATTAAGCATTGCCTCGCTGCGCTCGGTAGATCCCACACTATCCAAAGACACCGTCAAAAAATGCGGCATTAGTTTGTATAATTTTAAAATGTGTACTACAAACCTTGGAGGAACGCTGGACTCGGAACGGGACGGAAGATGCGTTGCTTGAAGCTTCAAACTATGAATTTTGATAGCCCGAGACGCATTTTCAAAATAATTGGTCTTTTAGGTCGTGCTGATCCCGGCGTAGCTTTTAATGCCCCATTATTAACAAGTACGCCGACTCAATATACCGAGCGCAGAACAAGTTATTGATTTAATCAGCGTCATATTTTATTTAAAAATAAAGCCAAATACGTTATTCAATCTAGGTATATAGGCACGTCAATATAATTTAAAAAAATTGCACAAATTCTGGAAACTATTTTGTTATTTGTGTACCCATATCTGTGACTAAAATATTTCTGAAACTTTCGCTCGAAGAACTATGCTTTATATCTGTGCTAGCTACATGTACACAACGAAAATGATAGTCCGCAGTCGCCCTAACCAACAGCCTTAGAAGCTTTCCCGTGTAATGCCCTTAATATTACTCAAACACTGCTTTTGTTGTATAACGTCGGGCGATTTAAAATTCAGAGGATCTTCGCAGACGGCGCCAGTTTACAGAAATGTTTAGAAACATTTTAGAGATAATTCTCAAATGTTCTTTCACAGAAAAGCGTTTTGATTTTCAAATCGTATGTGTGTATTTTAAAGAATCACGTGTCAGTGTCGAATAAGGTAAGAATCATCTTATTTCTTCCCGTAGGTTTATACTACTTATAATATACCCCCTGTAAAAAGTGACTAAGGGTCTCCAAGGAACGGGCAGCAGCATTCCCTGTGAATGCAACATCTTGCACAGCATTCGCCTATTCGCCTGCCAAGCTTGACGTGTATATCAAGTACATACCATAACGTAACTATACAGCCACACAATCATCCAAATTTGGCTGGAGAAAATCTATTAACTCACACTAAAAATAAAAGTATTCATATTTATTGCACCCGAGAATCGAACCCAAGACGCATACAAAGGCAAAGGCTCTAACGACTAGACAACCGAGTCAACACATTCAATATCGGAGTTCGCAATCAAAACACGAACTCAAATGAAACACTCGTAAGCAATCGATTTGCACAAACTGCGCCCAATACTACACTCTCTAACTTCTTCTGTAGACCCGATGAACCCTAGTGTCAAATTTATTAAACCGCCTACTTTAGAGTATCTAACCTGAGATGTAACAACAGCTTTCAAGTTATCAATATTATCATGGACAGCAACATCATTTAACCATTTCTCTTTTAAAATCAGGTGGTTCACAGCCTGTCTTAACCAAACTGGGAAGAGATTCTCACAGCAATAAATGTAAATTTTGTGAGCACCCCGGCGAGAATCGAACCCGGAACCTTAGCGTTGCAGGCTGTTACACTACCACTGCTCCACATCGGTCGTTAACAAACTAATAAATAACAACTTTGTGAGTGCTCACTGGGAATCGAACCCGGAACCTTTGCATCGCAAGCATTCGCACTACCACTGCTCCACATCGGCCGTTAACAAACTAATAAATAACAACTTTGTGAGTGCCCCACCTGGAAAAGAACCCGGAACCTTAGCGTCGCAGGCTGTTGCACTACCACTGCTCCACATCGGCCGTCAAGAAACTAATAAATAACAACTTTGTGAGTGCCCCACAGGAAATCGAACCCGGAACCTATGCGTCGCACTACCAACCACTGCGCCACATCGGCTGACTACAAATTAACAAACAACAATTTTGAGAGTGTCCCGGCGAGAATCGAACCCGGAACCTTAGCATCGCAGGCTGTTGCACTACTACTGCTCCACATCAGCCATCGACATTCAATATCGGGGTTCGCAATCAAAACACGAACTCAAATGAAACACTCGTAAGCAATCGATTTGCACAATCTGTGCCCAATATGACACTCTCTTGCTTCTTCTTCTGTAGACCCGATGAACCCTTGTATCAAATTCATTAAATCTACTTTAGAGTAGTCCTCTAACCTGAAATGTAACAACAGCTTTCAAGTAATCAATGTTATCATATCAGCAAAATCACGGAACCATTTCTCTTTCAAAATCAGGTACTTCACAGCCTGCAGTGTCCTAACCAAATTGGGAAGAAATTCACAAAGTGATAGATGTCAACCCGGCGAGAATCGAACCCGGAACTTTAGCGTCGCAGGCTGTTGGACTACCACCCACATCAGCCGTTAACAAATTAATTAACTATAATTTTGAGAGTGCCCCGGCAAGAATCGAACCCGGAACCTTAGCGTCGCAGGCTGTTGCACTACCACTGCGCCACATCAGCCATCGACATTCAATATCGGAGCTCGGAATCAAAACACGAACTCAAATGAAACACTCGTAAGCAATCGATTTGCACAAGCTATACCCAAAACTTGCAAAATTTTCTACCGCAGGCTGGATTTGAACCAGTGACCTTTGCCATCTGTACTGGCGACGCCTCTACCAACTGGGCTACAGCGGCTCACTCCAAGCTTGCGAACCATTTCAAATTCAAAGCCTGCAGTGTCCTAACCAACTGGGAAGAAATTCACAAAGTGATAAATGCCAATTTTGTGAGCATCAAACCCGGAACCTTAGCGTCGCAGGCTGTTGCACTACCACTGCGCCACATCAGCCATCGACATTCAATATCAGAGCTCGGAATCAAAACACGAACTCAAATGAAACACTCGTAAGCAATCGATTTGCACAATCTGCGCCCAATACGATACGACGCTCACGAGCCAAGATATGAATACAGTCTACAACAAACTTGAGTTGAAATATACAACATGTTACAAAACAACAAATAAAGCCGAAAGGAGGTCAAGGTACTCATGAAACTGAACAACTTTCCCCGTGGAACATGGGTCGAAATATGAAAAAAGAAACTTGGACCTCCCATACAAAATCGCCGATCAGCTAATTGATTTACTATGGGAGGTCCAAATTTTTGTTTTCATATTGTTGACCTATGTTCCATGGGGAAAGTTGTTCAGTTTCATGAGTACCTTGACCTCCTTTCGGTTTGATATAAACTTTTTGTTACTCCCGGTATAAAGCATGGCTGAAATAAGGACTGAACTACCCTATAGAATTTTGTATTGCAACCGGTCAGGTTTTAGACGAAAGGAATTGTACAAAAATCAGATAGACATTGTAAGTAAAACCACTTGTACTCGTTCCACTATTATATTTGTATACCCAACTAGTTTCGCTACTAAGCATCTTCAGGGGCATTTGATGAAATTCTTACTCATATTACACAATGTAAAATGTAATATGAGTAAGAATTTCATCAAATGCCCCTGAAGATGCTTAGTGAGCGAATATAATAGTGGAAATATAATAGTGGAACGAGTACAAGTGGTTTTACTTACAATGTCTACTAAGGAGTTCCATCAAGTGCCGACAATCGCAAGTATAAATAAAAATCAGATAGAGTGCGTTTCATCAAGTAGTTCCTCTGGCGTCATGTTAGTAGCATTGTAAATGGGTACCTTCTTAATTCAGACGGATTACACGGCGGCCATAATATTACGTGCAGTTCAACATGGTCCCCGTATAATCCGTAAGTACAAATACAAATACAAATACAAATACAAAATTCTTTATTCAATATAGAATATAAAATATTACTTATTGATAGTCAATATTACACAGAAATGGATTAGTCATTGTAAAAAGGAGAAATTTGCAAGGCACAATTTTCTCCTTTTTATAACAATTTTTTATTCCTAGTATAAACGCGGCTCAGGCGGGATAAAAAAATAAAAATAAAGGCACTGCCTCGGGGCTGGCCAGGCTAACCACACGGCATGTAACTTTATGCCTCAACGACCAGTAAGTGAAAACAAAATTCGGTCAAGATTTTAAAAAGGCGTTACATGCGTATTGTTAGTCGGACCTCCTGGACAGGAAAACCCCCCAAAAACCTGCCCAGAAGTGCTCCTATTCTAAAATTTACAATTTTTGTAATCCCTAAGCTACCCTAGCTAAGTTTGAGAAAAAAAAACATTAATGGTAATAGCCGAAAAACGGCTCGACGTTAAATTAAAAGAAATTACAGTGAAAAAAAAATTACAGTAGAATATTCTAACTGCTTCGTCTTAGAAAAAATTCTTTATATAAACATATAAAACTACTCCCATGAAGATTTATCTTGCATATAATCAGATATTTCATAATAGCCTTTCTTGTACATTTTTTGTTTTATTACTACTTTAAATTTATTTAAGGGTAAATCTTGGATATTTTTTTGGAAGCTTATTATAAAAGCGTATACAATTTCCCTTAAAGGATTTACTTACTTTACTAAGCCTGCTTGTATGTACTACAAGTTTGTCCTTATTTCTAGTGTTAAAGTTATGTCTATCACAATTTTTCTCAAAAGCAATAATATTTGATTTAACGTACACTAAGTTTTCATATATATATTGAGACACAAATGTTAATATATTGATCTCTTTAAATTTTTCCTTAAGGAGACTAGAGGCCCTAATTTATAAATTGCACGAACAGCCCGTTTCTGCAGTACAAAAATGTTTTTCACATCCGCAGCATGACCCCATAATAATAAACCATAAGACATTAAGCTGTGGAAGTAACTAAAGTAAACTAGTCTGGCAGTATCTACATCAGTGAGATATCTTATCTTTTAATTGCGTATGCTGCTGAACTCAGTCTCTTCGACAATTTCTCAATATGTGGCCCCCATTGGAGCGAGGCGTCCAAAGTTATACCTAAAAACACTGTTGAGTCTGCAAGGTTCAACTTTTCATCCTTTACTTTAATAATTGTTGTGCTCGGTTTGACGTTAGGTAATACAAACTTTATACATTTAGTTTTCTTTTCATTCAATAGCAGGTTATTAACGGTAAACCAATTAACTACTTCGATTATAGCGTTGTTCACGTCGTCATAGTTGAGTTGTTGCCTCTTTACTCTAAAAAGTAATGAGGTATCGTCGGCGAACAAAACTATATCATGTTTTTCTTTAACAAGATAAGGTAAATCATTAATGTATACAAGAAACAGGAAAGGACCAAGAATCGAACCTTGTGGGACGCCCATGTTTATGTTAGATCCTGATGATCTTTCACCATTGACCTCAACCTTTTGGATTCTGTTGTTCAGATATGATTCCAAAAGACTAAGAGCCTGATCTTTTACGCCGTAGTGACTTAGCTTCCTGACAAGAGTTTCATGATGGACACAATCAAACGCTTTGGACAAATCACAAAATACACCTATTGCATCTTGAGATTCCTCCCAGGCATCGATTATATGGTTGAAGAGGTCAACACCTGCGTGAGTAGTAGAACGACCCGTGTAAAACCAAATTGCTGTAAGTGCATCAAGTTATTACGATAAAAATGTCCTTGCAATTGATTTAGAATAACTTTTTCAAAAATTTTACTAAGTGTTGGTAGAATAGATATAGGTCTAAAATTAGTGGGGTCAGTAGTACTACCGGCTTTGAACAGCGGAATAACTTTGCTATGCTTCATCAAGTCAGGAAACTGGCCACTGTCAACACATTCATTAAAAATACATGCTAGACATGGGGCGATACAATCAATTATAGAACTTATAATCTTGACAGAAAGGCCGTGCAGATCTGAAGTCTTTTTCATTTGTAAAGTTTTAAATACTTTAATAATTTCTATGTTACTGACATGACGGAATCTAAAATGCTTGTCGCAAAGGCTTACATTTTCTTTTAGAACAGATTCAGCGAGATCGGGGCATGAGTTTAACGATTTGGTGGTCGAAACTGGAATATCGGTAAAAAAGTTTTCAAAAGCCTGAGCTACTTCCGAGTTTGTCTTTTTTATTTCATCATTTATTATGAGTTTCAAGTTTTCATTACGTCGTTTAGATTTTCCAGTTTCGTTATTTACAAATTTCCAAGTGGTTTTGTTACGTTAGTGCTGTTTTAATATTATTTTTATGAAGTTAGATTTAGCTACTGTACAAACCTGCTTAAAAGTTTTAGAATAACGTTTTACGTATTCAGCAAAAGATTTAGATTTATTATATGACCTTTCATCATACAAATCATACAATTTTCTCTACTTCTATGAATACCTATCGTGGCCCAATCACTGAATAATAATTTTGTGCTAACTTTAATTTTCTTAGATTTAAATACATTGTCATATTCTGCTTTGGCAAGACTAAATACTGAGTTATATAATTTATTTGGATTTTCATCATAATGTAAATCAGGTAATTTTTGTATGATATTTTCTCTGTAATGATTTAACCTCTTTTCGTTTACAGGAACACATGTAATATCTTGTTTAGGTGCCTTTTCAATGTTAATTTTGAAAGAAGCTAGCTGACCAGTATGGTCAGAGCTTAATTTATTTATGACAGACGCGTCTTCGGGTTTAATATTTGTAAAAATATTATCTATGCATCTGGCTGAAGTGGCCGTGATTCTCGTAGGCACCGAAATAAGATGTACGAGATCGTAACATAAAAATAGTGATTGAAACCTCTTACTTATACTAGAATTTTCAAGAATATTAATATTGAAATCTCCACAGACAATTATTCCTTTATTGGATTTTATTACTTTATTTAAAGCTTCCTCCATAACTTCTTCGAAGGAATCATATTTAGCATCAGGTGGGCTGTATACGCTCATTATGACAATATGCTCAAGTTCTACACAGGCTATTTCAATAGTTCGCTCAACGGATAAGTTCACGATATCAGTGCGTTCTTTGTATTTAAACTCGTTCTTAAGTAATATTAACGAGCCACCGCGTATTGCTGTTGATCTGTTGAACGAACTTGCTACCCGGTGATTACTAAAACTGAACATGAGCTGATAATCTCTAAGCCAATGTTCAGTTACACAAAGTATATCAATATTAAGACAGTTCATGAAAAGTTCAATTTCTAATTCCTTACTTATCATGCCTTCAATGTTTTGGTGTACAATCTTTAAAACACGGCTATTGCAATTTTTATTTTTATTCGTACAATTTTTGATATCATTATTTTTTAAGCTTTGTTTCTGCAAGATAGACTGACTTAGGTTAGTAAGTGACATAGAAGTAATGCCAGAGTTACTCTCTGTTGTCTTAGGAATTAATTTAAAGTACTTGGAACCGATTCCAAGGTTATAAGGTTGATATTCTGCTCAATAGAAGCAGTTGTCTGGTTAGCCAACAAATTGGCTGAATGTTTAAAAGAATAAGATAGTAACTCTGCTATCTGTCGTTTATAAACTTTAGATAGATAATATCTATCCTTTGTTACATTAAAATATTTTCCAACGAAATTATTGGTGTCAATAAAATGAAATTTGTCAGGATTGCGACATGTCAAAGTATGTAAGTACTTGTTACACCAATGTCGAGTATTATTTTCTAAGTTAGTCATTTTTTGGCTATAGGGCAAAGCAAAGAAAATGACTTGATTGACATTTTCCATTAAATACAATTGGTTTGAAAATAAACCAAAGTCTTTTCTAGTTGCATTACCCCTTCTGCCACTAAATATAATAACAATTGAATTTTTATTAAATTGTGATGCCAACACTGAATTTATGAGTGTAGAATAATCGGCGCCAGGCATGCAATGATTAATTACTGCTTGACCCATGCACTGGCCAAGTTGTAAGCCCATATTTTTACCAAATTCATCGCTGAACATAACAATTTGTGCGCGTGATAAAGAACAGTCCTTATCAGTGGCAAGCGCGGGCCGCGTTGCCGCCGTCGGCACCGGCCGCGAGACCGGCGCGTCGTCGTCGGCGGCAGCGGCAGCGCCGGCGACCGACACGGGCACCGACCGCTCTCCAGTCAGCTGTGTACAGACGCGAGGTGATGACGCGGGCTCGGGACACACGGCCGGCAAGGATGAGCTTGTTGGAATTTTATTACAATCGCATTGATTGTTTGTCAAAGATTGAGCACTGTTACTATTATATTTACACGACTCCAACAAACTGTTCATAGCCAGCACATGCTCCTTTATTTCCTTACGCGCTGAATCATATTTAATAGAAATGTGTTCTAAAGATCGTTTTAAAGCCGACATTTCTGACTGGAGGCGCTGTGTGTCACGTTCATAATTTTCCTATTTTGTTCTAATGTTGAGGTGCAAGATTTAATATCATTAATCAACTCAGTACGTTCCTTGTTACAATTTAAATTATTGCAAAATAGTATATTATTATTACGCCTAATTAGTGATTGCGTTTTCTTTATAAAATTG
Source organism: Phthorimaea operculella (assembly GCA_024500475.1). Classification (NCBI taxonomy): domain Eukaryota; kingdom Metazoa; phylum Arthropoda; class Insecta; order Lepidoptera; family Gelechiidae; genus Phthorimaea; species Phthorimaea operculella. The sequence goes on from JANFCV010000097.1 coordinate 2,094,155, forward strand.
CTAAGTTTAACAATTTTCCTTGTTTTTTTCTTGCTATAAGACAATGAAGTTATGTGTGAGTTATTAAATGGGCTGTCACACGTTGTGAGGTCAATAGTTTCGACTACTTGTTCCTCAGTAGTCTCGACCGATTGGTGCTGGGTGAGTGAGATGGAAGAAACCGCAACTGTAGGAGCGACCAGCTCGTCGAACAGGGACTGGGTGGTAACTGCACTTTGTGCAGACTTCAGATCTTGAATTGTCGTATTTAATAAGGTAATTTCCTTGTGTGCATCGCGTAATTCGTATTCCAGGCCAGTGATACGTCTCAAGGTGTCTTCAAACGCATTCCCGTCCCGGTCAAAGTTATCCACTATTCCTTGAAGCTGGTCCCTCTCACCTGTCATGTCTACCAACTTATGGTACATATCTGCCATTTCACTCTTTAATGGGCGTATAAATGTATTAAGAAGGCGCTCATTTCCAATGCTTCCAACATGCGGCCAGAGAAACTATTTGATGAAACGCACTATACCATTACGGTACACGTCGCCGCATCAAATTGCGGCTGTCTGTTGTCCATTATATGGTGACTTTACGAAGCGCAACAATTTGCACCAACAACACATATTTTTGTGTAGCCAACGGCTATGTCGTAGAAACATGCTACGTCGTAGACGGCTCGTAGCACGTAGCCATAACCAAGTTATTGGTTTTTGATTACAACTTATAAAATTTTGCAGGAAATGGAATTTTGTCGTCATAACTTTATGGGTATTAGGAAAAGTACGTGTCTTAATTATGGGATGAACCAGCCGGTGAAACTGAACAACTTTCTTAGGAAAGAAGAACGAATTTTGTTAAATAATGAGGCCTCTTATACAAAAAGACTTGATTGAAATGTAATAGCATATGTTTCTTGGAGAAAGTTGTTCAGTTTCAGGGCTACGTCACCCCATAGAAATAGCGTACGTTTTCCTCAAATTATGTATCAAAAGATAAATGAGTATCATTCTCTTATTAAAAACTTTACAGCTAAAAATAAACTTTCACAGTAAATTAACAGTTCAACTCGGTTGATATTTTATAAAATAGCGATTTAAACTCGGTTGAAATGTACAAAGTAGCGGGAAATAGCGGTCATAATGTTATCTTAAACTGTCCAAGAAATTCTCGGAGTTGTATTAATGAGTTGTAACTCGTAGTTCAGACATTTCCGAGTATTCAACAAAGAGGGTTATTATAGGTATACCGAGTATTTTAAACTGCATTTTTATACATATTTTAAGCCTATTCCCCTTGTGGGGTAGGCAGAGCGTAAACGGCTCTGAATAATGGCCAAATAAACCACGTCTGACAAAAGTTTAAAAGTCATTCAGAAGACTGTGTATCACCACAGAGACAGGTTGTCAGTCTGTTGCCTAACATTGCAATACACATCAACTTTCAAATCCCTTGGTCGCTTCTTACGACACCCACGGGAATGATAGTATTTTAAACACGCATATTTTTGCTTAGAATAGCATTATTATATTTTTAAAAGCGACTAAGGAATAAATAAATCACCAAAGAATTCTCTGTGAATATACACCTTGCAAATCTTGTATTGTGCTCCCCAAATCACCTGTAAAGAGTTGTGAGTATAATAAATACCCCACAATAGAAAGAGGTTCACGTCCAGCAGTGGACTAATGTGGGTGTTCATTATTACTTGGATTGATTTACGTGTTTCATTTCTGAAAATAATATTTTTATATTTCTAATGAAGCATATTGTTCATTTAAAATTATGTTCCTGTTTTTCCTTCTTCTATTTCTCTCCTTTGGGCAAATATATTTGTCGTAGAAATATCAAAAGAAAGTAGCATTCAAAAATCTTTCCAATTTCAAAATTTAACTTCCAAATATAACCGTTATTAAGGCACACGATCGATCCCCTGGTATACCCTCGGGGCCCTCCCTTAATCGTTAGAAATGAGAAATTCACAAAATTTAAATGACAACGGACGTCCAAATTCACAGAATAGACCGTAATAATATTGTCATCACAATGAGCCGTACAGAAATATAGGGTGTTAAAACCGTATTTAGCCGACAGTTGAATGAGGGAATAAAGCGAGCGTTTTTGTTACTCTGTATTAGCATAGCGTGGTATGGTAAGTATTGTGTATGCAAAAAGGAGAGAAAACGCAGAGACAGTATAAACCAAGATCATTTTAGATGGTTCCTTGCTACGGAGGGTCGTCAGAGGCCTTCTACTTGTAGTAGGTGGTTGTAAAACTCTTTCACCACGGTTCATCGGGCCGTTGGGCGACTCAGCGTCCCACACAAAAAGAGAGAGAGAGAGAGACAGAGAAAGTGGCGACGCATTTATATATGAAACTGAATGAAGCAAAGCTGAGCTTTATTAACCTTAGGGGTGTTACATCTCGTTCGTATGAGGTATGAATAAACAAAGGCAGGGCCCAGCACAGCTGTGAATTATTAAATTTAATACCGGGTGTTTCCCGGTTTATGTCAGGGTCGGGCTGTCTGTTTTAGTTATGATTATTTCATGCCATTCAAGGTCATTGTTGTAATACTATTTTCACCTATCTAGCTTGAAAAATACAAGTTTGTCGTGAAAAATTAGCGTGGGAAAGTCACTATTGTTCACTTGATTAAGAGTGATTTGAATTCGAAATTTAAATATACAGTTGTGGCAAAAATAAACTTTACTCTTTTATTGAACAAATTACTTCAATTTTAGGCGACACGCAGACAACCTGTCGCTACGGTCATACACAGTCTTTTGAATGACTCTGAAATTTGTCAGATACGGTGTAAATGGCTGATTTTTAGCCGCCATTTACACTCTGCCTACTCCGCATGGCATATGTAGGCGTGATATATGTATGTATTTAGAGGTACATTTATTTTGTTATACACAATAACACAATCCTATTTCTACACAATTATACCTTACATGAATGACGTACCTACATCTATCTAGGCATAATTTGTTAGGATACTAATCCATCATCAATACGTAGATTATCTACCCCTAAATTGACACGACTGTAAGTTATAGCTTACAACATGATGTGGAGGTAAATAAAACTTTTACAGCCTCTTAAATATTAATAGTCGAGCCTATGCTCCGATATGGGGTAATCGCTCCATCTTCGGGTATTTATAGCCAAACAACGGTAAAGCTAGGGATACACTGGGGAAAAACCGAAGAAATGATCTAATAACTGAGCGAAGTGATATGTTTAACCTTCCTGCTTTGGTGTACAATTTTACGAACTCTGATCTCAGAGTTATGAAACTGTTTACTATTAGTAGTAACTAGTAAGCCTCTGACATGGTTGTGTAACGACCGTCATCTAAGAATACAACTAACGCAACTCCACCATCGTAGTAGATAGGTTCTAAGATATTTTTTTGTATAACTTAATCCTACGGGAGTGCCGCATGCTCAACTTTTGCTGAAAATTTTATAAACATGCACTAACTAGTTAGTAAAGGTATAGCTGATAGATATATCTGATGCACCTATTCAACAAATACAACAGCGAAATTCTTAGCTAAAATCTACACAACGCAAAACATTGGTATGAAATTAAATCATCGCTACACCTTTACTACCTCTATAGTCCGACAACTTCGTGCGCGACCTTTCTGCGATGCACGTGTGCACCTTTCCCGCTACACCTCCCGCTACCCGCTGACATTTTAGATACCTCGTCCCCCTATAACTTGTCGGGTTATAAGCCCTATTCGTAACAAATATTCCCAGTGTATCCCCAGCCTAATACACATTAGGCATTACTTATTTATCCGGGATGATGGATTAGAGTGCCTCGACGTCGGTGTCGCCATTGATAAAACTGTATTTAATAACCCCCGGGGCATAAATGTCCGAACACACAGTAACAGGTAGGGAGGTAGTGACATAAAACCGAATATGAATACTATTTTCAAAATTTAGGCTAAATATGGACTATTTAGGTAGAAGTCTGACAGCTGCTTTCCGTTGCGTGAGAAGTTAGCCTGTGCAGTTGCGAAAACCTTGTATTTGAAGAAATAGTTTTTTTGTATGTGTAAGAAAATACGTAGAAGTGTTGCCGACAGGTTGCAGACAGACACATATCTTGTTGCTAAAACTGCAAGAATGTTGCAGAATCACTTTTTCTACCTAGATTTTTGCAACTTCAGTGGCACACTGCTTCTAAAGACACAGGCTGCTTGCTATGTTTTGACCAAAAGCAGTCATTAAGCCCAGAGTCTGAAAATACTGTTCATTTGATTTACAAAACATTTGTAGATTTTTCGTCGCCGCCTCTTAGGCTAATAGACCCGGGGCATAAATGTCCGAACACACAGTAAATATGGCTAACGTCACATTTTCCATTCAATTGATAGGTCGATCAGTCATATGAATTAGTATGTTCGACGTTTCTGACAGGCCGTTAAAATAGACTGATATACAGGTACCTAATCGTATGGACAGTTATAGAAATTGAATACCATTTTGCAAGTTTTCCTAAAAAGTTATGGAAATGCTGGGAAATGTAAATACAGAGTGGAAGACCGTATTATTAATTTCCTACAATATGTCGAAAGTACCTTGACTTAAAACGCTTTTTCAGGGTTTTGTAGTCTACTACAAACCCTTATCATTTCGTCAAGTCTGTCTGTCTGTCTTTGCTCCGCCTTCACAACGTCGTCAGTTTGAAACCGATTGACATCAATTTTGGTGTGAACTCAATACTAAGAAGATATGGTTGCCACAAACGTCATATTTCTTGGATTAAATTGGCTCAGAATCATATAACGTTTTTGTATTACATTTTATTTGCTGTTTGATATTCTCATAGGTACCTACTTTGAGATTTTTGACAGTAACAACTCTGGCTATGTAACAAGTGACTATCGCGAATATCCTAAATAGGGTCGAGTGAACCCTCTGTAAACTCTCTATTTTGTGTTATTACTCCCATATTCCGCTGCATTTGGGGTAACTATGTATTCTGAATACAGTTTCCTTATCCGTTTAGATCCGGTTCAGCTACTTTAATGAGTTACTAGGAGTTCATCTGCTTTGTTACATTACAGTTACATTTTAACTCAAGAACTATCGTTGTGTTGGAATATGAATAAGACTTCAAAGATTCTCAAAATAGGTTAGGTAGGTTCCAATCTTACAAAAAAACTTACACAGAAATAGTAAGGCCAACCAGACGACGTAAAAAGTGTAAACAAATCTGAAAGAGACAGCTGACATTATACCATATGACAGATAAGGACAGATTGTAATAACTGTCACCGAGTCATACAAAAGTTGTTTACATTAATTATCTCATTTCGTTGGCCATACTAAAAGCTAATTTTGAAGTTAGTCTTCAGCCCTTTATGATGCAATTCATCATAAAATTTATGTAAGTTTCAGACACGACATAGTGACATAGTTCATGTACCTAGATAAAGCTTGGTGCTCGAACCCTTGTAAACTCTAAAATAGAATAAAGATCCGCAAAAAAGCTCCCAACCCGTTTAGAACACTCGGCGGGTCCTGGCAAGTGAGTTGGCAAGCCGCCCGCAGCGAGATTACAACGAAGGAGCAAGATTCCGTTTGCCGAGCTGTTACGACACAACGACCACACAGACAACTAGATGCCTTACCACAAAAATGTTAAACATCTATTTAACGCGTGTTTAAAAATGTGATGTGATGACGCGCGTGCATACGTCATGCATACAGATGCGGTGTGTGGTACCCTTCAATCTTCAGGCTGAGGTGCGCGGGTCAGGGGCAGGATAATGGCAATTCCTCCGCGCTGACTCGTCAGTTTCGGGTCGCGTCATCTAAATAAATGTAAATGTAAATTCACACGCATCGGACGATATTGCATTTCGGGACAGACACCTTACAATTGACATATGCCATATCCGGTCCGGATTAGAAAAGTTCCATTCAAGATTATTTTTTAACTCCGAAAAACATGCGTTTGGTGTGAGAGCCGCCTCATATCAGGTTTATGTATCTTACGTCTTTCAGAAAAGTTTCACCTTGACTGTGGTGTCTAGCAGTCTGTGTGGTCGTTGTAACGACATGATACGAATACCAAATGGCGAGTATTGTTTTGGGATGTGCGCCCAGATGACCGGATAAGTGGGTTTGCAACGGATAAGAATTGTGATGCGGTTTAGGACTAAACCTAGAAAATAGGCTGTTAGATAGAATGTTTGTGGAATATAAGATCTAGAATTCAATCTACCATAAGCTTGTTTTTGTGTGGTTTAGTTACGTAAGGTTTCTTTAGTTAACTTTGGCGCTTTACACACATAACATCCGTTTGTACGTTTTTTGCGCAGCGTGCGTTTGAAAAATACGATTTTCCACCTTATTTTCATTCAAATACGGTTTATGTGAAACAGTTTGACAGACGCATCCGTTAGCGCAAAAATGTCGCACAACGATGCGATGACGAAAGCATTTGTCAAATAATTTGACATAAACCATACCATATATGTATGAGAATAAGGTCGAAATACGTATTGTCCCAATGCATGCATAACGCAAAGTAAAAATAACGTCGTAATGGACTTTATGTGTGTAAAGCGCCTTTGCTCGTACCTATAGAAAAGAAAAACTGCATACCTAGATACATATTTAAACTTTTTGGAAGTAATTTTAAGTTTTCACTTACGTTATCGACATGGAAAGAGTCGCCGACACCATTATATAAGTACGTACCTGAAAAATAAGAATTCATTTATTAATACACATTTTAAAATAAATTATCAGAACGGGCAAGGGTTGAATTCAGCAAAATAAATGATTTAGGAGAAAAATATCCAAGCTAAAAACAGTTCCGTGTGGAAATAACATTTCAAAAAATTCTTGAAATTGTTCCAGAGCAGTCGCAGAGTAAAATATCAAACAAAATGTTTATTTAAATTCTATTTTTGTGGTTGGCAATATTTTTTCTGGAGGCCACACCGCAATGTTGTCCTCACGGAAGCAGCCGCAAAATTTCCATCAAAGCATATTTTGTGTACAGAGAGTTCAAACTGGTTCACAACTTTTTTCCGCTCCACGCTCAGAATAAGAGAATTTCTAGAGATACGCATACGAACATACAAAAGATGCCATAAAAACTCTACCTCTACTCATCAGACTTGGCACGCTAAAGACTCCAATAAGCCAATTTTGAAAGCTGTCAAAACGCTGCTAATGTTTTAACGTATCGTCTATTTTTCTTTGAGAACATATAGATCTGGGGGCACGGCAGTGCCCCCACCAAGTCGAGCTGAAAGCGGCACGGCCGTACCATCCTTTTCTCGAACCAATTCAGGCCATTTTCGACCCCCCCATAACTCCCTTGTCGATAAGTTTAGAACCCTCATTTCAAAATATCTTATCAAGCACTGCATAGACACGATACATTTCAAATTTCATCTAATTTATACCAGTAGTTTAGAAGTTATAGTTAGTCAAAGTTTCTTAATTTTCTGCCTGACTGACTGACCGATCATCAAAATTCTAAGGTACTTCTAGCAGACTGAGGAGCTTCAAACTTAGAATACAACTTGTATTTAGTGTACGAATAAAGGAAAAACTATAACATTCTGCAAATTCGGTTGCAACCGCATAACTAACTTTGTATTTCCATACAAATGTATAGGATTACAAAGTTAACTTTGCGGATAAGCTTTGAGGAAGTAGCTGTATCTGTGACTGAGGCTCAAGTAGTTCCAGAAAGAGAAAGAGGAAGACTACCTACAAAAAGAAATGAGATCCCACCAAAAACATTCACTTGTAAAAATAACCAAGTCTCGCCTCTCATTTCTTCTACTGTAAAAAGGTGTGAGATCATGTGATGCCAAGTCGGTTATTGATTTATTCAAGGACTACTTCAGGGAACTTTCATCTTAAGCTATTGCATAATTAGGTAACAGACATCATCTTATAGTAACCATATCGATATTTAAAATCTTTTATATTTACAATAACTAGAATGACTTGGCAATCGCACACTATTTGCTTGTGAGATACGATGGTCTGGTGCGATGGCCGGGTCATTCTAGTTATTGTAAATATAAATTTTAAATATCGATATGGTTACTATAAGATGATGTCTGTTACCTAATTATGCAATAGCTTAAGATGAAAGTTCCTGAAGAGCTTGTCAATAACAACAGCATCACATGATCTCACAAATGAAGAGAAGAGATGAGACAGCTGGTTACAAGTGAATGTTTTTGGTGGGATACTTTTGTTGGGAAGTGACAGTTGACAAAATTGGCTTATTCGAGTGGCCCGAGATTTAATACACAAAAACAGTCACTATTTTGTAAAAACATGTGGCAATTCGTGTTAAACAGCATTGTACATTTTATTTGTATTTAAATTTACTTTAAGCACGTCTAACCAATATCGCGATTAGTTTTTTCATAGCTGTATTCGCTTCTTCGTGAAGGTTCTGTCTGACTGTTTACATTGCTCTGATTTCACAGGCTTATATATAATTGATGAAGTTGTCGAGCCTAAATAAAGTGTAGCTCTCCGGCGGTTTCACAGAGTTTGGGTTTTGATCGGCTCAATTTTAGAATAAATAATATATTTTAGGAAAAAGTTTTGAACCCTCCGCTGAAGCGATTGAAAAGAGAAGCCTTGGGGAAATGCAGACCACGCGAATTTAAGGCGCTTTACACACATAATGTCCGTTGCGTCGTTATTTTTACGCTGCGCTTTCAAATCGTTTGACAAAATCCAAACCATTTGACAGACGCATCCGTCAACGCGCCGTTGGGCATGCGTCATCATATTTATATGTGATTAAGGTGGAAATTTCGCAAAAATAACGTCGAAAAGGAACGTTATGTGTAAAGTTAAAAGGACTCAAGCGAGTCAGGCTGACTGACACTAACTGTGTGTTCTAAAAAATCATGTTGCGCCGACCCCAACAGATTTAAAACGAGGGTAGCAAGATGATGATATGGTCAGCCGCATGGTGGCGGTGATACCACCTACAATTGCATTCCCAAAGAGAGTCGAGACGTCAGGGCGACAGGCAGGCGGCCGGTCATAAAACATTGCCAAATTCTTTTGCTACTGCATAACCCCAATTCCACCCGTGGGTGTCGTAAAAAGCGACTAAGGGATAATCATCTACAGGGAATGAACAGCAGCGTTCTCTGTCAGTACAACATCCTGCACTGCGCTCGCCAATCCGCCTGCCAAGCGTGGTGAGTATGGCAATACCCCTTGATAGGGGGAGGCCCATGTCCAGCAGTGGACTGTTGTGCCTGTTATGGACCCCAACTGATTTGGGATAAAGGCATTCAGATGATGATAAGGCTGGCATACACTAAGTAGAAGAATATTCACTCACTTACACTACATAACATGTATAAACTTAAAACACTGTGGCAGCAAGTATGTTTGTATACTAGAAACATGAATTTGTAAGCTCTAAGGCCCCAAAGTCACTTATGCCCGAAATACGCAAGCTTCCGCCACTATAGTCTATTAATAACAAGTTAGCACACGTAATTACCATACTCCGTTACAATAACATGCAACCCTGTACAACAGTTACCGTAACATTATATAACGGGGTCACGACAACATAGGACAATACTGGGGTGCAATTTCTGAATCGGTCATTTCTGAAATCGTGGTCGGAAGTCCGTGACGAGTGTAACCACTCGTAATTTGCAACAGATGTAGTTTTGTTTAGGAGTAGACACTGCACTTATGGCCCTGGGCCTTGAAAGCTACACTTAACTATATGGTGGGGATCGAAGGCTGTCTCGGAAGTGTGTGGGTGATTGTTCAAACAACCAGCCCAATCACGCCCTTGGAGCGACACTGGGTACGAGTTGTTCTGGGAAGAACGGATCGGACTATGTCTACCCAGCATATACCGGTAGTTAAAAGAAGGGCACAAATGAGGGACCTAACGACAGATAGGTAGAAGAAGAAACGCAAAAAGCGACTTCATTTTATACTATGTATTGATTTATTTATCCAAAGTCTTCCGAACTTTAAATCTTGTTTGAGTTGCGGAATCCACAGAATCACTACAACTCATTTTGTGACAAAACGAAAACCAGTCCCGAGTCTTTGATCGCAAGAATGTTGAGTGAAATTCAGAGAGTCGTCGGCGTTGGAAAGTGCAGCTGTGTTGCCAGATTTTAAGGAAATATCTGTTCGAGGCGAATCCGCGACTTTGAGGGGGAGCAGACCTCGACGCTTAACGCGATGAATTGAAAGCCCGTCCTTCCGTTATCAATGGCAAACTCACTCAATGCCAAAATTGACTACAAAGGCCACCTACAGGTGCATCAGCGCCGATTTGATTAGAAGTTGAAGTAGTCGCCATGGCCGAAATCGGTCGGAGAAATCATTATGATCATTTATAAAATCTGTATGGAGCAATTTTTTTTAAATCGGGGTATATCTTCATGATTTTATTTCCTCTATGGAACTTAGATATATTAACCCATTACTGGTCAGATACGGCAGGCTTCTGATCAAGACCTTACGGCTCAATGCTGCGTCGATTGCGAAATATGTACGATGCAGTGTTAAGACCCTACACAAATGGTGGATATGACAGCTGTCAAATTTGGCCTACTAGGTTAGGATAGGATGGATTACATATTCCTTTTTGTCAGAAACATACCTACTACTACTAACTTCTTTTGGGAAATCTGTATGGTTCTCAAAATCCGTTTAAAATTTACCCCGATTTCAAAATCTGTACAAATCCGGAGAAATCTTTATATCTGGCATCACTGAAGTGCAGTGAATTGCATACAAAGACAGGTTTAACTAGATTCCAGTGGATTCTCAGTCAAAAGGATAAACCTTTTACTGAAGTCGGATTTTACACTTCTCTTTAGTGTTGCTGAATCGTCGTATCTGAAATAGGTCTTCCAAATCAGAGAGAATTTGAAAAATGTTGACTGGAATTTTATTATGATTACAGAATCAGCTAAAAATAATAATGTTTTTATTTTATAAAAGAGGTATAATTTTTCTGGTTATAAAACTTTGTTCCTTAGGGAAAGTTGTTCAGTTTTACCTGTTGATCTTACCGTTTTCGGGAAAGTGTGTGTTTGGTACCGAAAAACGCACTTTCCCATGTACTAGACTGTATACTAGTATATCTACTAGATTGTATAAAATATGACATCATATTCTTACAACCTGAAATTCCAGACAGAACTATATAGGGAGAAATTTTACTGATGGATGACCGATAGCGAAAACTCAGAACCGGCTAATGATAAGGAACAACTTTCCCCAAGGAACATAGGTCGAAATAAAAAAAATTTGGGCCTCCCATAGTAACTGAAATCAGCTGATCGACAAGTTTGAGGCCCAAATGATTTTTCGTGTTTCGACCTATGTTCCTTGGGGAAAGTTGTTCCTTATCACTAGCCGGTTCTGAGTTTTCGCTATCGGTCACTAGTAAAAATTCACACTATAGATAGGCAGCCTTATGGTTTTTAGGTTGTCTCTCGATGAAGCTACTACTCAATGGTCTAACGAGTCTACGAAAGACATAAATTTCATTGTACACTTCCCTACACTCTGCTTCGGTTCCTTTGAGTGATTCAGCGTGTTTTTAACGTTCGAGAGCCTTGCCAAGTAAAAGGAGACTCCCACACATGACATGCGTTGGTGCAGAAGAGACAGGTATAGGGTGAAATTTTACTAGTGACCGATAGCGAAAACTCAGTATCGGCTGGTGCTAAGGAACAACTTTCCCCAAGTAACTCAAATCAGGTGATCGGCAAATTTGTAAGGAAATCCCAAATTTTTTTTCACATTTCGACCTATGTTCCTTGGGTAAAGTTGTTCCTTATAACCAGCCGGATCTGAGTTTTTGTTATCGGTCACTAGTAAATTTTCACCCAGTATTGCATCTTCCATTGTAATTCTGACAAAGACAACCCAGTATTGCATCTTCCATTGTAAGTCTGACAAAGACAGATGCTAAATCAGGTTTTTGCGTCAAATACCAGCGTCAACGTCTGTTTTTATATGGGGAATGAAATTCTCTTGCAGCTGGCAGACGCATGCGTTACGGATGCACAGCAACGGACGTCAATCGTGATATCCGACGAAAACACTCGGGAAAAAAGTGATGGAAGACTTTGTGCATACTGTATCTGACTGAGATCGATGTAGCCATAGACATTTTACTTGAAGACGAGGATGAAGTTTTGTAGAGTTCGAACTATGAGCTCCTAGTTTTGTGGATAGCTACAAACTTTAAACCGTTTTATAGCTAGGGATGGGATATGATAAGTTAAAACGTTTAAAATCGTGGATTGTGTTTTATGCGGGGTAGCTGCCAAGGTCTATGTGACTTATCCAAATGCTGAGATGTAACGTGTATTCCAAGTTGGCAGCTTTTTGCATTTTAGTATCCAGAGTGCTAAAGGTGGCAAAGTGAGACGTTTTCAAAGATAACTCGTTCGTTATTGTACATTAAATTTAATTTTGTTAAGTAATGAAGCACCATTACGTAATAAACTGTGTGGTAGCGGCTAAAGCTGTGTGTTAGCTGCTAAGAATACTGCCAGCCCATGTCCGCTCAGGGTGTTTCGTTAAAGGCGACGTAGAGGTTTTGACCTCGGTTAAATATCTGTCGACTATGGTCAACCGCATGGTGGCGGTGATACCACCTTCCTTCATAGATTTTCCAAAGGGGGTTGACATCAGGCAAGCGGCTGGTCATAAAACATTTCCAAATCCTTTTGCTACATGATTTTGTGCTCTAACAAAACATGTTGCGCCGACCCCAACTGGTTTAGGTTAAGGGCAGGAAAGTGATGACGTAATAAAGCACCACTTATTACTTGTTAATCGCTTGAAAGATGTTTGAAAGTGCACAAGATGAGTACCTAAAACCTAAGCGTAGTCTATAGGTAAATAATGGGTCTATGCTATTTTGCACACAGTATTCTATACAATCGATCGATGCATTTAGGAGGCAGGCTTTAGGTCCTTTGAAGTTGACGTTCAGTCAATTCCCTTTGGTGACATTAAGTGAGAAGGCGAATTGAAGCTGGGGATCGGCTTCAATACATACATACATGCATGTATCACGCCTATATTTCTTACGAGGTAGACAGAGCGTAAACAGCTGTAAAAAACCGGCCATTTCGACCACGTCTGACAAAAGTTTGAGAGTCATTCAGAAGACTGCGTATCACCATAGTTCCTGGTTGTAAGCCTGTCGCTTAAAATTGTACACATCAACTCTCAAATCCCTTAGTCGCTTCTTACGACAACCGTGGGAAAGATATAGGGTGATGCTATTCTAAGCTGGGATAGTCAATAGCATCGCAAATATGCATCAAATATGTATGGCTCATGTAGCAAGGCAATAAAAGATTTAATGTGATTCGTAATAAAAGTTACAAGGACAGTAATATGAGACATTTACCCATAAAATTAACATAATAACGTCATTTTATTACGTATATCAGTTTGCCATGTGGTGCCGACTTAGAATAGCACCACCCCATATCTTTCCCGTGGGTGTCGTAAGAAAGCGACTCAGGGGATTTCAGAGTTGATGTGCATTGCAATTTTAGGCGACAAGCTGCCAACCTGTCACTATGGTGATACACAGTCTTCTGAATGACTTTCAAACTTTTGTTAGACGTGGTGTAGGTAAATGGCCATTGTTTACAGGCGTTTACGCAATGCCTACCCCGCAAGGGGTACAGGCGTGATATATTTATGTAATAAAGAATTTTAACATAAGTACAGGTGCAGAGAAAATCTATGTCGCTTGGTCGCATGCTAAGGGTACAGGATGCTTTGCCTTTAATTAACCACTGGATAAAAAAATGTAGAACAAATCACTGCTAGTCCTTAGAACACACTTTGCATTGGCAAAGGCTTTGGATACATAAAAAGTAGAGATGCACGCACGTATAATACTCGGAAAAGCCGATTAGCCTGCTAATAGGCCGAAACTATCATCGGTGTATCTCAGGTAATAAATGATGGTGTTATACGTATATTTAAATGTAGGTGGAACTAAATTATACCCGCCCTTAACAATTCACCTTCCTCCAGCTGAGAAGCTTCCACCGGGTGGCAATCTCCCCTGGGCAGTCTGAAGATCATTTAACCGACTTCGAACTGGTGTTGGGAGATGTCATGCAAAGCGGAAGAGGTGGGGCTTCTCAACCAATGAAAGGTGCGTATGTGGTGCTATACGGACAATGTCGCATCTATTGTGCTGCCCAACAAACTCTTGCTCATGAATCTACGCTGAAGGATCATCAAGAGGCGAATGGCAAAACTATCGCCGTAGCTACAAAATAGTCCAAGTTACTGTGATCCTGTTACTCGACAAACAAGAAGAAAGTATTTATGTCTCTATCGGGGCTTATCTTTACCAAAACCATCATCATCATCATCTGCCTGCCCTTATCCCAATTTATTTGGGGTCGGCGCAACATGTCTTTTTCTTCCATTCATCTCTATCACCAGTCAAATCCTCACTTACGCCTTTATTTTCCATATCGTCTTTTATACAATCCATCCAAACTTTTCTAGGCCTTCCTCTTCTTCTGCGTCCATCCACATTCATGTTCATCACTTTCTTTGTTACATGCTCTTCATCTCTCCTCATTACATGCCCATACCAAGATAAACGATTCCCTCTAATTTTCTCTGTCACTGGCGCTACTTTCAAACTCCCTCTAATATACTCATTCCTTTACCAAAACCATTGTCGTAATACTATCACCAATTCTTTCAGTTATAATCCGACGAGCCTCCATGTCTCCGCTGATCCGTTTGGCATGCAGCCAGGCATCTGTTAATCTCACTGGAATGTCCTGCCACTAGTTTTAGTGACGTCATAGGGAGGATCAAAACACTACAAACTTCTATACAATGCACGAACAACTCTTTCAGTTATAATCCGCCTCCATATGTCTCCGATGATTCGTTTGGCATGCAGCCAGGCATATGTTAATCTCACTGGAATGTCCTGCCACTTGTTCTAGTGACGTCTAGGAACTTTGACGTCATCAAAAAACGACAATCTTCTGCACAATGTAGGATCTATTATTTTAGTTACGATATGACAAGGTCCCATATTTTATGTCTCATATTATGACAAGGTCCTATATTTTATGTTTCACAATATGACAAGGTCCTATATTTTACGTCTCACAATATGACAAAGTAATGTATTTTATGTCTCACAATAAATAAAGGTCCTATATTTTATGTCTTACGATATGACAAGGACCTATATTTAATGTCTCTCACTAATCCGTTTGGCATGTAGCCAGGCATCTGTTAATCTCACTGGAATGTCCTGCCACTAGTTCTAGTGACGTCATAGCTTGGAACCTACAAACTTGCATGGAGTCATATTCAATTCACCTATTCTTCTTCTTCTTCGAGTGGGACATCAAGTCGCCCAACGTCCCGATGAAGCCTGGTATCAGAGTTTTTAACCGCTTACTACAAGTAGCGGGCCTCTGACGTGGTTTTGTAACGACCGCCGTCTACATGATCATAGACGCAACCTGGAACAACGGTTTAACGTGCCCATCCGAAGCACGGGCACATCTTGCTCTTCAGACAATCAGGTGGTTCAGCCTGCAATGTAATGTCCTAACCAGATTGGGAAGAAATTCACAAAGTGATAAGATAAATATCAACTTTGTGATTGACACCACCCGGAATTGAACCCGGAACCTATAGCATCGGCTGTCACCTATAGATCCCCGTTGATAGTGATCAAAACCCGGAACCTATAGCATCGGCTGTCACCTATTGATCCCGTTGATCCCTGAAAAGGTACCCCAATCGTACCTACATACAAACCCTGAACTTCAGTCCGATTACCGGTATCTCACTGAATTATTTACCGCGGGAAGTTGGACTACATGCAATGCAATCAAATATTTATTGCACGGTCCCGGTGTTTCTGTTTTATATAGAGTCTACTCGGTAAAGTCTTTATTAATAGTAGTTTATGCAACTGCCTAATAATGAGAGGCTTTAGGATGAGAGTGTCTGTTTATCACACGAGGCGCAGCCGAGTGTGATAATAGTTTGACACGAGCATTCTAAAGCCTAATTATTTGCAGTTGCATACACTATTTTATCTACACTCTACAAGAAAAACTATGAAAAATAATTCAAACCTCCGCACTGCACTATGGCGATTGCAAGCCTATCTACTGAACCACCAACTGAACGACTTTTATACATAAGTAACTTTTTAACTAAACGTTAAAATGGAGGCCCATAAAAACTGAACAACTTTTAAAATTAAATAGCATTTATCGGTGAATTTTAATTCGAAAAATGATTTGAAGCAAAGATTAGTAATAAATAAGTCCTCATAATTTCAAATGTCGTCCCGCCGCGGGTGACACTTGTTTTTTTTTTTCATTCGACTTACTGATGGCCAGTTTCAAATTGGAACAGATTACAATTTGGTACGCGGGTCAATTCGTTTAATTTTTTTTCAAATACTAGAAATCGAGTTACTTTATGTAGCTGCCAGTAGTATGAAAGTTTTTTTTAAAGGCTGTATATTCGTAATGCAGTTCATTACGTTCGTACTTTCGATTCTGTAAAACGAATATTACGAACTGAGTGTAGATAAAAGCTTTTATACGCTTGATCTTGACAATCACCCTGTAGCTTTACCTATGATAATAAGTATTTTCTGTATAAGCATCGAACGAAACACTAGCTATAGGTATAGTGCGGTCACGAAAATTTTAATACATGGCGGCTCAGAATACATAATAGTACAGGTACAGAAGACGCACTCCGCCATAGCAATTCAACAAATATAAATCTTTATGCGCGATAATAAAGTACAATTTCCTTCGCGCCGGCTTTGAATACCTACTTTTATATTAGCCTACTGGTCGCGCGCGCAAGCAAAAATGAGCCGAATTGCTGCGCGCGAAAGTTCATTTGCCGCAGACCGCCTCTGAAGGTCACAGCCGGCACGCTTTGTAGGGATGCGAATTTCGAGATTTATATGAAAATAGGTACCTACGAAAAGTATACTGGAGTACATTTCTACACTCAAGTAAAACAAAAATAAAATGTTTTGTTAAACGTAGGATATTGAAAGAAAATCAAAGCACAAATATTAGAAAAAATATGAAAATTGCATTATCATACAAAATTAACGAATGAGGTAGGAAGCTGAGTTACTTAATACAGAATTGATAAAATAAAATAAATCTCGTGAAGAAATGCGAACGCCATCGGAGCGCGCGCGTAACGTGCGGCGCGCGGCAACCAACTGACTAACCTTCCCGGGGGTGTCGCCGCACGTACTTGCAACTCTATACCTACGCCGCGGAGTGCGCCAGGCCTGATGGCGGTCCCGAACAACCCGCTTTCTCGAAAACTACACTCAATAGGGCAAACTGAACAACTATCCC